>JANRMT010028174.1:88190049-88290858 GCA_026402145.1 Polypterus bichir lapradei
TAGATAGATAGATAGATAGATAGATAGATAGATAGATAGATAGATAGATAGATAGATACTTTAGAATGCCTAGATGGGGCTGGACGGTCTTGTGGCCTCGGAACCCCTACAGATTTTTTTTTTTTTTTTCTTCAGCTGTCTGGAGTTTTTTTTTTTTTGTTTGTTTTTTCTGTCCTCCCTGGCCAGCAGACCTTACTTTTATTCTATGTTAATTAGTATTGCCTAATTTAATTTTCTTATATATTTTGTCTTTTTTTCCTCTTTCTTCATCCTGTAAAGCATTTTGAGCTACATCACTTGTATCAAAATGTGCTGTATAAATTAATATAGTTGTTGTTATTGCATGATTTCTCTCAGCTGAAAGGGAGAAGAAAAATAGGACAGTTAGTGGTAGCCCCCCCTCTCGTCTCAGCAGGTTATTATATACCTTTACCAATTCCATGGAGGAGTCCTCCAATGCCCATGCATGACAGCCTACTTTAAACAACGGGTCACCCAATGGTGCACACCTGACTCTCTGCGTGCCATCTTATTTCCCTTAACTGGGTTACAATACAGTCTTGTGAAATAATAAGTACACCCCATGAAATGCTTTTTTGCTCAGAGAGATGTATACATTTCAAGATTTGATCTTCATTTAAACATTGTCTATAGATAAAGGTGATATACAATGCCCTCCATTTTCCATTGTTTTATCTCTGCTCCACAGTTTAAAAATACAAGTCCACTTAGACGTGAGAAAAGGGCACAGACTTTCATTTACGGATATTTATGTGTATTTCAGTCACACCATATAGAAATGGCAACACGTTTTAAAATAAACGTAAATTCAGATTTTGCACGTGAACATTTATCACTAATTCAGATTCTAAAATTAGAATCAGGTGCACCAGATCAGGTGTACATGATCAGAACATCATTAGAGAGGGTCTTGGAGGGACCCATCTGATTTAAACCACTGGCATTTAGTTTGGTTTATTCTTTGTTACTGAAGTGTGTGTTATCTCCATGCGTAGATTGGAAATGCTCTCTGTGTCCTTCAGAAAGAAGGTTATATACTGTATGCCTATGAGACTGGGAAAGCATTTAAAAAGATCTCCAAACTCGGAAATCAATCCTTCCACAATCCTAAACATCATCAAAAAGTGGAAAAGATTTCAAACATCTGCCAACTTGTCCAGACCAGGCCACCCCAGTAAGTTCAGCCTGACAGCAGATTGCCAGATGCTGAAAGAAGTCTGTAAGAACCAAAGAACTTCATCATGGAACCTACAAGCAGCTCTCTCCACTGTTGATATCAGAATGCCTGAGTATACCATTAGAAAGAGGCTATACAAATGTGATGTTCATGGTAGGTGTGCCAGGAGGAACATCAGAGCAAGGCTAAAGTTTGCCCATTAACACTTAAGCAAAGACCAGGACTTATGGAATCAAGTGCCCTGACAAGATAAAGATAGAGTTATATGGCCACAGTACCAGAAGACACATTTGGTGAAAACCCAAGACAACATTTCACCAGGAGAGCCTGATACCAACTGTAAAGCATGGTGGTTGACATGTTATGGTTTGAGGCTGTTTTGCTGCATCAGGGCCTGGGCAACTCAGCATTACGGGTGAATGAATTCAATGAATATAATGAATTCTTCATTATACCAGATGGTGCACAAGAATAATGAGAGACCATCTGTCAGAAGAATGAATATCAACTGAAAGTGGACTTTGTAACATGACAAAGACCCTAAACATACCAGTAAATCCATGAATGAATGGCTGAAAAGAAAGAAATGGAGGGTTCTGGAACCGATTAATTAAAGCCCAGATCAGAATCCCATCAAGATGCTGTGGGGGGATTTTTAAAATGGGTTGTACAAGCAAGACACCCTTTAAATATTGTACAGCTGAAAGGATTCTGCAAGAAGGAGTGGGGAAAAAATATCTCATAGTCGATGTGAGAGAGTCATTGACAACTCTAGGAAATGCCTTCCTTAAGTTGTATCTGCCAAACAGGGCAAATACCAGCTATTTAAGGGTGTACGTACTTTTTCCCCAAATGGAAATGGCATAGCATATCTGTTCAATTTTCACTGAGTATGTTAATTCAAGGGCAAATTTTCATGTTTTGTTTTAATCCACTTTATCTAAGGATACTGTTTGAATGAACATTAAATCTTGATATGTCAACATACTGTACATTAAAAAACAAAAAAACATTGCAGGCTGTACTCAGAATCCCTCACCTGGCCATCAAGGGACCATTTCAGGTAGCGATTTAAAATAGCATCCATTATATTTTTCACCAAAGTAAATTGTCAAAATCTGTTCCAAAGAACAAAGCCTTTTAAAGCCTATAGCCGCACACTGAGCTTCATCTCGGTCGGATTTTTGTTTTTTTTTTTTGTTGTGTTTAGCGTCTAAGAAGTGGGCGTGGCCTTTTGACAGAATGGGTTGGGTTTCTCTGCAGAAGAATGTCGGACAAAAGGATAATTTTACAGTCACTGAGTACTCTTTTAAGGTAGTCTCCATTTACTAGACATGGGAGGTTGACAGAAGATACATCTGTGTACATGAGGCCTCTTTGTATCACAAAGAAAAGTTTTGAAGTGACACGACACAGGTCGTTTAAAGAGACAAACGATTATTAACAATTTAGAGATCTGCAAAATAGGAAGACTGAGATTGTAGCTACCTTAAGAAAACGAAGACTATACCCGGAAGAGGTAGCGAGCGAGAGCGTTTAGGCCTGCCGAATGATCTAATGCAAGGAGCATAGAGTTTCTGTTCTGAATGGTCATCTGGACTGCTCGCAGTGATGGCAATCGCACATCTGGCCACAGAGTACGTTTTTACGGATTTTCTTCTTAAAGATCCCCCGGAGTCAAAGTTTAAAGGACTACGCCTGGAGCTAGCAGTGGACAAGATAGTTACATACGTAGCAGTGGGACTGCCACTGTTGCTGATTTCACTCGCCTTTGCTCAAGAGGTGTCCGTAGGTAAGTTTGTTCACTGGGTTAAAGACTGCTCTTTGTAATACTGTGTAATAACCGGGGGTGTGGGGGGATAGGTCGTCTAGGCTGGCTTTCATTGTGACACATCTGTGTTTCTTACAGTTGTTAGTTTTATGCATATTAAGGCCGTCAAATGAGACAAGCAAATTGAGGACGCCAAGCAACTCATAAACAACATTTGATTGGTCCGTCAGCGGCCGAAATGCTGTTGCTAAAAATGGGACGAAATTATCGAGCGCGAAGAGAAGAAAGAGTCGTCAGAGCGCACGTGGCTTGCACAGTGAAGAGGCACCGGTTAGTTAGCCTGTAGATAAAATGCCCAAAAGACTGTCAAGAACGAGAAGGGACCGCTGCACGTATACTAACGGGCCGTGGCCATCGTGCAACAGAAAGCAAAACGATCAACAAATCTCGCAAGGGCATGAAGACGACGCCAGCATTTGGCTTATCCGCATCATTACGATCAAGAAAGCGAAACGGTTACAAGAGGGAGTATGACACCCCGTTTTGTTAGGACGCTCCCGTTTCAAAGTACGCGGCTCATTTCGATGTCGTTTAAATTAACTAACGATAAAACCGTACTGTCCCAGATCAGTTAAACTTTTTATTTTCATACCTCGATATGGTAATTGAATTAGCATTTATAGTATTTTAAAGTACATGCTAAATGATCCTATTTAAACGAAGCCAAATAACCTAATGGTGGATAGCGGTTCTGGAGTCCTGTGAGTTGTGTTCACATTTTTACACTTTTTCCCCCGCTGTGTACTTTCTGTCATCATGTGGACTTTGATCAGGGTTCATTCATTAAAGATCTTGCAAAGATTCATTTGAAGTAAAGCCAGATGTGTACCTGCAGTCCATTGCTGTTGTCACTTGTGTGTTTTGTTCAAAAGGAGTGCACCCTGTGTGCCCCTTTGATCGCGTTGCCCATGGCCTTAACTGTGACAATCAGCCAAGTGAAGTCTTCATTTTTACAGTAGCTGCTCATGCCGCTGTTTTTGTGGAGTGTAAATGGCATGGTGTTCCCACGCCTGGTTGGATTCACTTAGGTATTCTGAGTCTCCACACACTTCTCTGTTAGGTTCACAGAAATCTCTAAACTGGCCCAGAGTGTGCACTGAGGTTTGTACAGCCTTATAGCCAATGACCCTGGAATAGGCTCATCAGCCTGATTCGATTATAAAAGATGTATTTGTGTCTCATAAACCAGGACGATGGGAAAATGCTGTACTATGGGGAACGTCACCTTCATGTTGTGCGAAAACGGAACAAATACTCCATTGAACTGGCGTGTGATGGACGCTATAATCAGTGTATGCTCCCAATGTTCTTCTGCTAGGCTTCCACTGACCCTGAGTGATTTCCCCATAATCCACTTACATCTGTTCTGACAGTGAGTGGGGTCTTATTAGGTGTTGTTTTTACTTGTTTCTTCTGAGCAATTACATGTAACAGCCACACTATTTAATGTAAACGGACATATATTTTTTAAGCATCTAATATAATAAGGTGACTATAAGGAAATTGGCTGCCAAAGAACACAACAAGGACCCCCACTTTTTCATTAGCATAAAGATGTTAGTCTGGCTGGGATGGTTGATTGTAGATGTTTTATGGAAACTCACAAGCACACAGGAAGGCCATATTGACATAAATGTACTCAGACCACCTTAATCCTGTTCATGGTCACGAGTAGCCATAAGTTATCCCAACCGCACTGGCCGCCTTTCAGTCACAGGTCTCACTAATGCCTGGAATTGTTAGTTAAACTAACCGGCATGTCTTTGGGAATGTGAGAGGAAAACCAAAATACCTGAAGGAAAAATCACAGGGACGCCAGGGGAATGGGCAGACTCTATGTGGACATAAACTGGACACCCTATTCACACCCAGGACCGGTAAGGAGGCCGTGGTAGCCACTGTATCACTCGCACACATGCATTTGAAATGAT
Source organism: Polypterus bichir lapradei (assembly GCA_026402145.1). NCBI lineage: Eukaryota > Metazoa > Chordata > Cladistia > Polypteriformes > Polypteridae > Polypterus > Polypterus bichir. The sequence goes on from JANRMT010028174.1 coordinate 88,195,010, forward strand.
AAGGTACAGTTTCCTGTTTTCAAGTATGTGTGGCAGGGTGCATTTTTGTGTGTGAAGATAGCGTTTCTGCTTTAAGTGGCACCTCTGCTCCATTTTCTGAAAGAATGCAGGTAGTCCCTGTCCTCATGAACAATCGAGTGTGATGATCAGGCCTTCATCTAGTGACAGAAAACAAACCTGTGTGACTTCTAGTTTCCGTGTTATTTTTGGTCACTTGTGATTGTAGCCGACACAAAATTTGAGAATAGAAGGCTAACAGCATAATAGATCGATATAGCAATGAGAACTGAACTTGCATCCTTATAACTTACAGTCCAATAGTTTTACTGCCAGGCCAAGCTGCACTTTGTTTAGCGCACATCACTACAGAGTGGCAGAAGGTTATTTGATCACTAGGTGACTTTAAAGCATTGTCTGTATACATTGTTATTATTACTAAGCAATTATTTGCATTGACACCTTAGCTTCTTCCTGAGCAGGCTGTGTTTTACATGATGTAAATGATAACTTCGCACAAAGCATAGAGTGGTATTCTAATATGCAAAAAAATGCCCACGCGATGGCTTGTGCCGCTTGTACAATACAATACAATACAATTTAATTTTCTACAGCCCAAAATCACACTAGGAGTGCCGCAATGGGCTTTAATAGGCCCTGCCTCTTGACAGCCTGCCAGCCTTGACTCTCTAAGAAGACCAGGAAAAACACCCAAAAAAACCCCAGTAGGGAAAAAATGGAAGAAACCTCAGGAAAGGCAGTTCAAAGAGAGACCCCTTTCCAGGTAGGGGTCCCTGCCTAGGCGTTTATAGCGTTGCAGCCTGTGCGCTCAGTGGCAGTGATAAGCTGCCCGCCTGCTTGACCCGCATTAGTTTCAGTAAGTTGGTCACAGAAGGCCCCCTGGGGGGTTTTGGAAAAATGGTGATTAATGCTTGGAGAAAAGTTTGAGGAAGAGTTTGATTGTCTATGGCTTCTGTAAATGTTGCTAATAGGAAGGGAGCTAGCTGAGCGGAGAATGTCTTATAAAATTCTGCAGGGTAGCCATCAGGGCCTGCTGCTTTCCCGCCTTGAAGTGACTTTATAGCATCTAGTAATTCTGATAGCGACAGAGGTTTATCGAGTTCCTCCGCACTAAAAGTGTCTATTTGTGGTGTCTGTAATGTATCCAGAAATGCATTAGATTGTGTTTTGTCTTCTTTGAACTCAGTAGAATATAAGGATTTATAGTAGTCTCTGAATGTGTGCATTATATTTTTGTGGTCGATGATTTTGTCTCCGTTCGTGTTGGTGATTACTGGGATTGCATTGCGAACCCCTGGGGGGTTTTGCATAGTCACTTCTATCTGTGCGCTTCTTTGTTACTCTCCAAACTGTTTACTCCTCAAGTGCGTGTCTCATAATTTATCGAGCCTCCAGTCTAGCCAGTGTGGTTTTGTAGTAAATGACATCCTTATTTAAATGGGTGGCTGTTTTTGTTTTTATTCAATGAGTAAACAGACCCGCATTGTGTTTTCTTTATAAAGTGCTCGATGTGAGCTCTAAAGGTGCTACATAAAGTAAAGATAACTTGTGTCCCCATCCTTGATTACTGGGACAAGTGGTGACAATTGAGATTGTCCCAGCACAAAGTATTACATTTTTGTAAGTTAAAAAGACCCAAAAGGTGTTATTTTCCATTGATGGACCCATCTAAATTCATGCTAAGAGTCTAGTCTTAAGTTAGTACTGTTGTGTTTTGGCACATGCTGGGCTAAATGTACATGAAGATCACTCCTCTGGCAATCAGACTGCTACACTTAACACTGTAAAGGCCGACCCCTTACCCAGACCGGCCACTGCACTACCAAGACTATTCCTTGGATAACCTGAGGCTTCTTGATCTAGTAACAAGTTGTACTCCTTACAAGTTATACTTTTTTCCCACATGACGAAATAACCAGCAAACAGTTGACAAGAATATAAAATCAAACATGGATATATTGCAAATGAAAAAGACAAACAAATATTCAATAATGTAAATTATGTGCGCACAAAACACTATCCCAATGACACCAGTGACTAATAATTACGTATATAAAGCATGAATATACAAATATTTACAAAGAACCCTCCCTTGCCCCTAAACACTAAACAGAATCACAGACACAAACACAGATTAGTTATACACGGCAGTTGAAATGTGGTGATAAATGAGTCCAAAATAAAGTCCTGCGGTATTGAAACTGACTGTAGTGTTATCGTGCTCCTTCCCGAAAGCAAAACAACCTCACCATAAAAGTCCTGGCAATGGCTGGTATGAATCCCAACCCCGGGGCTTCTCGGTACTGGCTGTCGTGATGATGAATCGGATGTTGAAAAAGCAAGCAGCGGAATGATGCGATGAATGGCAGTGATGAGTTGGTAATTGAACGGGTAACTGTCTCCTTTCTCCTCTTTTTTAAATACGGAATGTCCCGGATGTATCTGGTGCGTTTAACAGGCAATTTCCGTCTCTGGGCTGCGGTCAATCTCCATCATCCTTCCCCTTTTCAATTACGGGGACAGCATTTACTGATGCACATATATACAGGATAGTAAACGGGACGAAGAAAACAAAATGCAACTCAACACAGACATAAAACGAATACTTTCTATGTAGCCCCACTAAAACACAAGTTAACCTTTTCCCACCTGCCTAATCCAATTCAGGGTGACTGTTATGAGAGCAGCACAGGATGCCACCAGAGGAAACAACTAGGTGGGGTACCCATCCACTGGAGAACCCAATTTAGTGTTGCAAGTTATTGTTAACTGGGGTTGTGGGAGGAAAACCCACAGTGACACGGGCAAAACATGAAAACACACAGACAGCCAACAACTGTGAGGGTCAAACCCACGCTCTGAGATGTGATCGTCCTCACCACTGCATCACCCAAGCCCCACCCATGATAGTTTCTGGTTGAACTTAAAGTACATATCCTGGAGTAGGAGCTAAAAAAATGCTTCTGCAGCCAGGTTCATCTTGAAGAACATAAAGGTTTGACCAGAATAGGCAGCCAGCCAATCCCATCGTGTCAAACTCTACGCACCTAACATTTTAAAACTGTAATGGCTGCAGAGTAATCCTACCTACTACACTACTTGGTGTCATGCCTCAGCCAAGGTTTCCTCCCCTGACTGGAGTTCAAATTCATGTTTTAGGCCTAAAATCCTAAAGGGTACTGCCTCCCCTCACCACTCGTAGATATTATATACATTTATCAGCGTTCTTGAAACCACAAAAGGTTACCCCAAGCTTCTTGATATTATATACACATATCGACTTCATGCCCTGATAACATGACATTAGTTTCATACCCTGTAAGAGATGTTAGTGCACAAATAATAAAACAAAAACACACATCTACTTATGGTATAAATCTTTGGTTTGTAGTTTTGATTCTGAACTCCTGCTTAACATTTCTTCGACATATTGCATATTGGTTTTGATATGTTACATTTACAATCTCTCATTTTGAACTTCTGCCCATGTTCAGACTCCTGCTTTTTTCTCTTGGTCCTTTCACTTCACCATCGTTTCCAGTTGGCTCTGTTATTTACTTTGAACCGGTTTTATATTGTCAAAGAAGTCATTTTCTAATAATATCTAATTTAAACATTTCTATTGTGTTGCCTCCTATCTGTGTTTAACTTCAACTCCTTCAAACTTTTTCAGCGCAAACATGGTATAAGTTCAATACTTATTTTTTTCCACCTTGTTTCTGCTTCGAAACTCCTTATTCATATCTGTCATCCATTGTCTGCACAATCTTTAGTTTTCTGGGTCTTTGGGAGGAAGACTGTATCCCAGCAGTATCATGTAGAAGGCAGGAACCAACTCTGGAGACTTTAGGTCCACTGCAGAGCCCATTCACTAACACCAGGCCATTCAACCTAACCTGCTTATCTTTGGTGTGTGCACATGCATACATGGTGAATGTATGGAAACAGCACATATTTCAGTCTTGAATACTGCAACTGTAAAGTACCAATACTGTACCACCATGCCTCCATAGATCTGGGGCCTCATGTATAAATGGTGCATACGCACAAAAATATTGCGTACGCCCATTTCCATGTTCAAATCGCGATGTATAAAACCTACACTTGGCGTAAAACCACGCATTTTTCCACGGTACCTCATACCTTGTCGTACGCAAGTTCTCCGCTTGGTTTTGCAAACTGGCGGCACCCAGCGTCAAAGCAGTGCTTTTGTTCCAGTGTGGTTTCCCTTTCTTTTTAAGATGCACATCCCTGATGCAGCTTTATAAATACACTGAAATTAACCGCATATTGTTTATTAGTTTAAGGCATCTGATTGTAATTAACCTGTAACAATATAATGGTCCAAAGAATGGTCAAACTATTCTAAATACAATAGCTGCTTTAGCGTTGTTACTCTTACTGCACCTTCTTCTTCTTCTTTCTCCTGTTAGGTGTTGCCACATCTTTTTCCATATTACTCTCACTGCACCACTCTGAGTATTTATATCACTGTATCTGAGTGGGGAATCACAGCTCTACAGCAGCTGATCGGAAAGAGAATTATCGGTACACAGCATCAAGCACACGCTGCCTCAGCCTTGCGCACATTCTATTGAACTGCTCTCATACGACAAACTCTTCAGAGCCTTTCCTGTATGGACCTTGCAGTTCAGAAACAGTTTCATCCCGAGAACTCTAAATGCACTCAATCAGTCCATCAAGTGTTCCTTGTAGAACTGTTTGTACTTATAAGTACAATCACCTCACTGTAAACTTGCGATACAGTTATAATATTGCACAACCTGAGCCACTTTATAAAACACGTATTTACATATGATGACGATATCATTTTTAAGATGAAATACAGCAAAATATGTTTATTACATTATACAGATAAAATATTAACATAATTTAAATAATCTATATTGTTAATAATTAAACATGTGAGGACACGGTGTGGCAACGCTAGCAAGGAGCTGGCGCTCCGTTCACGGATTGTTCCTGCCTCGCGCTGTATTCTTGCTGGGACTGGCGTGACACTGGAAGGATAGAAGGATAGAATAATTAAACATGTACTACGAAGATATTTCAATGTTCCTTAAAAGTTTTGAAGAATCGGCGTTCTAATCTTACAGATGGCTTAACGTCTATTACAGAGCTGATCATGTGGCGATTGGTTACTTAGAGAAAGTAAAAGAAGGACAGGAATTGGGGGTTAGTACGTTTGAAAAAGACAGTACTGCTGCAAATAATTATTTCATCGAAGGTCACGCACGGCGCAGCAAGCATCTTGCAGTAGGCAGGAAAAATCTCTGAACAGGGCACCAGCTCATCACTATCACTGCGCCACCGTGTTCCCATGTTTAATAACATGCTTTAACTCCTATCATCATGAAAATGATATCAAGTATACATCTCAGTATTTAAATTATTCAGAGAGCTGTAATATCATGAATGTAAGAGATTCTGTGTCCTGTCGGTGGAAGAGAAAGCGAGTTTCAGAAGCAGAAGTGTGAAGTGTGATTCACACACATAGAGCACATAGAAGATCAAATACAAAACAAAGCATTTAACGTGCTACTTTAGTTATGATGGGATTTGAGAAACTAGTAAATTAAACGATTTAAAGATGAAGTTTATGATGTTCTACTTTGATGACAAAATAAGCTATCTGATTAAAGTGGAAATTTCGAGATTAAAGTTGACATTTCGTGCTTTTTTCCCCACTGTGTGCCAATTTTTTTTTTTCTGTACCCTAATAAGCTTCCATATGACACTCAGACGGTGGGCTACAACATGCCTTTTCACATCAGCTTTGATATCTGACAACTTTTTTATTTCGGGCACTGTGCTACTTTGTGAGCTTGAGCTTTCAAGTGTTTTTCTGACACTCTATGTCACTCGATCAACTTCCTTTTGTTGTTTATATCACTGTTTAAATGAACAAATAGTATGTTTTTCATTGCCTCCACTTGGTATTCGCTGAAATTCTTCTATTTTCCCCTGTGCTTTTGCCATTGCCTTTTCACAGAACGCTGAGCTTAAGGGCTATTTATATTGATTTGCATATTCAAAGAGGCATAATTCTGGGAGGAGTTTGGGTGTGGCAGAAGGCAAATTACAAGGCAAGTTACTTTTCACGCTGACCGGGATTTATGGAGCGGAAGAATGTGGAAGTTGGCGAACGCACAGATTAATGCATCTGAATATTTTTGTGCATACGAACATTTCTGCTTTGTCCTTATGCCATGGTATAGTGTGAATTCTACGCATGGCATTATGCGTGAGGCCCCTGGTCATTTCAGTTTATCCTTATTGTATACAGCATTCATCACTGAAGGCAGACTCAGAGCAATTTCTTCATCTGTACATGTGGCATTCTGCAAATAGAATCAACTCAACAATATAAATATCTTGAGTGTAATTAAAAATGTTCACAAAGATATTCTTTGAATGGGTTTGGCTCATAGATGATATCATTCAAGGACTTAAGTGGGCGAACAAGACCGGCCTGGGGACCTTTTTATTATTATTTTGAACTAAACAAAGTCCTTTAATCTCTTGCCTATTTTTACCAGCTTCAACAATTATGCAGTGGTTCTCTTTCTGTCAGTTGTCAGTAAATTGCCTGTGACATAAAACTGGCAGCACCATTCATCCTTTGCTGAGGTGACATAAGGCATTTGCTAATGAGTTCCTGTATGATGTGGTCCCTGGCCACTTTCTATTGTTGTGTCTTCACTGCACAACAGAAACTGTAACCTTTATGCAAAGTATGTAATGTGCCAAAAAGAGTAATGCTGTGCAAAGAGAAGAGCAGTCAGGAGTTCATGGCAGAACTCCACATCTTTTTACTTTGAAGGGATCAAGACTTCATGGGGGAGATTATTAATTTGATGTGCTGTATGGTGCGAAGTACCAGAGAGGCGGCAATGAAGATTGGTACAGTTTGAAGTGTGGCACAATGGGGAATTCACGGGGGGGATTATACATTGCAGTGCATGGTGCAGCACACCAGAGAGGCAGTTGTGAAGAATGATGCAGTGTGAAGTGTGACACGACTGGTAGTTCATGGGGGACCCTGGAACTTTGTTGCTTTGAAGCAGTCACAACTTCACAAGGGGGATTATTGCTTCAATGCACCGCACTAGGGAGGCAGCTATGAAAAGTGATGTGATTCTCTGATAATTCTCCAAGCCCAAACTACTAACAGATTTGTAAGATGGTGACAGTGCTTGTGGTCAACCAATCAGCACAATTCATCACCCAAGCCCCACCCACGATAGTTTCTGGTTGAATGAAAAGTACATATCCAGAAGTAGGAGCTGAAAAAAGTACCAGGAGCTACAAATGGCCTGTGTTCCTGTGGTGGGAATGCTACAAAAGTTCCAACGTTTCTAAAAACTCCCTGGTTCCTGCAAAAAGCTCCTGAGTTGGGAAGGCACTTGTATAGTACGGTTTCCATTTCCTGACTACTCACAATCTGCGGCTCTATTGATCACATGCTCATTTGGATGGAAACAACCCTGGGCAGTAAACACCAGTCTTAGCACAGGGCAGAATCACACAAACCCACACTCACAAGTTTGATGTCACTAGTTAACACAAGTCAACACATCTTTGGGGATGTGGGAGGAAATCCATACTCAAGGAAAACTCACACAGACACATGGAGGATTTGCTGCTTTGATATGGACAATAACACAAGTCATGCACACATAGGGAGAACATCCAGACTACAGAAAGACAACAGCTGGGTGTGGGATTGAAAACCAGGGCATTACCTGGCATAGAAGTAATGACATTAGCTTAGATTAAATTCATCATGATGTACCATGACAACGGAATGCAGGGCAGTTTTGCATCTAACCAAAAGTGTAAATAATAGTTGAAATAATCGGGTAAATATAAATATATACAGTAGAGAGGGGTTTGTATAAACAGGAATATGTACAGAATGATTAGTGAGAGTGGCCTAGCACTTGGAAATTTGAGTTCAACCAAGATGACACCTATGGGGTAGGAGCTGTTCCTGAGCCTACTGGTGCTGACGTGTAGGCTCCTGTATCACCTGTCAGAAAGTGAAAAGGAAAACAGACCATAGCTGGGGTGCTAGGGGTCCCTGATGATGCTACATGTTCTCCACAGGCATTGTTTGCTCTGGAGGACTTCAATATCAGATAACAAGATGCTAGTGATGTGCTGAGCTGTTTGGACCACCCTCTGCAAAGATGTCTGGTCTAACTGTGTGGTTACTATACCATACTGTGGTGTAGCTGGTCAGAATGCTGTTGATGGTGCAGTGGTAGAAGTTCAGTAGAATCTGATTAGAGAACTGAACTTTCCTTTGCCTCCTCAGTCAATAAAGATGCTGACTCAGGTGTTGGAGGACCATGAAAGATCATTAGACATGTGAATGTCCAGGAACGTAAAGCTGGAGACATGCTTAATCACAGTCCTGTTGATGAAGACAAGGTTGTGTCTACAGCCTTTGGACTTGCCTTAGTCCACAATAAGCTCCTTAGTCTTCATGATGTTCAAGACCACCTTATTGTTAGAACACCATTTCCTTAGGCGCTGGACCTGTTCACAGTAGGCTGGCTTATCATTGTTACTGATTGTCTTAGTTCCATGTCAGGGGAAACAGTCATAAGTGAAGAGGGAGTAGAGTAGAGGGCTCAGCATACAGCCTTGTTGGGTACCAGAGTTCAGGGTCAGGGTGGAGGAAGTGTGGTTGTCTAACCTAACCTGTAGTCTGTTGGTGAGGAAATCCAGAATGAGGTGAGAATGCTAACCACAGCATCATCATGGCATCATTTAAAATTAATAGGCTCCATTATTTTTTATAGCCCAGATGGAAGAGATCCTTCCATGTGGCTTGCTCAAACATATATAAGCAATCCTTTCTTTGTAAATTTTCCTTGACCTTTGCTCTTGTGCACAATGAATCGTTCCCTTGTTGAGAGCATGAAATCATGTAAAACGTACCTCTCGGTGATTAGTGTATGTGAAAGGCGATTTGTTAAATTTTATGAAAGGGCCAGTCAGAAGGGTTGGGATGTTTAATTTCTTTGTTGTTGGAAAAAATAAACTTACTTTTAGTGGACCTACAGTCATGTACAGTACAGGTCATCAATTCCTCCTCGCGTTCCATGTCCTCTCCCCCCGTCTCATCTGTATATGCAATCTGGCAAACTTCGTTAGCGGACGAGGGACAGAATGGGCACACAAATAGCCAGACAACATTCTTAACTAATCGCTTACTAAGAAGGCAGACCTGAAAGTGACGTTCATCATTCAATACACTTTGGCAAATTTAGAATATTAAGCAAGATGAAATGAGTCGAGCTGTTGCCCTCCAGAAAAAGAAATTCTTGCATTTGTTCTGCAGTTTAGTGCTTCTAAATATAAATCAGACTCTGCAAATGTGGGCCAATGCCAAGTGGACTGCTGACCCTTCAAATGCGGCTGTCCATTTTAGAGCTCATGGGGTATCTGGGGTCCCTTCTTGACATTTTTTGCCCAACTCACTGTGTTTTCAGATATAAATGGAGACTCAGGGTTAGTTGTTTCAATATTGTGCATATTGTGTTCTTAAGAATTACTTGTGAACACTTTGAAATCACTTCAGTTTTTTTTTTTTGTCCAGCACCTACCAACTCACTGGTATGAGAAACCCCCACATAAGAGACATTGTTTGACTTGTCTTGAGCAAGACGTCATGATTTTTGGGGTGCCTCTAAACCCTAAAACAAACTCATTATAAGGACATTTTGGGGACATATTGTGTGCAGGAAATAAGACCCTTATGATAAGGAGTAAACCAATAGGCGTCTGCAGCAAAAATGATCAGAAGGTCTTCTGCATACCCCCAGGGGTTCACTATGTAATGGGTACAAGAGGTCAAAGTTACTTCTTTAGAAAGAACTTCTACAAACTGGGAATTATTATTAGACATGTGGAGTGTTCTTTATTCTATTTTGAGGTTGCTCATCAGACCCCCGTGACCCTGTAGTTAGGATATAGCAGGTAGGTTAATGGATGGATGATCATGAATATGATAACATTTATCACATTTGATTCTTTACTAGTGGTCCTAGCACTCTATGAGCCACTGCTAGATGGTTACAAATGATAAATTTTAAACATAGGCATGAGGAGAATCATTTTAGACTGTTTCATGATCAGTGATTATGAATGCAATGTTATTTTTGACTTTTGAGTCTTTTACTAGTGTTTTACACCTTATAAGTGTCCATGAAGGGTACTTTTTATATTGGTGGACAAGTTAATACTGGAAATACCTAATTTGTTAGCCTTGATTTACATGTAAACCCTCTGGCATCCACTCATCACTCCTATCTGAAGCGCACAAATGAAATTGAGCAATGTGATCAAGGCTGCAGACCTTCGCTTCAAAACAGAGCAAGCAAGAATACCTTTACAGGGGCCAAGGGCCTGTCGCTGCTCCTGCGCACTTCCAATGAAAGGGTCACATTTCAGAATACCTTGGCAAAGGATCCACTTCAAGAGTTGCATTTCTGCTAGGACTTATCAGATAACCTTTGAAAGGGCTGCACAAATCAAACAGAGCAATACAGGCTGGTGATGTCAGTTTAAAAATACCTTAGCAGGGTCCAGAGATGCACCAGCTCTCTCATCGTTACCCCTGAAAGTGCTTCACAGTTCTAGCAGAATGAGCACGGCTCGCACCTGAACATAAAAGACATACTCCAACAAGGCCAGATGGCTACCTTTGAAAAAGATCAAACAAATAATGAGCCTGTCAAACAAGCACACTGGGGCTGATGATATCAATAAACAAAGCAAGTTTCAGCGAGGAAATATTCAAACTTTAATTTAGTCATTACTCGCGTTTATTTGCAGAGAAGCCAAGCATTAAATACTACAAATCAAAAGTAGAAGAAAATATTCAACCCCAAGTTGAGATCTCGGGAAATTAGATGCCAAGTCAAGACTCAACACCTTCAGCTCTCTGTCCTGTTCCTCAAACCATTCCTGAATAAGTTCTGCAGTGTGGTAGGATGCGTTATGCTAATGAACGAGGCCACTGCCATCAAGGGATATCATTGCCATGTAGGGGTGGACGTGGTCTGCAACAATCTTTAGGTAGATGGTACGTGTCAAACTGACATTCACATGCATGACAGGACCCAAAGCTTTCTAGCAAAACATTCCCCAGGCATCACTCTGCCTCTGCCAGCTTGCCTACTCCCCACTGTGCATTCTGCTGCCATCTCTTCCCCAGGTAAGTGAAGCACACACATCTGGACGTCACGTAGTCAAAAAAAAAAATGTAATCCATCAGACCAGATCATTTTCTTCTACTGCTCCGTGGTCCAGCTCTGATGCTCGCATGTCTATTGTAGGCACTTTCGGTGGTGGAACAGGGGTCAGCATGGGCAACTCTAATAGATCTGTAGCTACACTGCCAAATACACACAAGCTGTTAAGCACCATGTCTTCTGACACATTTCTCTCATGGCCAGAGGTAAGGTTTTCTGCAATTTGTGCTACAGTAGCTCTTCTGTGGGATTGGACCAGATGGGCTAACCTTTGGTGCCCATGACCCTGTCGTCTCTTCACCAGTTGTCATAGATTGGACCACTTTTGGTAGGTTCTAACCACTGCGCACTGGGAAGACCTGCCGACCCAGTCGTCTAGCCATCGCAATGTTGCCCTTGTTAAAGTCAATAAGATTCTCATGCTTGCATGTTGTTCCTGTTCACAGGCTGCCTCATATGTCCCACCCCTTGACAGGTGCTGATTTAACGACATAATCAATGTTACTCACTTCACCTGTGAGTGGTTTTAATGTTGTGGCTGATTGGTGTAAATGTGTTTGTTTTCAAAGGGTTCATGTACTTTTTCTTTCCACTGTATATAATATAGTGTGATCTGGCACAGCTCTCAAGAGCAGAGATTAAATATTGCCCGTATTGTATAAATTCCAGAATTAAATTGACTTGACCAGCAACTTAGCATTTTAAAAAAATCTCATTGGCTTCTGGATTGATACTCAGAAATGTTTACTGACTACACCATGTTGATTGTGTTAAGACTGAGAGGAAGCAGTCAGTTTGTGAAGGGTAAAACGGTTTAATGATTGCAAACAGACTTGGCATCATGGCCAGACTACGTAGCCAGTGCCGGTTGTTCTTCCATGAGAATGTAAAATGGCTGGAGGGACATTGATGGACGTTTTGGCGTTCTGGAAAGTTCCACTGGAGGCAGTATATCAGTCATTAAAGGTATCTATTACAGCATCATCATTGATGAGCATACAGTACTAAATCTAATTTTGGGGCCATTGTTTATCAAGGTGGGATCAGATACAAGGCAGGACCCATCCACAGGTTGCAGTAGACTATCGTAAGTACTTGCTTGCTTACACACCCACAGTGTCTCCCAGTTTTTTTTTCCTCTCAAAATTGAGTGTAACATAATTTGTGCACCCACCCATAAAGGAGTGAGAGCCACTTAGGTATGAATGCACACTTACACAGAGTGAGTAGCAGTCGCAGTTCTTGTATTAAGCACCTCACCATCTGGTCACACATATATTATTGAAAGCTATCGTACCATCAACTTTGTACACATTAACAGGGTGAAGTGAGTCTGTATGTGTGTGCATGTGTGCACGTGCAGACTGGGTGTGTTTGTGTACTGGACTGCTATTCCCAGTGATGTACTGCATGGAGGTAATGCACACAGTTTTTCAGTTTCACTAACTGCTCCATCTGCTTGCACTCATAGGCACCCAGATCAGCTGCTTTTCTCCAACCGCTTTCTCCTGGAGACAGGCGGCCTATGTGGACTCATTCTGCTGGGCAGCAGTACAGCAGGCACATGCATCCCAGTCAGATCCCCATGGCACTCCCCTTTGGCTACACAAGGTAAGCATGGCATCTGGGCACCTGGGCAGGTGGCATTGGGGAGAACAAGAGAAAATGGCAATTCACTGACAGATTACAGCTATGGTGGCTTACTGTAGGGAGATCATGAACGTACAGGGTATGGTCACAATTAACTCTTATGCTAAGAATTTAAGCTGACCATTCTTTTCAATTATATAGTTAATTATATTTTGCAGTGGGACCTGCAGTGATCTAGAATTATTTTGAGACATGAGAGGTTGAGAGGGGGGCATCATCCTGAGGAAATTCCTGAGTAGAGCGACAGCTCCTTTGTACAGGGTGCGCACAAAGTCTGTATACCCCTATCTTTAGGAGCATTTACAGGAATAACCATGACAATTTGGTTCCTGTGGACATCAGCCCAAGTCTTCCTGGTATTTCGAGGTGTGTTTCCGACATCCTGTCTGGTGCTGCTACCTGCTGCCGCTCAAGAAATCGCAACAACGTGGCGGTCGTTTCAAGACAAAGTGATGGGTGACACAAGTGTTTTCATGATCGAGGAGCGTTTAGTGGCCACGGTGTGGGATCATGAGCAGCCTGTTATTGGGAAATCGATCAAAAATGTCATGGATGACTTTGTTGTGTGTTTTGGGAAGGCATCGCCGACAAAGAGGACGTTGTTGCAGTGGGAGAAGAAGGCTTTTGCAACGGGCAGCGTCCGAGATGCGCCGCGAAGTGGAAGACCATCCACAAGGCATGAAACGTGTGCAGATGTGGCAGAGTCTGTCCAATGATCCCCAATGAAATCCACTCGTAAACGTGCTGCTGAGTTGGGAATAGTGGAATCGACAATGCGAAAACACATCAAACAGGACTTGCAAATGAAATGTTGGCATCCATTGCACATTAACGAGTTATCAGATGCCGACTTGGACAGACGTCAGGAAGCTTGTGATCTGATGCTGCACCAATTTCCAACAAATGCTGAGAAGTAAACGGTTATGTTCTCTGACGAGTATGCGATGTATCCCAGCTCCCGCAATCGAAACATGTTTTCAAAATCCTCCAAAAGATAGGGGTATACGGACTTGGTGCGCACCCTGTACTTTAGTAGAGAAAAGGAGCGATGTTGCCATGCAGGTGTGTAGTGCTGAGGTGAGGGCACGTGTCCTTCAGAGGCTTTGATTTGGTTTCTGGAAGTCACTTCTGAAATAGTGAGCGGCTGCCCAGAACACAATGATGCCTTCACTCTCTTGCACTGGTGCTCCTGGACAGTCACTCCTTGCCTTTTTATTTTGTCCTTGTTCTCTCTTTCTCTGCAGTTCTTCCCTTATGTCCTCCTGCTCATGGCTGTCTTCTCGTATATCCCATCTCTTTTTTGGCGCTTCACAGCCACTCCCCACCTCTTTGCTGACCTGGCCTTCATCATGGAGGAGTTGGACAAGAAATACAACAGGGCCATCAGATTTGCCAAGAGTTTTTATAGCAGTGGAGACACAAATAGGTGAGTGAAGTGAGGAAGGGGTAGACTGGCAACAGGATAAATTGGGGAGGGAAAGGTTATCAAATAATAAAAGCTTCAAAGTCCAGAATAGCATCTTTTACGAAGGATCTTTCTACCGGTATGAAAGTTTCATCTCTGATCCTGAAAATGGGCATCTTGGGCTGCTGGCTCCCATACCTTCGAACCTTGGTGGTACTTTTAATCCTGCTCATCTGCATTTTAAAACTTGGATCTCATTTTTTCAGTTTCTCTTGGTCAGGTCATTCTCCTTTGGTTCATCTTTGTTGCTAAGCCCTTTGTCTGCCTGCTCCATTTTCACTCCTCATTATTGGTCCCAGCTATGTCTTTTTCCACCCTTTTACAGCCTCCCTGATAATCTCGAACTCCTTCACAGCACTGCTTTCACTACACTTATTGGTTGCCATTTCGTCCTCTTTCTGCCTCCACCCTTCTCCTCTACCACCTTTCCTTCTGGTCTTTGGATACCTGCTTTCATATACAGGGAAATCCCTGCTCTTTTCTTACTTCATGTTTTCCTTCCTGTGCTCCCTTCTACTCTTCATATTTCCATCCAGTTTTATAGAACCCTGACAGAAAGGGGCAGGGGCAGCTTTAGACCCTGTGGACAAGGTCAGTTGCTCTCACTGAGCTATGGGTGGAAAAGAAGAGACAGTTAACATGAGTTCCCCCCAATGTCCTGGAGTGATACCGCTAATTTTAGCAGAGGCAGGAAGGCAACAATGCGTGACAATTTTCAAACAGTGACAAAGCAAAAACAAGTTTTCACACTGTAAGCCAAAAGTGGAAAACTAATTTAGGTGAATGATATGTGGTGAAAATTATGTGCACATTCTGTGCCCAAAACTGTGACCATTTCTAGCAGATCATCAGGATTGCAACTGCCAGGAATTATATCACAATTGTCAAAGCAGGCATCATAGTAGCAGAACAATTACACCTCAACACACCTTACACAACAAAATATCTGCACAAAACACAAATACAGGGTACATGCCGAATAAAACTATGTGGCTAGAAGAACCACATGGAAACGCCTTGAATGTGCAGAGGTTTGAATTTAGACTTTGTCTTTTTTTTGGTCTTTATGTTCTTCTTTAGTTTTGGTAGGCCGTTTCTTCTCATACTGTATTCTTCAGCCCCTCCCTCACTCTTTGTTTCTCTATGCCCTTTCCCGTATCCCATTGTGCTCCTTTACCTCTGGGCATTTACTTATTCCAGGTTTACCTAACTCTGTTTTGTTTCTCTGTAGCAGTGATGCAAATGAAACCCTCTTCAAATACCCACTGGCTGAGGAGTACCTGAAAACCAAAAAGCTGACTAGAGACTTGGTCATCAAGTACCTTACCTGCAGGATCATGACCTTAGTCATTATCATCCTGGCCTGCCTTTACCTAGGCTACTACATCCATCTGGCTTCACTGACAGATGAATTCCGCTGCACCATCAAGACAGGCATACTCAAGAACGACACAACTGTGCCCGAGTTCTTACAGTGCAAGCTGATAGCGGTGGGTGTCTTCCGGGTACTCAGCTTCATCAACCTGATTGTGTACATCTTTCTAGCACCTGTCATCATTTATGCTACCCTGCTCCCAGTGCGCAAGAGCTGTGACTTCCTGTCAGCCTATAGCATCCTGCCCACCTTCACAGAAATTGACCTAACTAGCAACCCCTTCACTGATTTTACCCTCTACCTCCTGTTCCTAGAAGAGAACCTCAGTGAGCTCAAATCCTACAAGTGTGTGAAAGTTCTTGAGCTTCTGAAGGAAAACAACAAGGACATGAATATGGTTGACATTATGGGGAACCTGGCTCAGGTCAAGATGGACACCGTGGATGGCAAAATGTCTAATGCAAACTGCAAAGGTGCTGATGGCAAGAGTTCAGACCTTGAACTGCAAGGTAAGGACTTCATTAGTGCAGATTAGACATTGGGCCGATCTGACCAAGTTAGTTTGATGGGGCAGGTTTTGGACTTACTGTAAAAGGACTCTCATGTAACCACTTTTAACTTGGTCAGAGGTGGAGTATTTTGTCAGGACTGGAAATGTCAAGACTCATTGAAAATGGGCCAGCTTATGGGATGGTGTCACCAAAGACAAGTTTAAGTCAGTGTGACCTCCACTTTTGGGACAGTTCTGAGTTGGTTTTCACATCAGGTCAGGCTTGTAGCAAAGGGCTCACATCTGTTTTTGTTTTTTTTCAGTTGTATTGGATCAGTCTGGGAGTGATGGAAAAAAGAAGGATGGAAAGAATCCTAAAGATGGCCCTCTTCGCCAGAGGCTTTTGGAGCCCTCCACTACATGCTGACCTCAGGTTGTGGGCACTTGCATGATTGTGCAGAACCATATGCTGGTTTTGGCATCCATATTGACTGCATGGTGTGTTGTTGCAAGATACTTCAGAAGACTTCACTAAACTAGTCTTACAGGTTGGCTAGGGACAAAGGCAGACATGTTTGTGGTGCAGAAAAACTTTTGGGCTGTAAGAGTGCACATGGCCACTGGTGCCAATGATTTTGCTGAAATGCCACAATTTTGCCAAGATGTTAACTTGAATTTATACCATGTGGAAGTGCTCACCATAGACATTGCTGACTACTGCCAAAGGTTGATCATCGTCAATGGCATTTCTATGAGAAGCTAATTCTGGACTGGTCAATCAAGGCCCAGCTAATCTGCCATTGTGTTTGTACTGTTTGAGTGACCATGAAGGCAAGGCAGCAGACTCTATTGGCAGACGAGTTCTGAGTCTGGGAAAAAAGAAGAGTGGAACAGAAGGACCAATGAGTTTCCTTATGTGGCTGCAATCTGCTAAAGTAGTGTATGTGTGATTTTTTTTTTTTTTAATGCTTAAACTGCAAAACCTGTGGTCACACCCTACTTCAGTTACTTGTGCCTTCAGGGAACTCTTGGTTTGGCACTTCCTTGACACACAGGTCTGTTTTTTCTTCTTGTAGCGTAACATGTTATTCACCCGTCCATCTCAGAATCCGTTAGGAAAGAGTGTCCCACTGCATCCAGTGCATTCGTTTCAGCTTTTTTATTCTTAGTCTCATTTAATGTTCTGGCCAGTAATGTTACTGAGTCAGAGCGAGCATCCAGGATCAACTGTGGCCTTTGATGTACTGGTGCTAATCTCCATAGTGCCTGCCGACTGGATTATTGGGCCTCACCTCCCTGTGTAGGGATAGACCACTGGTTCTTATACTTTTACACTGGAAATGGATCGATCTCAGGGAACTCTGAGTCAAACCTCGCTGTGCTAGTGGTACTCCATACTCGGGAACCGCTCACTCTTTTCTGCACTGGTGGTAGACTGCACTTACTGTAGTTCACACGGCTCGTTCACTGTTTACACTATGAAGAGTTTGGTCCCAGTGGCCACTGCCTCATTTTTTTTAATATTAGTCTTCTAAACTGTCCTCATTCTCTATCTCTAAAGCTACAAATGTATCCCCATTGAATTTGTACATTATTTATACTGAAAGGTTTGGTTCCTCTACGCACTGGCCTTGTTCTCCTTTTATTGGCACTGGTTTGGCTTTAGTGTTCATTGGCCTCGCTCTTTCTCTTTATGTTGGCGTAGGGTTGGCCCCAGCATGCACAAGGCTTATTATCTGTATATACTAGTAATGGGATAAGTCCTAAGGTACACTGGGCTGCTTTCCATTTACCTCGGAAATCAGAGGTTACATCTGAGTTGACCATGTTCCAGTAAAACATTCAGAAAACCAAAATGGATGCCTCCAGAAAAACGTTTGTTGTGCTTGTTCTTTCAGAATAATGACAACTACTGAACAAGTTTTGTGCATCCAAACAACGTCGCAACAAGTGCACAAATAGAAGGTGAGCAGTACTGCGTGTACCACAGATTTAATGAGACACAGGCAGACAGGCAGAAGTGCTAACTAACAGTATACCTGTAATATTACAGCTTTCACTTCTGTTGAGGTGTGGTTTTGCCATCTTGGATTGTGAGGTCATGGTTGGCTAGGCTCTCTAGATTTTGGAAATCTGACTTGTGGAGACATTCCAGTTAAAACTTCCTACTGGGAACTCTTCCGAGTTAACTCTGACTTCCCAGTTCAAGTGGAACATAGCACATTTCTCTTTTGAGATTGGTTTTGCCCCGGTGTACAACAGGTTTGTGTTCCCTTATATTAGTGTGGGTCGGTTTGTAGGGTATACCTACTCTGTCTCTCTCTGGATGCCACTTTGGCCCCAAGCTACAGTGGGTACAGAAAGTATTCAGACCCCCTTCAATTTTTCACTCTTTGTTATATTGCAGCCATTTGCTAAAATCATTTAAATTAATTTTTTCCCTCATTAATGTACACACAGCACCCCATATTGACAGACAAAAAAAAGAATTTTTGAAATTGTTGCAGATTTATTAAAAAAGAAAAACTGAAATATCACATGGTCCTAAGTATTCAGACCCTTTGCTCAGTATTTAGTAGAAGCACCCTTTTGAGCTAATACAGCCATGAGTCTTCTTGGGAAAGATGCAACAAGTTTTTCACACCTGGATTTGGGGATCCTCTGCCATTCCTCCTTGCAGATCCTCTCCAGTTCTGTCAGGTTGGATGGTAAACGTTGGTGGACAGCCATTTTTAGGTCTCTCCAGAGATGCTCAATTGGGTTTAAGTCAGGGCTCTGGCTGGGCCATTCAAGAACAGTCACAGAGTTGTTGTGAAGCCACTCCTTCATTATTTTAGCTGTGTGCTTAGGGTCATTGTCTTGTTGGAAGGTAAACCTTCGGCCACGTCTGAGGTCCTTAGCACTCTGGAGAAGGTTTTTGTCCAGGATATCCCTGTACTTGGCCGCATTCATCTTTCCCTCGACTGCAACCAGTCGTCCTATCCCTGCAGCTGAAAAACACCTCGACAGCATGATGCTGCCACCACCATGCTTCACTGTGGGGACTATATTGGACTAGTGATGAGCAGTGCCTGGTTGTCTCCACACATACCGCTTAGAATTAAGGCCAAAAAGTTCTATCTTTGTCTCATCAGACCAGAGAACCTTCAGGTGTCTTTTAGCAAACTCCGTGCGGGCTGTCATGTGTCTTGCACTGAGGAGAGGCTTCCGACAGGCCACTCTGCCATAAAGCCCTGACTGGTGGAGGGCTGCAGTGATGGTTGACTTTCTACAACTTTCTCCCATCTCCTGACTGCATCTCTGGAGCTCAGCCAAAGTGATCTTTGGGTTCTTCTTTACCTCTCTCACCAAGGCTCTTCTCCCCCGGTAGCTCAGCTTGGCCGGACGGCCAGCTCTAGAAAGGGTTCTGGTCGTCCCAAACGTCTTCCATTTAAGGATTATGGAGGCCACTGTGCTCTTGGGAACCTTAAGTGCAGCAGAAATTTTTTTGTAACCTTGGCCAGATCTGTGCCTTGCCACAATTCTGTCTCTGAGCTCTTCAGGCAGTTCCTTTGACCTCATGATTCTCATTTGCTCTGACATGCATTGTGAGCTTTAAGGTCTTATATAGACAGGTGTGTGGCTTTCCTAATCAAGTCCAATCAGTATAATCAAACACAGCTGGACTCAAATGAAGGTGATCTCAAGGATGAACATGTAAACTCCACACAAATATAAATATATGAGTGTCACAGCAAAGTGTCTGAATACTTAGGACCATGTGATATTTCAGTTTTTCTTTTTTAATAAATCTGCAACAATTTCAAAAATTCTTTTTTTTGTCTGTCAATATGGGGTGCTGTGTGTACATTAATGAGGAAAAAAATTAATTTAAATAATTTTAGCAAATGGCTGCAATATAACAAAGAGTGAAAAATTGAAGGGGGTCTGAATACTTTCCGTACCCACTGTATATTGGACTTGACGTCTTTCTGTGTCAGAACAGGTCTAGCCCTAGTATGCAGTGGGCTTGTTCTTTGTCTGTAGCTGTGAGCATGAATCAATGTGCATAGTATTTTGGCTTTTTTACTTTCTCATATGCAGAGTATAGGCAAAGTATTGTAATTGTCCAAAAATTCCATTTTGAGATTTTGATGATTCTCGACGTTTTAGACCTCCCCAACTTTCTCGTATATAAAGTACACGGAAAGTATTGGATTCCTCCAAAAATTCCATTTCAAAATTTTGATGAATCGATGTTTTACACCTCTCTGAGTCCAAACATACCACTTTTGGAATGATGATTGTGTGTTTGTGTGTGCATATAAACATGATAACTCGAGTACGCTTTCACTTAGGTCAACCAAATTTTGCATGCAAGTATTAGGTACAAAACGTAAATTTCTGTCTACTTTTGGGGTATTTCAGTTAACAGGAAGTGGTACTTTACCTTTTATTCTTGCAGATGCAGAGTCCGATTTATTAACTTTACTTTTATAATAATTGTTCAATATATTGTTAATTTGATTTGATTTGTTGTCGATGGTTCTTTAATGTACATAATATAAAAATGTAATCTTTGTCTTGTGGTTTACTCCTCAAATATCCATCCCCATATCTGAGTATACGAGAAAGTCTAGGGGAGATCACTAATGATGGGTTATACTCCTTCTAATGGCATCAGCTGGGTAATTCTTCTTCTCCCTCTCTCTCTTACTTTACGTGCCTCCTTGTCCTCTTTCTATATTACTATGGACCTGTTTATCAGACACACTGGGCCAGTTCCCTCTTTGTCTTTTGCCAAAACTGGACTCGCTTGTGCTCTGGCCTTATTCTCTACCCTGGTATATTGTCATTTCATCCATAGGGTTCTTTCTACAGTACATTGGTTTGGGGCTGGGGTTTGTGCATGGTGGGCTTGTTCTCTTGGTATTGGTTTGAGTTTGGCCCCAGTTTAGACTAAATTTGTTCCAGCATTTATTTTGATTGTTCTTTCTCTTTTCGCTCCAGTGTATCTGGGGTTTGTTCGCACTACGCCTTCTCTTGCCTGGCATGATCCTGGTTCTTAAAGTAACTGGGGCTGAGTCTTCCATGAGTGGACAATGTCACTCAAAATAATATCCTGACTCACTGGAAGGACACTTGCTGTTGGAGGGTCCCACATTTTCTCCTCTGTCTTCCCATTAAACTCCAATCGTTGCAATTCAGGAAAGCCCAGAGGTTCATTAGATAGCTGGTGTTTTCATGCATGCCTACAGTCTGCGTGCTTAGCAGGTCGCCCCCATTTACTTTTGGAGTTGTCACTTAGGGTGATGCTCCCACTGCCCCTCTAGTTGTCTTTCTTGAAATGCAAACTCAGGACATTGAATTTAAAAGCTACTAGTTGTATCGCTCAGATGAAGACAATTTCAGTAGCCTGCTTCAGATGTGTCTCTTTTAGCTCATGATACAGCTTTCCAGCTCAGTGGCTTACTCTGAAATGCCATCTGTTATACTGAAACTTGGAAGAGGCCGGTCCCATAGCTAGCACTGGGTGTTGTGGCCTTAATCTCAGACTGAAAAAAGGCCGAGTTCTGGTGAACATGTTAGCTGGGGAAAGCCGTATGCTTTTATTTAGCCTGTCGGGTATAACCAGAGACGTGGGATGCCAACTGGACATTGGTTATTTATTATGGGTTTGTGGGTATTCTTTTTTTTTTCAAGTGCTTCTTAAGCCATACGTGGCACGAGGTAGTGTTGCCCGCAGGGTTATTTACAGTGTGTCTCAACACAGATCTCTGGTCTCTCTTAAGCACCCACCATGTGGTACTCCGGCTTTTGTGAGGCATATGGCACCTGGGAATGCATGCTGGGAAACAGTGCTGAATAAAGCTCTTGTTGCACACTCAAACACTGTCCTGTATTTTTTGGACTCAAGGTTACTTGTAAGAGAAAGCTGCAGTTGATTCCTTGCAGGGTTACATAGGATATGCTTTGCTGGACATTTATGATTCAGATTCACGTACATAAGTAGTAGTTGTTTTATCACATGTACATTGTACAGTGAAGTTATCACATGCATGTTGGACCAGCATTCAACACGTGCACCCTCGCCTCTTTGCTCTGGCACACTTCAAATGCTACGGTCAACCCTGGACCTCAGACAGACAGCAGACAGCCAGACATTCACAATCTTAAGCTGTGTCAGTTTGAAGGAGATGCTTTCTCCTAATGCAGTGGCCTTTAGTGGCCTGCTAATGACCAAACAGCGTGGGAGGAGATGGCGAATCACAGCCCCTTTAATCTCCTGCATAGTCCAGCAGAGCCTGTTTGCAGCGGCAGCCGCATGTCTTTTATGTGCCGCTCGCCCATTTAGACTTCAGAGGTCCAATTAGAGGTAAGCTGCACATGGACACGGCACACGGCTTGGCGCGTTGACTATGGAGGTGGGGGTGAGGGGGTCTGAGTCTTGAGGCGGTGGGGCAGAACAGCCTGGACCTCAAGTGGGAAGGTGAAAAATGGGATCCTTAGTGGTAGCTTGTGGTCACCCACTTAGAGATGGGGCTATCCAGTGACATGAGAACAAGTGGTATCAAACAAAATATGCTGACATGCAGAACCCAAATGCCCACACATTCTTAACAACGCCCAGGTGTTCTCCTTGCATGAGGGGTAGTAAACCAACACGTGAGGGCACATGTCTGCATCTCAAAGCCACACGCTTACACACAGAAGTTTTCGTGCATTACCATCCAGCAGCCTGACCTGCTGCTCCTCCTAGTGCCATTACACCATTTTGCTCTACCACCTGGCATGGAGCCCTCTGGGAACAAGTCAGAGCAGGTAAATGGTATCTATCCCAGTTTGGCATCAGCACTAGGGCTAGTTAGGCTAAATATGATGAGCCAGGCTGTCTCATACACACTTGCCTGGCACCCTATAGCTCTGTTGGACCCATAATAGCAGCAGGGGTTCTAGTGGTTTTCACTGAGACCACTGCCTTTGATTTCAGTGAGAAAATAGCCCTCATTGAGGCCAAGAGCTTGTTCTTCTCCTCAGAGGGAATTACTGTTTCCTTCTTCAAATAACAGCAAAAACAGAATGAACGGCGTTTCCATGACAACACAGATTTCTCTTGTCTTCGGCTCAAAGGCCCCTGAGGATGATTGCAGCCTCATTGCTGAAGGGCTTTGATCCTCACAACCGGCACCTCCACCCTACTGGAAAACACAGAGCTATTGACACTCCTAAGGATTCAGGTGGCACCATTGAGGACACTGGTGGAGCAGATGGAAGTAAGCACTTGGGCACACTAAGATTTTTTGGGTCTCAGAGTTTCTCTGTCATTCTCGCTGGGCTTGTGAGGAGTGGGTGCTGTGACTAAGTGGCATACTGTCCATGACACTCAGTCAGATGAGTCTGATTGGCTAAACAGGAGTCAAGGGGGGGCAACAACAGCAGGTGCTGGACTCTTGAAGGATTGGTCCTACAGACCCCTCACTGCAGAGCACGTCCATCCATACAAGCGAGTGCTTTCTCCTTAATGGGCTGATGGGCAGCCTGCACGCAGGGCCTCTGCCGCTCCGTAATTACACTAATGGTGCTAATTTGTCCTCTGTGCTCCCAGTTACGTGATCTGGAATACTTATTTGGGGCTGCTGCAGAAAAGGAAGAAGAATGTAAACTGAAAAGAAAATGGACGTCGGCTATTAGCAAACAGGGTCGATTCAGGCTGTGCCACTCAGGATCCTTCAGACACCGTATTATTTCCTGGCCATCACTGGGACATTCATGTCCTTAGAGACCCCAAATGTACTGCATATGCCCACAAAAACATGTTTGCACACAGACAATAAAAGACACAATTGTGCAAATGTAGAAATATCATTTTCTAACCTGCAGGGTGTTCTGGAGCCCATCCCAGATAACTTTGGACACAAAGCAGGAACAAACCCAGGACATGGCATCAGATCATTCAGGGTGAACAAACACACATCCAAGTAGGGCCAATTTAGTGCCACCCGTTCACCTAACCTGCATACCTTTGGACCATAAGAGGAAATGAGAGCAGCAGGCGGAAACCCACACAGACACGGGGATAACATGCAAATCACACAAGGGTATCCGGGACACAAACCCAGGTCTCCTCACTGCGAGGCAGCTGCACCACCATGTGAAAATGTGGATGTGATTATGTGCAAGAATGCAAGCTTTCTCATATGACGAATACAGAATACATATAGTGGCTTGCAAAAGTATTCGGCCCCCTTGAACTTTTCCATATTTTGTCACATTACAGCCACAAACATGAATCAATTTCATTGGAATTCCACGTGAAAGACCAATACAAAGTGGTGTACACGTGAGAAGTGGAACGAAAATCATACATGATTCCAAACATTTTTTACAAATAAATAATTGCAAAGTGGGGTGTGCGTAATTATTCAGCCCCCTTTGGTCTGAGTGCAGTCAGTTGCCCATAGACATTGCCTGATGAGTGCTAATGACTAAATAGAGTGCACCTGTGTGTAATCTAATGTCAGTACAAATACAGCTGCTCTGTGACGGCCTCAGAGGTTGTCTAAGAGAATATTGGGAGCAACAACACCATGAAGTCCAAAGAACACACCAGACAGGTCAGCGATAAAGTTATTGAGAAATTTAAAGCAGGCTTAGGCTACAAAAAGATTTCCAAAGCCTTGAACATCCCACGGAGAACTGTTCAAGTGATCATTCAGAAATGGAAGGAGTATGGCACAACTGTAAACCTACCAAGACAAGGCCGTCCACCTAAACTCACAGGCCGAACAAGGAGAGCGCTGATCAGAAATGCAGCCAAGAGGCCCATGGTGACTCTGGACGAGCTGCAGAGATCTACAGCTCAGGTGGGGGAATCTGTCCATAGGACAACTATTAGTCATGCACTGCACAAAGTTGGCCTTTATGGAAGAGTGGCAAGAAGAAAGCCATTGTTAACAGAAAACCATAAGAAGTCCCGTTTGCAGTTTGCCACAAGCCATGTGGGGGACACAGCAAACATGTGGAAGAAGGTGCTCTGGTTAGATGAGACCAAAATGGAACTTTTTG
This sequence comes from Polypterus bichir lapradei, assembly GCA_026402145.1. Taxonomy (NCBI): domain Eukaryota; kingdom Metazoa; phylum Chordata; class Cladistia; order Polypteriformes; family Polypteridae; genus Polypterus; species Polypterus bichir. The sequence continues at coordinate 88,220,341 of JANRMT010028174.1, forward strand.
GCCAAAATGCAAAACGCTATGTGTGGCGGAAAACTAACACTGCACATCACTCTGAACACACCATCCCCACTGTCAAATATGGTGGTGGCAGCATCATGCTCTGGGGGTGCTTCTCTTCAGCAGGGACAGGGAAGCTGGTCAGAGTTGATTAGAAGATGGATGGAGCCAAATACAGGGCAATCTTGGAAGAAAACCTCTTGGAGTCTGCAAAAGACTTGAGACTGGGGCGGAGGTTCACCTTCCAGCAGGACAACGACCCTAAACATAAAGCCAGGGCAACAATGGAATGGTTTAAAACAAAACATATCCATGTGTTAGAATGGCCCAGTCAAAGTCCAGATCTAAATCCAATAGAGAATCTGTGGCAAGATCTGAAAACTGCTGTTCACAAACGCTGTCCATCTAATCTGACTGAGCTGGAGCTGTTTTGCAAAGAAGAATGGGCAAGGATTTCAGTCTCTAGATGTGCAAAGCTGGTAGAGACATACCCTAAAAGACTGGCAGCTGTAATTACAGCAAAAGGTGGTTCTACAAAGTATTGACTCAGGGGGCTGAATAATTACGTACACCCCACTTTGCAGTTATTTATTTGTAAAAAATGTTTGGAATCATGTATGATTTTCGTTCCACTTCTCACGTGTACACCACTTTGTATTGGTCTTTCACGTGGAATTCCAATAAAATTGATTCATGTTTGTGGCTGTAATGTGACAAAATGTGGAAAAGTTCAAGGGGGCCGAATACTTTTGCAAGCCATTGTATATAATGCAAAGTTCACTCACTCATCAACAAAAATATCATTTCCCGTTTAGCTAAAAAGCTCAAATTTCAAAGAATGTTACACCTGGGGCAGTAGGTATTTGCTGAGTGGGGATGTTTTCATGGGTTAATATTTAGGGGTAAAAAACCCACTAAAGAAAAACTAAATCCCTCAAAATCTGAAAAAAAGCTTTGATGGATTTGATTGAAATTTAGTGACATTATAGAAAAAAAAATTAGCTAAGACATGTTTTGTTGATATTTATCCATAACAATGCTGTAGTGTGTGGGCTAATTTAAGACACCCCGTCTTTTCTCCTGCTCATTGCCAGTTGAACACAGTGGTGCCACTTGCCAATAGTGTGGACGAGGACAGATGAGTGAGTGAGCGGAGGTGTTGGGACAAGAAAAAGAGACAGGACTGTATGTGGCATGAGCTCTGATGAGGAAGAAGGAAAGACCCCCCAAAGCTGAAGTAAGACGTGTGCTGTACACCTCAAGTCCAGGAGGAGGTGTTGGATTCCTCGCACCCCAAACAAGTCCACTAGTGCAGCTCAGAAGAGAAGGGGGTGGACACTGGACACAGTGCTGGTCAAGCCATTCAGTGTCACAGGTGAGTCCTATGCTCAAGCGTAACACCAGGGGGCAACCTCAGCCCCCGATCACTTGGATTTATTATACCCTAAATGCACAAGCGGACCCCACCCACTGACTGAATATCTGTCAAAACTCCAATTCAAGACCAAGATATTTACACCTTCGCCAAGGGTGCCAAAAAGTGTAGCGCCTACACTCACTGGACATGTAGTTCACAGCTTCTTTCTTTTCTATAAAGTGCCATTTGTGACTTAATTCATTCTTCACAGAATATACACCAAATACGGAAATGCTTATGCTGTGGCCTGAAACAAATACAATATATATTAAAACACATACATTATGTAGAGACATTTTGTATCATACCCAGTACTGTACACTGAAATGCTAACATTATATCCTAAAATGATCATTATCTGTGGTGTTAACAAATGGCCATGCACTTCACCAGTGTTCTCTTCCTTTGGTCGCACTAATACATACAACATCTGTTGATATTTTGTCTCATACGCTATATATGGATAATTACAGACATGTCTGTAATAGACATTCTTCTTCTTCTTTCAGCTGCTCCCATTAGGGGTTGCCACAGCATATAATCTTTTTTCATATCTGTCCTCTACATTTTGCTCTGTTACTCCCCTCACCTGCATGTCCTCTCACACCACATCCATAAACCTTCTCTTAGGCCTTCCTCTTTTTCTCTTCCCTGGCAGCTCTATTCTTAGCATCCTTCTCCCAATATACCCAGCATCTCTCCTCTGCACATGTCCAAACCTACGCAATCTCACCTCTCTGACTTTGTCTCCCAACCGTCCAACTTGAGCTGACCCTCTAATGTACTCATTTCTAATCCTATCCATCTTCGTCACACCCAGTGCAAATCTTAGCATCTTTAACTCTGCAACTTCCACCTCCGTCTGCTGCTTTCTGGTCAGTGCCACCGTCTCCAACCCATATAACATAGCCTGGTCCAGCTACTTGGGTCCCCAACAATGAGGATCCTATGAGCCAGATCACCCTCGGGGTAACACGCCACATGGCCGTAGTGCCGTAACTGACGCTTCCCTCACAATGCAGGTAATGTGCCTCATTCGGGACTCCATGAGCAACCCACTCATTTGACACAAAGTCAAACCAGCAGTACTCAAGGATTCTCCGGAGAGACACAGTACCAAAGGAGTCCAGCCATTGTCTCAGGTCACTGGATAGCGTCCATGTCTCGCAACCATATAGCAAGACAGGAAGCACCAGGACTCTAAAGACTTGGACATTCATCCTTTTGCAAAGATATTGGGGGGTGCCACACACCCCTTTCCAGCGACCTCATGACAATGCTCTCCCAATCTGTCTACTGACTGCATAGGAAGAGTCACCAGAGACATTAATGTCACTGCCAAGGTAAGTAAACCTCTCGACAAGGTCGACATTCTCTCCGCAGACAGACACACTGCTAATGGCTGTGCCCAAGAGGTCATTAAAGGTCTGGATCTTGGTTTTTATCCAGGACCCTCGCAAGCCCAGACACTCAGACTCCTCACTCAGTCTCATGAGAGCCCCAATCAGAGCCTCCATTGACGATCACAGCATCGTCAGCAAAGTCAAGATCAGTCTTCACCAACAAATGCCCCACAGCCGCTGGACCCCATGAACCTGCCCAACACCCAGTCCATGCAAGCATTGAATAGAGTAGAACACACCCATGACGAACCCCAGAATGAACTGCGAAAAACGCAGAGGTCCTGCCTCCACTCTGCACAGCACTCACAGTACCAGTGTACAGGCCTGCCATGATATCCAGCAACCTTGAGGGGATCCCAGGAACTCTCAGGATGTCCCACAGGGCAGCTCGATCAACTGAGTTGAACGCTTCACGAAAACTGACAAAGGCTGCAACGAAACTCAGTTTGGTAATATATGTAATGGATTAAAAAGGAATTACTACTTTCAGTTTGCGTACCTCATTCGTTTTCCAGTTGTAAACTCATGCCTTAGAAAGTTGAGGAGTGCTCGATTTGTTATGCCTGCGGGGCACATTTAGGAAGGTCTTCTACTTTCATTGAGCAGTTGAAATGAACCGTACTGCAACACTCAGGGGAATGGGATGAATTTCTGAACCCTGTGGCATTTGCATACAATATCAGCACATACTCCAGCACAGGCTATGCACTTTTCATTCTTTCTTATGGTAGAGAAGCTTGAACGCCTGCTGAAATTTTTGTTTCATCCAACTCAACAACCACTACAATTGGTACCGGGATCCCTTGTGGACTATGTCAACAATTAAGAAATAAATTCCAAGCAGTTTTCCACGCTGCTGGTAGGAATAACCAATTGGCTCACGAACAACAGAAGCATTTTTATGACCGTTTTATGAGGCATGAGCCATACTCCCCAGGAGATCTTATTTGGCCGCATGACCCTACAAGTCAGAAACTGTCTCCTCACTGGAAAGGACCATTTGAAATTGTGGAGTGCACGGGTTCTTCTGGGGATGACTTGGGTGTCACTTATCATACAAGGTGTCCTTCCGAGCCTACCAAGTTACAAGCTGTCCATTCTAATCGTCTGAAGAGATACACGTCTCCGCTCCCCACTGCCTTCCCCCCACCTTACAAACAATGCCACTCATTCCAGGACCTCCTAATGGAAAGCTACCAGAACTGACTGCACTAGCTGGCATCATTTGGGTAAAGAGAAATTGACTCGGCTTGGGCAAAACTCAAATGCTAATCCCGTTGTTCAGCTGGAATCAGGGACAAATCGGGAAGCACTTTTTCCTGTTCCACAAGTACCAACTCAGCAACAACTTTATCGTCCTGCTACCCTACCAAAATGTTTGAAAGATTTTGCAATGGGTTAAAAATATAAAATTGATAACTTGTTGGTGCATTTTCTAGGTTGTAGATTTACAAGGCTAGAAACGAGGATGTTTCTTTCCTGAGGGAGAGAGTGTAATGTAAAGTTATGTTGTCACTTAAGGATTAAATTAGAAGGGTAAATGTTCATTATATTAGAATAGGGATAGGAATATACCTACATTTAGACTTGCAATGTTCACTTCCCTGTTAAGTTGTAATGTGTTAGAAAGTAGTGTTTATAAAGTTAAGCATTCAAGATCTGAGAGGATATGTGAGAAGAAGCAAGGCTGTTATTGCATTGATTTGGCCCAGCCATGTGCTAGCAGCTGCAGAGAATACAGCATTTTTTTTTAAACAGAAATCTGCCTCCATCCAGGACTTTTTGTTCCTAAAAAGGATTCCATCCATCTTAGAAAAGAAACAATGTTACACTATAATAACACAAAAAGGAAATGTGTTAGCTATTAAAAAAGAGAGAGAGAGAGAGAAACAGAGAGAGAGAGAGAGAGATGGCACTGCATGCTAATCTATAGCAGGCCAATTAAATGCCTAAGCACATAGCGGATGCAAATTTGTGCAATGCATAATTGAATGTTAACAGCATTATTTAAAAGTTTAAAAAGTTTCATTTGAATTTCCCAGCTTGATTGTAAACATACTAGTTTATGAATGTCGGACTTCAAGGACTTAAAACAATTGTGTTCAGTAACAATCTGAACAATATAGCTAAAATAAAGCATGCTTTACGCATTTATATGCAAACATATTATAACCGCATTGAAACATTTAATTAGCATGGAGACGAGTCATCAGCTCTATGTGAAAGACAAGAGCTCCAGCTAGTGAAACAGCAAGGGGTCCGCTACCCAGAAGAGCAAAGTAAAGAGCAAATCATCCATATTGCCACTTACTTTTTAATAATATGCTGTACAATATATATAAAGATATTGTTATGACACATATCTAAAATGACAATGGGCTGTCTTTTTAATCTTTGTCATTGCAGGCGTCTTAAAAGCTACCCGTAGTACATGAGCTCCCACTTCAGGAAGATTTTCAATGACAGGAGCACACCAAAACTGATCAGGACATGTTTTGAAGTGTGGCGTTTTCATTTTTCTTGTACATTATACTACAGTGAACATCTCGGTGCTTCTTAGTGTTAGGGGTTTTCTTATGCGTAACTGGTACTTTCTATGAAATAAATTATTTTAGCTTCACAGAACCTTTATAATGTAATTTATATTACAATCTATTTTTTATTTGCCTCTTGCTGACAAAAAGAGTAATGGGGCAAATAGCATAATTTAAAATGTAATCAATTATTAATTATTTGCATTTTCAATGGACAGTATAGTTTTAATTGTTTCACCTTCTGTAACAAACATAACAGATTAATTTAAATGTCAGTTTAAGATTGCAGCAACATTAAATATGCTAACAAAAATACAATGAAGATAAAAGGCATTATTTAAATGCTGTTTATTATGAACTCTTGCCATTTTCAAATGTATAGTTTAGCTTTTAAGGTTTCACTATTTTTCTTCTTCTTTTGGCTGCTCCCGTTAGGGGTCGCCACAGCAGATCATCATCTTCCATGTCTTCACTACCACCCAGTGCCTTTCTCACCTTCTCCCTAAACTCAACCTTGCAGTCTTCCTTTTTCAACTTCCACCATTTGATCCTTGTCTCTGCCCTCACTCTCTTCCTCTTTTTGATCTCCTACGTCATCCTACAGACCACCATCCTATGCTGCTTAACTACACTTTCCCCTGCCACCACTTTGCATTCTTTAATCTCCTTCAGATCAACTCTTCTGCATAGGATGTAATCTACCTGTGTGCATCTTCCTCCACTCTTGTACGTAACCCTATGTTCCTCCCTCTTCTTAAAATATGTATTCACCACAGTCATGTCCATCCTTTTGGCAAAATCCACTATCCTCTGACCTTCTTCATTCCTCTCTTTGACACCAAACCTACCCATCACCTCCTCGTCTCCTGTGTTCCCTTCACCAACATGTCCATTGAAATCCGCTCCAATCACCACTTTCTGTCCCTTGGCTACACTGTTCATCACTTCAACCAACTCACTCCAAAAATCTTCTTTCTCATCCATCGCACACCCAACTTGCGGGGCATAAGCTCTAACAACATTCATCATCACACCTCCAATTTCCAGAGATAGTAAACTATATTATTCATCAACATTAGATATGCTAAAAAAAAGTCATCTGACAATTTTTCCAAGACCAAATTTCCCCAATCCTATATGGTGGGGCTGAAGCCAACTGAAATTATGTAGATTCTTGTGTGTGGCAGCAAGCCATCTTCCTATTTCCCCCAACTGGAGTTAAGTTGAAGGCCCAGTTTTGGTTTGCTGTGTACAGCCATTCTAAGCACATATCCTGAGAAGTGCTTTTCACTGTCAGTCACAATATCTTGGCATACAAGTAAGCCACTCCTTTGTTGTATCCCCGTACGTGCTACTTGATCAAGAGATCAAACACATATCTTTACCAGACATTTTCTAGTGTCGTAATGTTCGCCTTGTAATTTAGAGATCATACAGCGCTCCAGATGTTGCCCCAACAGCACATGGTATAGCCTAAGGATCATCTGTCTTTATTTGTGAGTTCACACAGGGCACTAAATAACCCAACATCTTATTGTTCCTGCACACCAAATATATCTCAAAGTCTTCATCATAAAATGGATTTTCTAGCCCCAAAAACATGTTTTTAATTCTTTTTTAAACTTAATACATGCCAAAGATGTACATGTTGAATTAATTGACGGTATGAGCGAGTATGGCTGTGTGTGAAAGTGCCCTTCAGTTACCTGGCCAGTTCCAGCCTTTTGCCCAATGCTGCCAGGACAGGCACTAGCTCCCCACCACCCTGAACCCCAGTTAAGCAGGTTAGTTAATGGATTTATAATGAATACAAACCTTTGCTTTGCTTATCCAGATGTTAGTATCCCATCCTCAGTAGCTTCTTCCATTTCCTCATAGGTAACTCAAATACCATACACATCTACCCCTGTGATCCGGAGCTGAATTAAGAGGGTTTGATAATGGATGGATGGAAGGATCATTTCTCTGTACTTTATCTGTGATGGTTCTGCTTCAACTTGAACTGCATCCAGCTCCATCCTGCACTACCATCTATGTTGTCTGCATAGCCATTTCATTTAATGTTATCAGGAAAATCAGCCAGCTCATTACTTAGTAATTTCAGCAGATTTATTTACTGTATATAAATCATCAGAAGGAAAGGCACTATTAATGAACCTCATTTTCCCAAAGCAAAAACAGACCCCCACCCCCCCCGAACCTGTTTGCTAATTTCTACATGCAAGGTAATTCAGAAACCATTCATACACTACACATTTGAACCCGTGTTGTTTCTATTCTGATGATTTGATGCTCTTAGCATACCTCATTCTTTGAAAGTCAAGTTAGATAACCTCACACAGTTGCCTGTTATGAAGTGTACTTGTAGCTTTGTCGCTAAATTTCTACATATTAATACCACCCGGACCACCCCGATGGCCATCTAATAAACAGCTGCCCAGTTATCTTGTTGTCTTTAATGATAAATGTCACCCAGTCTAGGCAATTTAACTGTTTTTAACGGTTTAATTTTTGTAATCACTGAATTGTTTAATACAATCAAAATATTCCCTGCAGTTTTTGGCAGGTTACTGACCCCTTTAAATGATGATATTTTTGAATAAAAAAATTACACAGAAGCCATCAACACAATTGAACATCCACATGTACAGTTTGCACTCACCACAGTCAAACGAAAGCTGGCGTATGAGTGACAGATCAATTAAGTGACGCCCTACACTAGGGTGCTTCACGTGGGAAGTGGCTCCACTCGACTCTGATGAGATATGTCCCAGTCATCCCATTAGAGCTCTCTAACCCTGAGTGATGGAAAGCACTTTATTATTTTAACTCTGGCTCTGCCACCTAATTAGCATATCAAATTAAAATGCAGATAGCATTCATGGGATCGCTGCCAAGTGCATCATAGCTGTTTCACAGTAAAAGTCCTCAAACGATAAGCTGCTCCCTTTTGTCTTGAAGGTTTGCTTGTTCAAAAGCACAAAGGCAACAAGGGAGAATGGGGCACTGAGCACTGACTTTGGAGTTGCAGTTACTCCAAAAACTGCTAATTCTTTGATCAAAAGATGAGATAATTATGATGGCCTAGCTGGAAGTTGTCCACAGACAGGGTATGGAAACTTTGTTAACTGTACCTACCCGACATTTTTGTCCTCTAGAGACCCTGAATTTATCAAGATACAAGATTGACAAGGTGTCCATATTCATGCACATACAGAAGTAGTGGGAGTAGAGCAGTTAGGGGTGGCCTCAGCACTAGGCTGAATTCACGCTTATAGTACAGAGTTGATCTATTGTAGTCTATCCCATCCATGTAGTCGATTCAGGGAGGGGTCCACTTCTGCAATGAAGGGGTATATGTGATTGTTAGTGGTGCTCAGACATGTTGCTGTACTTGTATCAAGTATTTATATTGAAAATGTCCATGTGGCATTTTGTGGCATCCAACTACCTGATGTTTTCCACTCCTAAAGTGCTTTCTTCTTCTTCTTCTTTTTTCTGCTGCTCCCGTTAGGGGTTGCCACAGCGGATCATCTTCTTCCATATCTTTCTGTCCTCTGCATCTTGTTCTGCTACACCCATCACCTGCATGTCCTCTCTCACCACGTCCATAAACCTTCTCTTAGGCCTTCCTCTTTTTCTCTTCCCAGACAGCTCTATCCTTAGTATCATTCTCCCAATATACCCAGCATCTCTCCTCTGCACATGTCCAAACCAACGCAATCTCGCCTCTCTGTCTCCAAACCGTCCAACCTGAGCTGACTCAAAAGCACGGGTGTCAAACTCCAATCCTGGAGGGCCGCAGTGATGGCAGGTTTTCATTCTAACCATCTTCTTCATTAGTGACCAGTTTTTGCTGCTAATTAACTAGTTTTAATTAACTTGGCTCAGGCTCCTTTGTTGTTTCTTTTTCCTTAATTAGCAGTCAAATGACAATGAGACACAAAACAAGCCACAGCATGATCAGCTCACCTGTGCCCATCACGCAATATCTGAAACTAAAGAAAGATGAAGGTCTCGGTAAGGTTGACCTCTTAGGTCACTAAAACATCTTCAGAGAAGTTTTGGAAATGTCTGCTGCGGCAGAATGAGAGCAGCAACAAGCCATGGAATTAAGTAATGGGATTGATTAATTAACAGCAAGAATCGGCTTCTCATTAAGAGACTGGTTGGAGTTTGAAATCCTAGTTTAGCTTGTCATCTGTTGGCTCGTTTCACATCTCTTTTCTGTTTTACTGTCAATTAATCAAGAAACAAAATAATTCAGAGGACTGAATCCTTAAAAAATAGGGCTATTACAATGAAGGGGAAAGTAGTTAATAAGCAGTGAAAACTGCTCGGTGATAAGGAAAAGGGTTAGAATGAAACCCTGCAGCAACTGCAGCCTTCCAGGCCCACAGTTTGACACCCCTGCTCTAATGCACTCATTTCTAATCCTATCCATCCTCGTCACATCCAGTTCAAATCTTAGCATCTTTAACTCTGAGCTGCTTCCAGCTCTGTCTCCTCCTTTCTGGTCAGTGCCAACGTCTCCAACCCATATAACATAGCTGGTCTCACTACCGTCCTGTAGACGTTCCCTTTCACTCTTGCTGATACCCGTCTGTCAAAAAATTACTCCTGACACTCTTCTCCACCCATTCCACCCTGCTGGCACTCTCTTTTTGCACTTCTTCCACAATCCCCATTACATTGTAATGTGTATCCCAAGTTTTTAAACTCAACCACCTTCGCCAACTCTACTCTCTGCATCCTCACCATTCCACTGACCTCCCTCTCATTTACACACATGTATTCTGTCTTGTTACTACCGACCTTCATTCCACTCCTCTCTAGAGCATATCTCCACCTCTTCAGGGTCTCCTCAATCTGCTCCCTGCTCTCGCTACAGATCACAATGTCATCAGCAAACATCATAGTCCACGGGGACTCCTGTTTAATCTCATCTGTCAGCCTGTCCATCACCATTGCAAATAAGAAAGGGCTCAGAGCCAATTCCTGATGTAATCCCACCTCCAACTTGAATGCATCCGTCACTCTACCTCAGACCTCACCACTGTCACACTTCCCTCATACATATCCTATACAATTCTTACATACTACTCTGCCACTTTCGACTTCCTCATACAATACCACAGCTCCTCTCGAAGCACCCCGTCATATCCTTTCTCCAGATGCACAAAGACACAATACAACTCCTTCTGGCCTTATCTATACTTCTCCATCAACACCCTAAGAGCAAACATCACATCTGTGGTGCTCCTTCTTGGTCCTTCACATCCCCCTTATTCTGCTTTATGTTTTTTAACTCAATGCAGCTATCGCTTGCTGCTTTTCATTGATCACTATAGAGCTAATGGATACCAAACCCCAGGTGTCACAAAGCACACCAAGCCATCATGTTGAGATGTATTACTGGGCACCACTCACCTGATCTTGAGCCCTCTGTGACTCTACACAGTTCTCACCATCCTTCTTTCATCCGCAGCCTCTTTCTGACCACAGAAGAGCAGACATACCTAATAAACCAATCATTGTAGTTCCAGTAAGAACAGTACGCTGCTATGCTAACAACAAGCCATGGATTACAAGTGACATCAAAGGCCTTTTGAACCAGAAGAAAAGGGCTTTTAAAGGCGGTGATCGGCATGAGCTCAAGCGCGTGCATAAAAAACTCCGAGTCCAGCTCAGGGCGGCGAAAGTACAGGAGAAAGCTGGAGCAGAAGTTGCAGAACAACAGCATGAAGGAAGTGTGGGATGGGATGAAGATTATCACTGGCTGCAGCTCGAAGCTGGGTGCCGCCATCGAGACAGAAGTGGAGAGAGCAAACCAAATGAACAACTTCTTTAATAGGTTTGATCACCCTAACCCACTCTCAGCTCGGAGTACTGCATCCTCCAACCATTCTTCTGCTGATACCAGCATAGGTGAGACATCCCCACCCACAATTACAGCAGCCCATGTGAGCAGAGAGCTGAGAAGACTTCGTGCCAGCAACGCAGCGGGTCCAGATGGTGTATCACCACGACTGCTGAAGGCCTGTGCGCTGGAGCTGGGGAGTCCTCTACAGCGCATCTTCAACCTGAGCCTGGAACAGGGGAGAGTCCCAAGGCTTTGGAAAACATCTTGTATCACCCCTGTCCCAAAGGTATCACATCCTAGTGAGCTGAATGACTTCCGGCCTGTTGCTCTGACGTCACATCTGATGAAGACCATGGAGCGGCTGCTGCTTCACCACCTGAGGCCACAGGTCCACCACGCCCTCGACCCTCTGCAGTTCGCATACCAGGAGAAGGTGGGAGCGGAGGGTGCCATCATCTATATGCTACACCGATCCCTCTCCCACTTGGACAGAGGCAGTGGTGCTGTAAGAATTATGTTTTTGGACTTCTCTAGTGCCTTCAACACCATCCAACCTCTGCTCCTTAGAGACAAGCTGACTGAGATGGGAGTAGACTCACACCTGGTGGCATGGATCGTGGACTATCTTACAGACAGACCTCAATATGTGCATCTTGGGAACTGCAGGTCTGACATTGTGTTCAGCAACACAGGGGCGCCGCAGGGGACTGTAATTTCTCCGGTCCTGTTCAATCTATATACATCAGACTTCCAATACGACTCGGAGTCCTGCCACGTACAAAAGTTCACTGATGACACTGCTATTGTGGGCTGCATCAGGAGTGGGCAGGAGGAGGAGTACAGGAAGCTAATCAAAGACTTTGTTAAATGGTGTGACTCAAACCACTTACATCTTAACATCAGCAAAACCAAGCAGCTGGTGGGGGATTTTAGGAGGCCCAGGCCCCTCATGGACCCTGTGATCATCAAAGGTGACTGTGTGCAGAGGGTGCAGACCTATAAATATCTGGGAGTGCAGCTAGATGACAAATTGGACTGGACTGCCAATACTGATGCTCTATGTAAGAAAGGTCAGAGCCGACTATACTTTCTGAGAAGGTTGGCATCCTTCAACATCTGCAATAAGATGCTGCACATGTTCTACCAGACGGTTGTGGCGAGTGCCCTCTTCTACGCGGTGGTGTGCTGGGGAGGCAGCATAAAGATGAAAGACGCCTCACTCCTGGACAAACTTGTTAAGAAGGCAGGCTCTATTGTAGGAGTAAAGTTGGACAGTTTAACATCTGTGGCAGAGCGACGGACACTAAGCAAACTCCTGTCAATCATGAAGAATCCACTGCATCCACTGAACAGTGTCATCTCCAGGCAGAGGAGCAGCTTCAGTGACAGACTTTTGTCACTGTCCTGCTCCACTGACAGACTGAGGAGATCGTTCCTCCCCCACACTATGCGACTCTTCAATTCCACCCGGGGGAGTAAATGGTAACATTACTTAAAGTTATTGCCTGCTTTTTTTATTTTTATTTTTTTCATTTTTCATTTTTATTACTATTTAATTTAATATTGTTTTTTGTATCAGTATACTGCTGCTGGATTATGTGAATTTCCCCTTGGGATTAATAAAGTATCTATCTATCTATCTATCTATCTATTCATTGTAAAAAATCTTTCTCCACAGATATAGCAATGATGAAGATACCTTATAATTTTTCTGTTGTAACGTTTCACATCCTAGTTTGTAAGACATATAAATAAACAAGCAAAAAAGATATGGATTCTAGGAGGAGATTTAACTAGATACTGAATTGAAAGGTGCTGTTTCATTGAAATTAAAAGTTGTTCGTCCTTATGGCAAATTAGCCACCATGAGTCATGCCAGGTACAGGGGGCACACTGATGGGAAGACATCCTTAGTATAAGTGATTAGAGTCTAACCTTAAGGGTTTTTGATCTGGTCTTCATTTCTGGGAATAAAATGGCAGCATGTTAGTTTTTCTCACTTTAATTGTGTTTTTTTTTTCTTAAAGGGTTTGATACCCCCCTGCTTGTCTCAGTATCAAGCTATGTTAAGTTGTCCTAAGGTGTATATTTAGACTATTCATTCACAAAGCGAGATAACCTAATGTGTTCTTTCCAGTCACCAGTGAACAGAGTGAAGTGATCATGATGAGAGTGATGGAGGACTTAATTCTGTTCTTGTTCAGGGCTGACCTGTTATATAATCCACTTAAATAACAATGCAAGTCATATAGCAGCCATCCAATGTCATTCAGTCCAGTCACGTTAAACCAAAAGATGACCTGTCAAGACACTATATCCCCATCCCACCCTGTGATTACCCAAGTTCAGAGGCCGAAAACAATGCAAATAAAGGCAGCCAATCGGTTTATCACGGACATTTGGGGAAAAAATGTAAAACGAATAAAGTTTTCATTTAGCTGTTTTAGCGCCACTACACAGATTAACACGGCAGCAGTACAAAGTTTTAGCTGCGGGTTGAGCTCCGGGGTGTTCGAAGGGCTGCCTGGAGGCCTACAGGTGCTCCAAGGGCAAGCCGTGGAACTCAAAACTCGCCGACTCCTCCGCACGCGTCCGAGGCCGTTTTTCGAGCGCGCTTACGGTTTCTGACGACCAAGTGCGGAGGCGCGCTTCCATAACCGCCGGAGGAGAAAGGGCCGCGAAAGTGATATATTATTAAGGGATTGAAAGGTCCGTTTTAAAGTAGCTGGCAAAAAGGGAATTCACACGTATGGCAAAGTATAGAAGTGAAAACGGAAGAAAGTAAAATAGTACTTACTTAATGAGGCTGAACGTGAAACCCGCAAATCACCAAGACAGAAGGGTACGCGCGCGCAGGCGAGCGAGAGAGCAAGAACATTTAAATAGGGGGGACTGTACCTTTGCAGGTGCTGATGAATGGTGCACGTGTCTGATTATTGGAAGTGCGCGGGAATCGTAAAGGCGGATCGGATGGTCAAAAGGGCGCGCGATAGTATTAGTATTTTTACAGGAGACCCACTTACTAAGCAAGGATCAGTTCCGGCTGCAAAAAGACCAGACTGGCCGAATGTTCCATTCTAGCTTTACAAAGAAAACTAGAGGTGTGGGAACAGTGGTGGTTCCAAAATTAAATTTACCAGTGGGGCCAGTGTTTTTTCATGGGGGCACAGAACATAACCGTAAGTAATTAATTAAAATTGTATCTCTTCATAACAGGGGCCAGGGCCAGTTCTACAGGTGCACTGGCCCCTGTTGGCCCCCGTCTAAAACCGCCTATGTGTGGGAATTTTCATACATAGAACAGTCTCATTTGTAGCATCAGATGTAGTATCGGATCCTGAAGGGAGATATGTGATGGTCATGGGCAACTTATTTAACTGTAAAATGATTTTGATAAATGTTTATGCACCTAATGTCGATGATAAGGAATTCATGCAAAATGTACATGCATCCATTACCAATGTGAACACTCATAAAATAATAATGGCTGGGGACTTTAATTGTGTTTTAAATCCACTCTTAGATAGGACTCCTGTCACAGGGGGATGACATCTAACACTGCAAAGACAATTACACAGTTTGTAACTGACCACAACTTATCAGACCCCTGGAGGTTTCTAAACGCAAACTCAAGAACATATTCTTTCTACTCACCAGTACATCATTGCCACTCAAGAATTGATTATTTCTTTATAGATAATAATTTCTTGCCTACGATTAAATCTTGCAAACACGACGCTATTGTTATTTCTGACCATGCACCTCTGATCTTGGAGCTAAAGTCTCTATGCCCCACACACTCACCTAACAGATGGCATCTTAACCCGCTTCTATTAGCAGATGAGAACTGTACTGAATTTATATCCAAACAAATCAGTTTCTTCCTAGAGACAAATACATCCTCAGAGGTTTCTGCAGGAATACTCTAGGAAACTCTAAATGCCTTCTTAAGAGGACAGATTATTTCATATCTTTCCCACAGAAATAAATTAGAAACCAAGAAAGTATCAGAGCTAGAAAACGAAATTACTAGAATAGATGAAGAACATGCCAGGCTTCCAAGCGGGGCTCTACATAGGAAAAGGCAGGCTCTGCATTCAGAACTCAACCTCTTGACAACTAAAGAAACTGAACAACTAATTTATAAATAAAGGCATCATTACTATGAACACGGAGAGAAAGCTAATAAGCTTTTAGCTCAACAAATCCACAAGCAAGAAGTTCGCAATGCAATCCCAGTAATCACCAATACGAATGGAGATGAAATCATTGACAATAAAAATATAATGCACACATTTAGAGACTACTATAAATCCTTATATTCTACTGAGTTTAAAGAAGACAGCACACAATCTAATACATTTCTGGATAAATTACAGATACCACAAATAGATACTTCTAGTGCGGAGAAACTGGATAAACCTCTGGCGCTATCATAATTACTAGATGCTATAAAGTCACTTCAAGGTGGGAAAGCAGCAGGCCCTGATGGCTACCCTGCAGAATTTTAAAAGAAATTCTCCACTCAGCTAGCTCCCCTCCTATTAGCAACATTTACAAAATCTAGAGACAATCAAATTCTACCTCAAACTTTTCGCCAAGCATTAATCACCATATTTCCTAAACAAAATAAGGACTTATTACAATGTGCATCATACAGACAAATTTCACTTCTGAATAATGATATTAAAATACTCTCAAAAGTCATAGTTAGAAGGATATAAAAAGTGCTGACTTCGGTAATATCACAAGATCAAACTGGATTTATCAAGGGTCGACACTTATCTTCCAATCTTCGACGCCTGTTTAATGTAATATACTCACCAAGTCAAACACCCCAGAAATATTATTATCATTGGATGCAGAAAATACATTTGACACGACTGAATGGAAATACCTTTTTACTACATTAGAGAAATTTGGCTTTGGCCCGAACATTTATGCATGGATCAAACTACTGTATACCAATCCAGAAGCTTCAGTTTGTATTAACAACATTTCTTCAGACTACTTTAAACTAGAACGTGGTACCAGACAAGGATGCCCCTTGTCACCACTGCTATTTGCAATCACCATTGAACCACTGGCAATACACTGTCGAAATTCTTATCAGATAAAGGGGATTTTCAGAGAAGGACTGGAACAGAAAATTTCTCTGTACGCAGATGATATAGTACTGTATATATCAGACCCACAAAATACTGTGCCTGCAGTCTTAACAGCACTTACAGAATTTCAAAAGATCGCTAGTCTCAGAATTAATTTGAATAAAAGTGTACTCTTTCCAGTGAATTCTCAAACATATAATAATAGATTGGACACCCTACAGAACAGTTTAAATACCTAGGGGTAAACATCACAAGTAAACACAAAGCTCTTTATCAACAAAATTTCGCTGTCTGTATGGAAAAAATTAAGCAAGACTTGTATAGATGGTCAACCCTTCATCTCACTCTAGCTGGAAGAATTAACACTGTTAAGATGAATATTCTTCCCAAGCTCCTTTTTTATTTCAAAACATCCCAATATACATCAATAAATCATTTTTTAAGCAATTAGATTCAACAATAACCTCATTTATTTGGAACTCAAAACATCCACGTATCCAAAAAGCGACCCTACAAAGACCTAAGGCAGAAGGTGGCATGGTCCTACCTACCTTTCAGTTTTATTACTGGGCAGCAAACATACAAGCTATAAAAACCTGGACACAAATAGATGAACATACACAGGCCTGGTCCGCAATAGAACTAAAATCCTGCAGTACTTTTTTTATATTCCCTACTGTGTGCCCCAATAAATGCAAGTTATCGGCAATATACTAATAACCCAATTGTGCTTCACTCACTCAGAATATGGAACCAATGTAGAAAGCATTTTAAGATGGAGAATCTTTTATCTGTGGCACCTCTGCAAGAGAACCATCTCTTTCAACACTTGCAAAACATATGTAGTTTTTAATATCTGGAAAAGATTTGGGATTAAATTGCTTAGAGATCTTTATATAGACAACATCTTTGCATCCTATGAACAATTACATTCCAAATTTAACTTTCCAGCTACACATTTCTTTCACTATCTTCAAATTAGGAACTTCGTTAAACAGAACCTGCCCGATTTTCCTCATCTTGCACCCTCCTCCATGCCGGAAAAAATATTGCTCAATTTCGAGGACTTACACACCATCTCTGCAATATATAAAACTATTATGCAGTCCCTCCCTTTTAAAGATCCAAGAGGACACTGGGAAAAAGATCTCTTAATCAATATATCAGAAAAGGAGTGGAAAATAGCAATGCAGAGACTTCACTTGAGCTCCATATGCGCAAAGCATACAATTATTCAACTGAAAATTATATATCGAGCACATCTGTCTCACCTAAAACTGTCCAAAATGTTTCCAGGGCAAGATCCAACCTGCAAATACTGCAATCAAGTTCCAACCTCACTGGGTCACATGTTTTGGGCCTGCACCAAATTAACATCATTCTGGACAAAAATTTTTAATTACTTTCTAGACAGCCTTGGTGTCACAATCCCTCCTAACCCATTAACAGCTGTGTTTGGTGTTCTTCCAGATGGGTTTAAAGTGGAAAAGGACAAACAAACTGTGATTGCATTCACTACACTTTTGGCATGCAGACTTATTTTGCTAAACTGGAAGAATCCTAACTATACTCGTTTAAGTGAGTGGGAAACTGAAGTTTATTCTACAGTAAACCCTCAATTATTTACGGTTAATCCGTTCCAGACTCTACTGCGATAAATGAATTTCCACGAAGTAGGATTCTTTATTTATAAATCGAATATTTTCACAGTTAGAGCATAGAAAACCTGTTTACGACCTTCTAAATATGTTTAACATTATTAGAGCCCTCTAGACATGAAATAACACCCTTTACTCAAAAATTTAAACTGTGCTCCATGGCAACAGAAATGACAGTTCCGTCTCACAATTAAAAGAATGCAAACTTATCTTCCTCTTCAAAGGAGTGCGCGTCAGGAGCAGAGAATGTCAGAGAGAGAGAGAGAGAGAGACAGAGAGAGAGAAAAGCAAACAATCAAAAATCAATACGTGCTGTTCGGGCTTTCAAGTGTGCGAAGCACTACGCGGGAAGCATATCGTATATCATTGAGGAGTTTTATTTAATACGTAATATGTGCTCTGATTGGGTAGCTTCTCAGCCATCTGCCAATAGCGTCCCTTGAATGAAATCAACTGGGCAAACCGACTGAGGAAGCATGTACCATAAATTAAAAGACTCATTGTCTGCAGAAATCCGCAAAAAATCCATGACATATATTTAGATATGCTTACCTTTAAAATCCGCAATGGATTGAAGCCGCAAAAGTTGAAGCGCAATATAGTGAGGGATCACTGTATTTGAAATTGGAAAAAAATCAAATATTCAGTTAGAGGATTTGTACAGAATTTTTTCAAAACCTGGCAGGATCTAATCAATAATATTTTAGAATAAGCTCTTAATGCACCGAGGAAGCAATTATCTCCTCATTTCTTTTTCTTCTCCATTCATCTCTATTGTCCTATTAAACTCATCAATTTAGGTATGCTTATAAGCCTTAAGTTTTACTCCGTTGGACATGCTCTCTCTGTTAGGGGTGGGGGGCGACTTGTTTTCAATCCTATTTTTTGTAAAAATTGATCTATTTCTATGGAATGATTACAATAAAATTAATAAAATAAAAAAAAAGGGTTGCGATATAAAACCAGGGTCCGAACACCAGAGGTTGTCTTTTGACCAGGTCTTCAAGCTGTAGTGTATATCGGTGCTACTGATGTATTTAACTGAGTAGTGGAGATATGTACTGTTCTTTGTGTATATAGTGGGTGCTTTGTTTATTCATTTTGTTTTGATTATTTTGTTTTTGCCTTTCCTTCGTGATCCCTTTTGTAGCTGGACGAAGGAGGTGGTAGAGTTTTTTTGTTCTGCTTTGATCTTTTCTTCACTTTTGATTTGGAATCCACTGTAAATATTATAACACCTGCAATGATTTTTCTATTAGGACGTGTCTTTGCACTTTACTGTTTCAGTAAATATAAATATATATATTTTTGCAAGACATTTCTTTGTAAAATAGTATGGACGCTGCTGGAATAAAACCAATTCCTGATTTAGAATAGTTTTTTTTTGCTGTTGTTGTCTGAGTCTCTCTTGCTCCATCCCTTGGTTGCTCAGTCTCGTCTACTGACACCCCAAGTTGGGAGTTATACAATAGTGTCCTTACCCAGGGTGACGGGGGGGGGGGCCCCGCCCATCTTCTATTGGACAAACAGAGAATGGATAAATGAATAATTGTCCTCCTGCCTCCTCTCTTTCATTATGCAAACCTGTCATATTGGTATGAATTCTAAAAGCTTAGTCAAAGCTCTAGCACAGCTGTCTCACATCTCCGGTGGCCAAGAATCAGATCCCAGCCTGCATGGAGTTCACATTTTCTTCCAGTTTCCCCGTGGGCTTTACTCTAGATACTTCAGTATTCCGGATACATTCAGTGATATGCAGTGCATTACTTATTAGCCCATTCCATTACCAAGTAATACTCTGCACCTGTAGTAACCTATCACCATTAATAAACTGTCCCACTATGAAAGAGGTGGATGTGAACAGCTTTGTTTCCTTCAGCCCAAAGCCTTCCTAATAATGTATTCAAGACTTTAAAAGTCTCCTGTCCTTTATATCTTTGAACTTGCTTTTTCCATCCAAGTGTCAGTTGCTGCATATCCTGGCTTGATATTAAACTAGATTGGATGGCATGGTGGCTCAGTACAGGGCACATACAAACACAGTAAGAGGTATTAAATAACCTGTACAAGGTGATCACTCATGCAGGCTCAGAGAGAACATGTAAAATGGGTCATTATGAGCCTAAAATGCAAACTAATATATCAACATGATGTGGAATCTTCCCTATTACCAGTTATATTCAGATATTGTCCTGGTGTCTTAATCCACCAAGCAAGTTGTGCTTCTGGAGCTAATAATCCAGTGGGAAGATTGTTTGGATGAAGCCATCGAAAGGAAGCTCTCCAAGTACATGGAACTGGGCAGCATCTGTCAGCAGTTGGGATGGCATGCTACGTGTTTCCCAGTGGAGGTTGGGTGCAGGGGTTCTTTGGATAGAGCCTTTAGCAGTTTGGGCATCGAAGGAGAGAGGAAGAGGAGAGCCATCTACAGCACAATTGAAGTGTCAGAGACAGCCTCAAGTATGGCTGTGGCTGAGGAGAGAAGAGACATGGGCTCAGACTAGCTAGCCATCTGGACACATGCTGAGATCTGATCAACCCTGGTGGGGTCACCTGGAGCAGAGAGTATGATATTGAAAGACATAAAACACTCAATGATCCCAGGAACATTACTGATGAAATGTCCAGACTGAGGCATCAGCAGATGCATATTCACAACACTCACTAAATAGCCAACAAGCCAACCCTCAAATGTAGTCTAGTCCGGACCTGTCAAGTCATTACATAAATTATTAGCTCATCCCATCTTCTTAGTGCCTGCAGTATTACCATCCCCAACACAAATTACATTAATAATCATAAATGTGAAAATGAACTTAATCATTAGGTAAAAAACACAACATCCAGATGTACTTTAGGTCTGTCAAGCCATCACATTATAAATTACATTGTTTACCATAATAGATAGACCTGTGAGCACCTGCCCAATGAAGCTAAAACCTTTTAAATGATCCAGTTAATGATTTACATTATTTATTAGCCCCATCCTATTACCAGCAAATACTCCATACTTGTAGAATCCCATCACCAATACAATTTACACTATTGGCAATAAACAAACTAGTTTTTAGGAAAATAACTCACCTCCCTGATAAAGTCAAGCCCTACTGAATTACACTTTTAGAAAAGAAAAAAAAGAAACGCACAGCACACTGTATAGTTTGGACATGTCAAGTTATCCGTTTATAGATTTTAGAAACTACCACAGAGGATATGTCCTTCCTAAAAGTTTTCCATAATTGCCAAGTAATTCCATTATAAATTACGTTACCTGGCATATGCCCCATCCAGCCTCACCTAGTGTAGTCTATCCCTGTCAAGCCATCCCTTTATAAATTACATTGATTACTACAACAAACACCCTCGCCTCCTATAATCTAGACTAGTTAATTTATTCTGTTATAAATTACATTAACTAGGAAATTAAACACTCCTTCTCCATTTCACCCAGTGTACATAAAACTTGTCGACATCCATTTATGAGTTACATTACACATTACAACAAATACAGCACATCCTACACCACCAAGTGAGGCCCATACTTGTCAAGTCACCTGATCACTAATTATTAGACCACCCACTCCCCTCTACCTGGGGTTGACAAGGAATGTCAAGTTATAAGATTCTAAAGTACATTACATGCACCCCTGTACCCCACCCTTTAGTGTTATTTAGACCTGTCAGGTCTTCAGCTGCCTATTGTGGTTCAGACCTGTCACCGCAGTTCCATTATAAATTTTAATCCATACTAGTTGTTTCAGGTAAGGTAGACAGAAGCTTTGAGGTAAGTTTATTTTACTTACTAATTATGATCATGGAGGGTGGTCACATGTTGCATGTTGATTAGCACATGCAAGTAAGAATTTCACCTATAAACGTATAACAAATACACCACCACCTAGTGTAGTCCAGACCTGTCATTTCATTATAAAAGTTTCTTTTACATTGTGGTTCACTGCCCTCAAGTCCTACCATTATAATTGACTGAGATTATGAACCACCAGTGTTGTTCAGACCGCCATAAATGCTGTAAATGTACACCATCCCAACTTCACCAGTCTGGCAGTCTGCGCCCCTCTACAGGAAAAGGGTGGTCCATTGGATGGCAAAGACAGGAAAAGTAAAGAATCTGGGCTTGGTTGAACTGTAATGGAGGCGAGTGCCAGACAGAGTTACAAGAGGAGCTCTACCTTACAGAATACATTTCAGTTCACCATACCACCTTAAGAGGACAGCAATGGACACTCCCTGGCCTCCTTTATTAACCTGTGCTAGGGTTTCACTTGCAGCTTTGTCTGATATTGCCGCTTAGAGGTAGAAGTAGTCTCCCCTACCATTTGGCCCAAAACATTACTCTTACAGTGTATCTACACCCCTGTCATTTTAGCGTTATACGCTTTCACACACACACGCACACATGTGGGGCAGTCAGTGGGCTTAACTGAACGTTGTATGCCGAGACAAGGCTCGACTGGGCGCACTAATTCTCTTTCTCCTTCCCCTACAGATCCCCAGAAGAGAAGCCGCTATAACTACGCATCTGGTTCCTCCACAGATTCCACTTCCGGACAAATTCTCAACCCTCCTCTGACCTCACTTCTGGCAAGCTCAGAAGACACACCTCTTCCTCCTTCCTACCCATAAAACCCTCAATGCTTCATTTCTCAGTCAGTCCTATATTGGACACGGTCTCGATTGACTACTCTCTTTTTTTTTGATAAGCTGTTTATTCTTATTTCAAGTATGCGAGGTGGATCCCCCAAACCTTTTCACACCTCCCTTGTCTTTTACAAAATCCTGACAGTGCCCCTAAATTTTTAAACAGGTAGTATTTGCAAGTTTGCTATTTGAAAGCCAGTTCCCAGTGCTCCCTTCATTAAGTGAGCTACGCACTTTTGCACATAGCAGATTTTAGTGACAGAGGGGTTACGAGCAACACAAAGTAACTTAGCACAGTGGAATGAACTACAAAGTTGCCATTTATTATGAGTACACTTCCTGGAAATGGATATTTGAATGGTGAAGGCACACAATAGGTGCTTGTGCTAAGATGTGCACCAAATGACATGAACAGAAGCTAGCCTCATACTGGCATCTCTCACATTATGGGAAACATAGCAGTGAGAAGTAACATTTAGTCTCGCCCTAATTAAGGGTACCACTGTGCATTAAAAGAGGCATTTCTACTGGATTGCCTCCTTAGGAAGGTCCATGTTTCTGGTAGATAAGAGAATGCCTAGCCATCCAGCCAAATGTCACCGGGCACATAAGGTGCCAATTCACAGTCTAAAGAAATAGGTTAAAATCATGCTAGAGTCCGTCCTCTAGGCCATGTATACAAGTAGATTTCATGGCTGTTTCTTGTTGACTAACTGACCGCCACAATAGGCTCAACGGACGAAATATCGGTTTTGCCAGAATGGATATTGGTGGTGGAGCGCAGACTCTGGGACTCCTTTACCCTGCTATAGCTAGCATGACTCTCGGGCCAGGCAACTCGATGGTGTGATGCCGTTGTGGGCAGCATGCGATCCTGAATACTACTAGACCTCTTGCAGATGTTCAGGAGATACTTGAGTTCAGAGCGGAAGTTCTCGTTGAGCCAGCAGTAGATGAAGGGGTTGTAGCAGGTGCTACTCATGGCTGTCCAGTGAAAAGAGAAATAGAGGGCATTGCTGCTGCGAATAGCCTGGCTGGACAGGAGGAGGACATAGCAGTTTAGAGGGAACCAGCAGACAGCAAAAACCACCACGACCACAACTAGCATTTTGATTGTCTTCTTCTTCTTCCTTCGGTGGGCAAAGTACTGCTCTGTGGTGACATCCCCAATTGCATTGCGATGCCAGAGCCTCTTAGCTACCAGGGCATAGGTGACCGAAATGATGAGTAGAGGCAACATGTAGAGCAGGATAAAGGTGGCCAAATCGATATATTTCCAGTAGAGGTCGGAAGGCTCAGGAAAGTCAGGGACACACAGGCTTCTGATCTTGTCCTTACTGCAAGGAAACAAGAAAAAGAGTGAATGGGGGCCTCTGTGTTAGAGGAAATAGGCATAAACACAGTGAGGAAAGGGTGAACATGTTCCCAGGAAATGAAATCGGTGTGCCAATGGGACCTCCAGATCTGGTGGAAGCTCACATCTGACTTTTGAGAAGGTGACTTTCCACAGAACACCAAACCAGTCTGGGTGAGTTTGGTAGCAGGGGAAGTGAAGTCTTAAATTACACAAAGAGATGAAAACATAACTGTGCTAAATAAAGCAACGTTCCCACCCCACGTCTCTTGCCACATTCAGTATGCAAGGCCACTTTAAATGAATGCAGTCCTGTCAGGTTATCTGGATATTTGTCTGAAACTGGGAGGCCACAGACTGGCTGTTACCATCATGGAGGTAGCATTTAGAGTCCATCACTCACTGGGTTTTGCCTTCATCCATTAATGCTGGACTGTGTACCCTGCATGCTAAACACTTACATTGCAGTCTTATTTATTCAGAAATGCTGCCACAAATTTTCTGATTTTACTCCATTTTGATGGCACCTTGGATGCCTACTTCATGGGCCCTATTCAACAGGGACCGTCCTCAGACTCCAGCTTATCACACTGGTCACCTCCCCGTAATGTTAACTTGCCTGCACTGCAGATGACAGGCTT
Source organism: Polypterus bichir lapradei (assembly GCA_026402145.1). Taxonomy (NCBI): domain Eukaryota; kingdom Metazoa; phylum Chordata; class Cladistia; order Polypteriformes; family Polypteridae; genus Polypterus; species Polypterus bichir. The sequence goes on from JANRMT010028174.1 coordinate 88,244,975, forward strand.
GTGTATTGAGAAATACAAAAGGTGCTATCTTAATAGTAAACCTGTGCCACCCACCTAAAAGTATCTACAACATATTTAAGAAAATCCAGAAGTTATGCCCTGCTGGTGTACTGGCAGTCTCTTCAGTGTTGGCTAATACTTTACACCATGAACTGGATTAAGCACATTTGTTATTGCATGTCTGAAAGTAGGAACAAGTGGATTATTTTCAGGATGCTTCCTTAAATGTATAATGCAGTATGGCTCCTGCTTTAATTTAGATTGGCCAGCTGTGCATGTGTTGCTTCTTTCACGCAAAATAATGACCACTGATTGGCTAGAATCGGTGGAGCTCGTCTCCTTAAGCTCATACTCTTGGCCCACTATGCACCATCTACGCGTTGAGAGATTACCCATACAGTAGTGATCTCAGCCCATTTTCTTATTGTTTGATTTAAGCGTCTAATGACCAAATAATGAAGGACGTGACAGCATACACAACTTGCCTTCTGGTAGAAGATGTAAATAGTAATTTCATTTAAAAATGTACTAGATATGTCCAATGATCTCTTTATTAGCAATAAGATGTAAAAGACAAAGCAGCCAGCTGTTCTCCATCTTGCTTGTTTCCATTTACATCTGTGTGTGTTCATCATGCTCTGTTTGATTTAATAAAACACTTAATAGAAAAATGTGACACACTGAAAATTACACATTTTAGGCTTAAATCATTTCGACAAAATCCTTGGAAAGGAAAAAATCTACAATATAAGAACCTTACACTGTACACTAACAAGACATAAAATTAAAGAAGGTCTGAGAATGGTAAGGATTTGTTTCTAATTAAGTAACTGCGTTTGGACAAAATCCTGCAGCCAATGCGGCCCTCCAGGACTGACATTGCCCAACAGTCCAACAGACACGCAAAAAAAAAAAATATAGTCCATGACATATTACATAATGTGGAACGAGTTGTCATAAATGTTGCATCTTACAAGGTTTATTTTTACTACATCTTTACAAATATGTGTCCTTATATAACAGCCTGCTCAAATCGCTTTGCGTGTATAACAGGTCACAACAGACATGTCCAGTTTAGAAACTCCTGGTCCCTCTATTCTCAGCACACCATGCCACGTTCAGGGCTTCATCACATCCTCTTTTTTTAAAAAGATTAAATTCTTTAGAAACCCTTCTCTTTCCGTGAGCCCCAGCAGGCCCTCCTCCTGTCCTGTGCAACCCTGATGCTGACTCAGGGCCTTCCAATTAAGATGTTGAAGCCTGTGGGGTGGTGCACACACTTGCCCTTTTCTTCTGGAACACAATACACATTGTTCTTTCTCATGTTCACTGCTAACATGGCCTCCCTCTCCTTTTAGTGAGACCTTTTCTCTAATGCACTCCCTGACTGAGGACACACTAACCCTCTGGTGCTCTACAGAATGGCCTTTAAAGTTGAAGAGAAGGTCTTGGAATCACTTTGGAGCTCAGGGTGGATCTGTAAAGTATTGGACCACTGAAGCTTCTGGAAGGATTTACCCTAGAACCTTGTTTTGTCATATAGTGCCCTGTTTGGGTGGGGGGGTAGGGGGGGCTGATGTATCCATGCTGTATTATATAGTTCCATTTCTTTTATTTTTTATAAAAGGTCAATGAACAATCACAAAAAGACCTAGACAATAAGAGAGAGATTCTTAAATGTACACTGAAAACCAGTATGGGTTTCTATGTTATCTTTGCACTCTGCAACTTTGTTATCTAGTTGATCCTTTGTAATATGTTATATATATATATATATATATAAACATTTTAATATTGTATATCTGCGGTGGGCTGGTGCCCTGCCCGGGGTTTGTTTCCCGCCTTGCACCCTGTGTTGGCTGGGATTGGCTCCAGCGGACCCCCGTGACCCTGTAGTTAGCATATAACGGGTTGGATAATAGATGGATGGATATTGTATATGCATCTGCTTATTATGCAAATAAATAAGATCACTGGGTGTTACAACCAACACTAATACTTACGCAGTTGCAGTAGCCAAACATGGATAGGATGCCCACATTCAATGTCAATCTGATCCATTTTAAAGTAGCACATAAATTTTAAAAAATGTTTTTGGGCTGTGGGGAAAAAACATATGAACCAGTAAGCTCCATAAACACCAAGTTTAATGAGGTAGGACCACCCTGCTACAAGAGTATGATTGTGCCAAGTGTTATGAAGGACATTTTGAGTTCTACATTTTCCTAGTAAGACCACTTTGGGTGGTAATCTTAAATGCTAACCACACACCAGTAAATGTCTTATATCTTAAACTTTGGCATATCAATTATATTTGTTATATTCAGTAGAGAGACACAGCAAGCCTTAGTTGGCCAAAAAGCTCAAGTTTTCTCACTGCTACTTTAAAAGCCAAAACAGGTTCATGTCAGGGAAAGAGGCCTGTTGCACAATTCAGGTCTCTCACTGCAAACATTTGAATCTGGTACGGTTTCAACGCCTCCAGTCATGCGCTTCTTACATCTACATTTCAAATGAGAGCAGATGAAGATCCATCTGCTACCAAAATGTGCAGGAGTATAAATAGACACTCTGCCAAGGGAAACACGCACATCTTCAAGATGATCAGTTGAAGATTAACAGTGTGCAGTGGGACTAACAAATGGCCATGTATATTTTAATGGTCATCATCACATGAATGCCAGCCTGTTATTGAATTGAAGGTGTTCGTTGTGAGGAAGCTGTGGCCCTAAAACTAGTAGGAGCTTAGTACCTCTGATTTGGAGTGGACAGGTTTCCCAGGTTGTGTGTTCAGTACATTTATGAGCTTAGTTCTGCAATTGACAGAGAAGGTTGATGGGACTGCTGGTCACTTATTAGGCTCTGCACTTGAACTTCCTGGAAAGATTTGTCCATGATGCTTACCCTCATCTAAAGCTGTAAGATATCCAAGACCTGCTAAAAGATGCACTTCTCTTTGCCTCTGAAGATGTCATAACTTGGTGGCTCTGGTACCCCGGAGCTCTCTTGTAAGATATTCCTTCAGTCCTAATGCTGAAATCAGGATTAAAAACTGTGCTTTCTTCAAATGCTTTTTACAACCACTCATACAGAAAATGTGCAAAATCCATACAGACAACATCCAGGCAAAGGTTTCTTATAACACTAAAATGATAATTATCACAATATTGTATAAATAGTAGATTACTTAGTGTATGTTCTAAATGATTCATGGTCTGTAGTGCTAGTTAAAATGGCTGCGGTCATTTCTGCATATCCATGTCTCAAAGTGAGGTTCATATTTGCTAGTAACTGGGGCTAAAGCATGGCATCAGAGAGTGGCGAGTCTGGCAACATGCATCATGTTCGTCATATATGCATATAAGGATTTCCTTGTACTCTGTATGCATGGTAATAAACTTGAACCTGTATTATGTTATAAGGAATGCACAGTCATTTTTTGTGTGGAGTTTGCACCTTCTTCCCGTGTATGAGTTAGTTTTCCTCTGAATGCTCAGGTTTTTTCTCCCACATCCCCAAAGACATGCTGGTTATTTTGTCTGGCGATTTTGAGTGAGCCCTGCAATGACCTGGCACCATGTTCGGTGCTTATTGCTGTCCTGCACCCAGTTCAATTGGGATAGGCTTCCCTCCCTCAGTCCCATGACCCTGAATTGCATTAAATAGATCTGAAAACGTTAGTCTTGTTTTATAAGCTAGGCATTTCTAACGTACGATTGAATAAAGAATCTAGAGAAATGAGTGCTTGCAAGTCCAGTTATACTGAGTTTGTAGGCCAGTCATGGCAAGGTAGGCTTTGGCTCTCTGTGAAGCTAAACTGGATTAAATACAATACAATACAGTTTATTTTTGTATAGCCCAAAATCACACAGGAAGTGCCGCAATGGGCTTTAACAGGCCCTGCCTCTTGACAGCCCCCCAGCCTTGACTCTCTGAGAAGACAAGGAAAAACTCCCAAAAAAACCTTGTAGGGAAAAATGGAAGAAACCTCGGGAAAGGCAGTTCAAAGAGAGACCCCTTTCCAGGTAGGTTGGGCGTGCAGTGGGTGTCAAAAGAAGGGGGTCAATACAATACAATACACAGAACATAACAAATCCTTAATACAGCATAATAATACAAATTTTAGAAATACAGAGCAGAATTTAACAGTAGATGATATCATATAATAAGATTTGGATATTTTTAGAGTCCTGGAGACCTCATCCATCAAGCTGCCTCCCCATTTGGCCATTCCACGGCTGAAACATTGCTCGGCCAGCCAATCCGATGAAAGGACCCCTTTTTCCCATAATTCCTGTGATCCTACATCAGGGATGACTTTACCATAGGCAGGCAACAACAAATGGGTTCAGAAAATGGATGGGCGGATTTCCTACTTTTATTTTTACTTTCCCTTCTTCATCTTTGATGTTGTTCATTCTCTGCCATTTTTTCTCTTGTTGTATAGTCCTGTCCTGTCCAAACTTATCCCACATGTGCTCTTTTAGTGTCATTTACTTAATGCGAATTAAACAGCTTCACAAAGGAACTAGGGATGCTACAAACTATGAAAAGCACTATATAATATGAAGCCTTATTGGTGCATCATCTGTCATGTCTCAAACACTTACCAAATGCTAACAGAATGTATTTCTTCATTTCTACTTTGTGTATAATTTTACTTACCATAATAATAAAAATCGGGGCGGCATGGTGGCGCAGTGGGTAGCGCTGCTGCCTCGCAGTTAGGAGACCTGGGCTCACTTCCCGGGTCCTCCCTGCATGGAGTCTGCATGTTCTCCCCGTTTCTGTGTGGGTTTCCTCCAGGTACTCCGGTTTCCTCCCACAGTCCAAAGACATGCAGGTTAGGTGGACTGGCAATTCTAAATTGTCCCTAGTGGGTGCTTGGTGTGTGGGTGTGTGTCCTGTGGTGGGCTGGTGGCCTGCCCGGGGTTTGTTTCCTGCCTTGCGCCCTGTGTTGGCTGGGATTGGCTCCAGCAGACCCTTGTGACCCTGTAGTTAGGATATAGCAGGTTGTATAATGAATGGATGGATAATATTAAAATTGCAATGTATCTTTAACATTGGACTTGATGCTTTCTAGAGCCTGGATAAGCTGCTTAATAAAATAAATGCACATGATTCCCAGACAAGATAAATGTGCAATTGTGGTTTGAAATATGTTTAACTCCAGTCCTATGGAGCTTTGTGGGCCAACAACTTCTAATACAGCCAGTTCTTTCATGTTTGCGCACATTCATTGAAGATGGACAGTAGCAGTTCCAGCATTGCTATCACCGAGGCCATGGGCTAGTGCTAAGAATGAAAGACAGGTGCCCCCAATAATAAATGTCTTCTTAACATCTAGAATTGATTCTGAAACATAAATGAGTAGCCAGCACCAAATATAAGAGACCCATATGTGAAAACCATTAAAAACAATACAAAGGAGAAGTGATGCATGATTAGAAGAGGAAGCTCAGGCTGCCAGATCCTCTAAAAGAATATTGGGTGTATGGCTCTGTAATAAGTGTATAAGGTTTAATATGTCACTGTGCGCTGTACAAAATATTTTATAAATCTTCTTTTCTTTCTACTCACATGCACAGTTCACACAGATTTAGCACAGGGGCTCATCATTTAGAACTGCTCGGCAAAGCATAAGACAAGACAGATAAAGACAGCTGGGGAAATGTGCACTATTTTTCGTCTGTCAGAGTCAGCATGAAATTGTATCCTCTTTGCCTTGTTTGGAATTGTATTATTCACCTAACTGGGGACCTGCACACAAAGAAAGGGTATAAAGCCATGGAACATTGCCTGGCACACCTTTGAAGATGATGGATGGATGGGTGATAACGTCATCCGATCCTGAAAATCCTTCCAACGCAGCGATGAAAATGGCAGACTCTATACATCAGGCCCCCACTCTCGAACTGGGTTCTTGTCATGGCTTCCTTCATCTGTTATGTAGCGTAAACCGTGTTATTTCTCATATGTGATTTCTTACCGCCGTATCACTAAGAGAGGGGTATCACCTTTTTATATTATATCTGTATAGTTTTGGGTTATGCGACATGCTGCAATTACATCCATCCATTATCCAACCCGCTGTATCCTAACTACAGGGCGCAAGGCAGGAAACCAACCCCGGGCAGGGCACCAGCCCACCACAGGGTGCGCACACACACACCAAGCACCCACTAGGGACAATTTAGAATCGCCAATGCACCTAACCTGCATGTCTTTGGACTGTGGGAGGAAACCGGAGCACCTGGAGGAAACCCACGCAGACACGGGGAGAACATGCAAACTCCACGCAGGGAGGACCCGGGAAGCGAACCTGGTCTCCTAAGTGCGAGGCAGCAACACTACCCATTGTGCTACCATGCCGCCCTAATGCAATTACAAAAGAACTTATTCCAACAAGGGAATTAGCACCCTCTTATGGATACAGGCTCGTTAGCAGCTTGAACTGGCCCGTGAGTTATAGACTGGACAGCACTGTAGTACCCAGGACCAAGGTGTAACGTCTCTTTTTAAATACGTAAAAGAATCCCCCCTCTCATAAATGTCCCCTCTAACCCTTACATCTCACCTGTAAGCAAATGTGAAAAGCTTCTGGTAGATGGCATGAGGAAGGGAAAAGCAGCTTGCCATGATCCAGATGACAGCAATGTAGATGAGCCCTCTAGCCAAGGACATCCGGGGTTTCAGCGGGTGCAGGATGACCTGTGCGAATACATTATGACATGTTTAAGTAAATGACAATCCTGATATTCTATTGCTTTGATCTGTAAGAAAAATCAAACATTTGTGAAAGATAAACCAAAACTCATACAGACAGAACATTGCCATTGTAGGACAAAGTGGCTAATGCCCATTCTGCTAGACTTTCGTGGCATACCAGGCCTGTTAAGAAAGTAAATTTAACAGGGAAGCAGGCATCCAGCTGTACCTTCCTCAACTTGTTTTCCAAACTAAGTGACCGAACTTCACCTTGTACCAGGATCTGTCTGGACTTCACCTGATAACAAAAGGTGTAAATCTGAAGTGACCAGACATCTTTCCAGAGGCCTCTCTGCAGACATCTTGACCCACAGGGCACATAATTAACTTGAGCAAGGACACAGACCTAGAATTCAAGGGATAAAAACTAAGATGAACAGAAGAACCCACTTATTAAATTAAATTTAATTACAGATTTTGTAACTGGAAATGACTTTAATTCGATCAAGAGAAGGTTCAACCTTCTTTTAAAACCATAGGCAAACCATCTCTCAAAGCAAGCACAAAGAAGAAAACAGTCAAGAGAATGGCAAGTCGAGAGAAGTTTAGGGATCCCCTCAGGAAGGGGAACTCTCCTAAATAACTGAAAATATCTGAATCCTGATCTTTGAGCCTAAAAGCTATGAGACATTCTTTTTTGGAGAGCCAAATTTAACAAACTCTTATCTTTGTAGACCAGAAACTGAGACCTAGTCTGTCAAACCAAAGCTGTGTGCCAATACCCTGATGTGGTTGAGAAGCCTTGACTTCAAGTGGGAAACGTCCGCATCTGAACTCTTGGGCCAGAAGGAGTATTGCCTTTTCCTGATGAAGTTTCCAAAGACGGCAGAAAGCAAGCTGAGGAAGCAGCAGCACAGCACTGACTAGGATCACACAGCAAAGAGAAAGAGTGCATCCCAACACAAACTCAGATCAACAACTCCATACAACATCAGATATTATCGATAAAGACTTGGCATCATAAACCTATCTGTGCCAAAATAGAAAAGAATTCAAAACAGCAGTAAACAGCCAGCCTATAAATTATATGTTTGTCTGTCTAGTTTGTCTGTATCTAGTCTTATATGTCAATGTACAGTGATCCCTCCTTGATCGCTGGGGTTGCGTTCCAGAACCCCCCACAAAAGGTGAAAATCCGTGAAGTAAAAACCATATGTTCATATGGTTATTTTTATATATTTTAAGCCCTTATAAACTCTCCCACACTCTTATAAACATTTCCCGCACAGTTATACAGCATAAACCCTTTGTATTCTCTTAGATATTAGGTAAGATTCGTTGAAATTATGTATGTAAACACACTGTTTATATACAGTAAAACCTAAATATTAATTAAAAGATATTGGGCGTCTCCGATATCACATATGTTACAGGACACCAGCAATAAATACGTACAATTGTACGTATTTTGTATACAGTAAAATGTGTGTACAGTGACACTAAACGTACGTACATGTACTAAGTACTGTACGCAGAAAATTAATTATGGTTACTCACCAACAATGACATGACGACTTGTCAGATAAAGAAGATTTTAATTTTACTGCACAACAAAGAAGAACGTTACAGTGTTGTTCTTCTTCCGGCAGTCTTCAATCCAAATCCCTAAAGCAGATTCCATTCAGACTACCTCCTTATTACGTCCACTTACAACGTCCACTTACAACTCGTTTTGCGCCCTGGTTAAAGGACACTGCGGCCGTAGATCTTATATTCTTTTCCTCCTTTTTAAATAAAAAGAATTGTGGACTCATTGATGCCGTAATGGCGTCCTACAGCGGTGTAGCTTTTCCCTTCCTTCAACATATCCAAAACGTTTACCTTTCGGCAATCATTAGCATCTTCCATTGGCACTTGGGCACGGCCCCTGAAGCAGTAGCAGGAGCAGATCGTTTTGGATCCATAACGAAGGGCTTGACTACGCACAAAGATAAACACAAAAGTTAACTTTTTACACAGTGAAACACGTTGATGCTGAATGAGCGAGACAAGACTTCCTGGTTAACGCAACGCAACGCAATCGAATTCGGTGCTCCGTCGCCAAGCCAATCAGCACACAGGAACTTAACTGCGTGCTCTGATTGGGTAGCTTCTTAGCCATTCACCAATAGCGTCCCTTGTATGAAATCAACTGGGCAAACCAATTGAAGAAGCATGTACCAGAAATAAAAAGAGCCATTGTCCACAGAAACCCACAAAACAGTGAAAAATCCATGTTATATATTTAGATATGCTTACATATAAAATCCGCGATAGAGTGAAGTCGCGAAAGTCAAAGCGCGCTATAGCGAGGGATTACTGTATACATTATATGCAATTATCATATTTCTATAATCATTGTGTTTAACAATAGTGTTATTCCGTTTCTTAAATCGAGTATACCTCAGTTACCTTGATGTAAGTCTAAAGGCCAGAGACCCACCTGCTACAATAGAGAAACGTAAATGAGTAGGAGCCTTGGCAAATTATTATATTAATTACAAGTATTGCTAAAGGCAAAACTGATAATTAACCAAGTTATAAATTTCTTTTTCAAATCCCAGTACGTTTTCCTTAATTTTTCACTTAAGCTAGCACTTAAGTCTTCAATCTGCCTCAAGAATGATTTAAGATATGAAGAGGTAGGGGACGTGATGGCGAAGGTGGCGATGATGAGAATGGCGCCTGTACGCATGAGCTGCACAGCCACCCTGCTGGCCGCTGCCGAGAGTTGATTCTACAATAAAATAAAATAAAATAAAAGGAATAACCTTCGAGGTCAATCATCACCCGAAAGCGGATAGAAGACATCACGTAGTATATGTGTACCAAATTTCAGGTCAATAGGTCAATTGGTTTGTGAGCTACAGCTGATTTAAAATCCTGGACAGACAAACGGACAGCCACGGTAGAGTATTATATTTAAAGATATATATGTGTGTGTGTGTAGCAAGCAATCAAGTGAAAATAGTTCAACAAAAGTAATCCTGCTTGTGCTGCAGAGTAAATTTTATCCGCCCAGCTTAGGATCACAGGTAGCCAGTGATTATCGCAGCAGCACTTGTTCGAAGGTTGACGTGGTGGACGATCTGAATCTGTGCAGGTCTCACTAGCACAACCAATCAGAAAATAGTGTGCCACATGCAATCCAGTAAGAGAACCCCATTAATAAATCGTTGGGTTAGTTTAAATCCTGTTTCCAATATGTTGAAGCAGTATGCGATCAGGCTGAGGCAGTGGCCAGTGTTCATACCCCAAATTTTCCGGGATTCTGATTGGGAATGGAAAACAAAACCAATGGATGTTATTTAATTCACAGTTAAATGAAGTTCTAAATGTATTTATAATCACAGAAAGGTTCAAATCTGGGCTAGGATTTAATCAGTGCCTGAAGTGGAAACAAATTCAGTAAGTGCCGGTAACTTCTATTTTTGTCAACTTCTTGGTCCTTGGTACTCCTTACCTCACATTTCCGGTTTTACAAGATTTCCTAATTGGAGAGCGAGGGTGAGGGCAGAAGTTTTGAGGTGTGAGGTGGTAATGGTGGCTCCCTTTTAGAGTGTCGATTGGGATGTTATTCATAAATTAGAAATAAGAGATGCAGAGTCGGGTCTGATAGTTGTTTGGCGGGATATGTCGGTACAACCATTAATTGTATGCCAAGGCTAAAATGGAAAAAAGCAGGTACGTTAAATGCCTACTTCAAGTACTAGAATTAATAACAAATGCTGGCCTGGAAAAGGTGCAATTTTTTCATACAAAAAAAAAAAAAGTAGTAACGCAAAAGTAACACAGTTTGTAATTTTTATATTTTATAATAAGTAACTATATACAGTATGTACAATATTTAGCTACTTTTTTGTAAGCAATGAGTAATGTAACTAATTTACATTTAAAAGTAATGTTCCTCAAGTGATATATTAACTCATTAAACCACATTATAACACAAAATACATTAATATTAAGCACAAATCATAATTATTCACAAAACAAACAGACTAATAAATTGCTATTTTAAACAACACAACACACTAACTGGATAAAATGACAACAAAACAAGAGTAATCAAACTCATGCATTAGGACTGCATTACAAAGTTTAGCCATAGATTAGTTTGGTGAACAGTATAAATCTAAGTACTACATTCAAAACAACTCTAAAAGAATCCAAACAAACCCAATCCATTTGTGCATAAAACTAACAAACTAGTGCTACAACTGGGACAAATCTCAATGAAATAAATAGAATAAATGGATTTTATCATAAGTAAAATTAAATACAAAGCAACCAAAAAAGGGATTCTGGGTGAAATTAACAAAGTCAAATACAACTTTGTCTAAGTTAAAAGTGACAGGTGCAGCAATTCCATCCCCAAACAAACAACGGTTTAAAGAAATGTTTTTGGAAGGACTGTGCCATTATTGCACTGAACTTACATGCAGCTCCATTCATCCATCCACATTCTGAGTTCTGGATGAGATGCCAGTCCATCGCAGACCACAGACTCAAAGCAGGAGAATATTCTCCATCCACTCTTATCCAGAGTAGGGATGAGGAGAAGCAGTAGCCTATCCCAAGAAATACCTGGCAGGAACAAGCAGGGCACCAGTCCATTGCATGACAAAGACACAGACATCAGGGACAGTTTAGCATTGCCAAGGAAGAAACTGGAACATCTGGGACTTGAACCCTGAGTGCTTCATTGTGAGTCAGCAGTGCTACCACTATGCTGCCAAAGAGAACATACCATCACCAGAAAAAATCTTTATATGCTTCTGTGATGTGGGTGATGGTGGAGATCCTGGAGAATCCCATGCAAAGATCAACCCTACAATTAGGGACCCCCTAATTAACCCTTTGGATCCTCCAGCTGTTCATAGGCTTTTGTGGGATTGCAGCCGTCTATGGCCTTTTCACAGGCTGGGCAGGGCCAGATGCTTGGATGGCAAAAGACCTTGTGGTAGAGACTTTACAAAAAAATAAATAAATAGGTGTATAAATACTTGCTTTGATTTCAGTGATGCTGAAGAATGGTGGACAGCAGAAAATGATGGAGAAAGCCGATACTGTGATCCCAACAAAGTCCACTGCTTTGCATTCATGAAGGCCTTCCATGCTCTAAAGAGGGCAGTGCTGGTCTGTGGTAGAATGACACTTTAGCACACTGGTCCACAGACAACAATGCCTTAAACTGCAGGATGAAATCACCATTTTAGCTTTGTGCACACTAGATGTTTGTACTTCTCGTGAAAAGCTGTTCTGCATGATGCTGGCCAGACGTACAAGGCTCATGACTGCACATTTACTGATTATTTTTTAACTGATAATATTCCATATAGCTAATTTGTTGTGTATTCCATGTTTCCAGTGTAAGATTGTGCTGCGATGGGATGGGGTCCTTTTCAAGTTTGGTTTCCCACCTTGAGCCTGATAATACATGAACAGCCTGCAAGCCAGAATCTGATAGCTTCTAAGTCTGAGGTGTTTTTAATCTCACTACAACAGGGTGCTACTTCAGATTCTTATTAATTTATTAATGATGCCTTTTGACACCAGAGTTTTATTGATAAGCAGCAGGCGTAAAGCACAAACATCTTTAGAGGGCCTTGTCTGCTTCTCCTTGTGAAAGTCGAGGAGGCAGTAGGCTTAGGTAAGGAAATAAGCTAAAGGTCAGGCAAGGCTTCAGTAGTTCGCACTTAACATGATAAAAACAAATCCATCCAGCCACCCATCTTCCTAAGCCACTTACGTTTGATATCCCAGTGTGGTTAGGGTGACCAGAAGTCCCTTCGTTTCCGGGAGGGTTCCACTTTTTTATACATTGCGTCCTGGAATTTAACATAATGGCATGTTTTTGTTGGCCGTTCATTTAATAAAAGCGCACAAAACTCCAAGGGGGACGAAGCTCTTTGGATTAATATACATTTTTAGAAATTAGATTAATTCACATCTGCTAAACTCGCTGGGTTACAGATTTGTGTCCCGTTTTAGAACTCCAAGTTATGGTTCAGAGGCAAAAGATTAAAGAAAACAAGTTAGCAGCACATGAACGCCATCACTTCACAACCGCAGGCCGGACAGCTCCTCGTAGGTAACACCCGTGAAAACATGGGGGAAAAAGGCAAAGTATTTAGGCCATTACAATAAAAGCCAAAAACTATTATAATAGAACATCATTATATCACTGTCATGCCGATTCCTTTTTCTTGGTTCCTCACAGTGAAATTAAAAGAATGCCGTTTTCTACATCGTAAATAATACAAGGCTTCCCTGATCGACTAAAATTAGAGGTCACGTGTACACTTGGTGCGGGGTCTCCGTGTGGTCTCAGCATCTGTGGAAGCTTTCTTGCGAATCAGGGAGTCGGGAGAGGCGCACCACACATTGAACTACTGTGTTGCAGCTCACACGTTGTGTGTGTGTGCGTGTGCGTGCACAAGCGAGCCTCCTCGCCCCCTATCGGTTATTTTCACGCCTGCAGCGTGACTCTGTTGGCAAAATACAGTAAACGGCAGTTAACCCTATTGGGCTGGTGTCATTAAATTCTGCTGGATTGTTGTACCTTGGTTCCTAATTAGTTAAGGGAATGATCTAGAGATCGAAAACGGATCTATAAGCAGGCGCAGTCACAGGTTAAGTTGGTTTTATTTTGAAAAGTTTCGCTTCAATGAAAACAGTTTGAATATGCGTTTAAGGTGGCGTAATGGTAAGCGTCCAAGTTTCGCATCTCGCTCTCAGGCGCCGACCTTGTGCAGTTTCCACGTTCTCCTCATCTATTTGTGTGTTAATCCTCGGGGTTTCTTAACAAATACGTGAGGGACACACTACTAATTCTAAATTGGTCCTGCGATGAACCAGTGTCCTATTCACGGCTGTTTCTTGCCTTGCGCGCAATGCTGCTGAGGAAGGTTCCCAGATCCTCACCCAAAGATGATTAGAGTGGGTTTGAGAGTATTGTTTATGTATTAAGATGCTATTTCCATGTAGATCTAATTTGTCCATATTTCATGGGGTGCCTATGAGAGAAAGAAGTAGGAGAGACATATGTGAGGATTGTCCAGGAATATGTGTGAGGGAGTGAGGACTCCGGTTAAATGCAGTGTTGGGTTAACAGACAAGTTGCCAGTTAAGTCTGCACCAAGGATCTTCTTTAAATCCTTACCACTTTGATTTGGTTGTGGATGGGTCATGAGATAAATTACCGGTCCCTCTCGTGTAGCTTTTTGCTGATGACATTGTTTTGTATATCACCAGAAAAGATGAAGTGGAGGGGAAGATAGAAGAGAATGGAGAAGGGCTTTGGAAGATATATAGGATTGAAGATAAATAGTAAGAAGACAGAATATAAGAGGTTTAATGATGTTGAGCATTCAGAGGTTAGCCTGCAGAGAGAGCTATCGAAAAGAGTGGAAAGCTAGATGCAGAAATTACCAAAAGAGTGTAGTGTAGATAGAATAATTAGAAGAAGGCATCAGGAGTATGGTGTGATCAAATAATTAAAGATAAGGTTTTTAGGAAAGTGGTAAGACACACAATGATGTATGGAGTTGAGATATGGTCAGTAAAGGGAGCGCAGGAGAAGAAGTTAGACGTGCCAAAAACTAGAATGTTGTAATGGATGTATGGTGTTACAAAAACAGACAGTAAAAGAAATGAGATAATCAGAGTTACAACAAACGTGTGAGAGACATCTAAGAAATTTACAGGAAAGTAGGTTGGAGTGGTATGGACATGTGTTGAGGACAGACAATGAAAATGTGGGCAACAGAGCGATGGAAATGGAAGTACAGAGAGAAGCGAGGCCAAAGTGGGGGTGGATAGATAAAATAAAAGAAGATCTGAAGGAAAAGCATCTGACTGGGGAGGAGGTGCTGGACCAAGCTGTATGGAGGAGGTCGATCAAGCACCTCGACCCCAAGGAGGAAATGATGAAGTGGAAGAAGAAATGTGTGCATATTTCCACTGATTTGAAGGGGTTACGTGAAGTGGTTCGCTCAAGTTTACACTCCAGAGGTAGTTAAGCGGACTGAACTATAACATCTCCGGAACTGCTTCCATTAAACATTGTTTATCTACCTGCAGTTTCTAAGCAGTTTGCTCTTATTAAAATTACGATCTGTTTTGAAGATGAAACAAAAAAGAGAAGTAACGGAAGAGAGAGCAAATATGGTGGCACTCAAGAAAATGAAATGCTTGAAGTATAAAGACAGCTTACTTTAATCAAGCAAATGCAATCAACATCTTTGTTTTACCACAAACATTTTTTTTCATTAACAAGCCACAATTTCAAAGCTGGCTCATATTACAGCTGCCATATGTTGTCAATAAACTTTTAATCTTACAGGATGTAAAAAGGCTCAAATAAAACAAATACGTTACAAGAGCAGCACTCGCAGTCAAACGCCAGAATATTCACTCGGCAGCTAAAACGCTGGAATTCGCGTCGTCAGAGCGGAGCGTCTCAGAAACTCCACATAAATTTCAGATCGAAGGTAACACTTGCACTTTGTGTACTGCTATTCCATAACCGTTTGAAGGGGCTGATGCCTAAAGACATCGTCCATTTTAAACTTGTCAAATGAAGATCGGTAGCTATTTTTTTTTACATACCGTTTATTAACGATATAATTTTCCCAAATTCAATTCATGGTCACGGAGACAAAGCCTACCTCGCAAGCGCCATGCAGGAACTGGACAAGGGCAAAGTAGGCACAGGCCACTGCAGACACAATCCTTGGGGGGGGGCAGGACGACGATTATAGCACGTTAGTGACGTCACTATTCTGTACATTTAAAGGCTAGTATTGCAAGGTAAACGCTTGTCCTGCGTAACATAGACATACTCGTATTTATTAAATAGCATCTGTCCATCAATATGTTGTACTACTACTGCATAGTCGGCTCAGAGAGGTCAGTTATTCGATCGTGTGTATGTAATGTATTACCTGACCGTGAAATAAAGCTGCTAAACGAAAGACGGAACAAATTTATTTCAATAAATAATGGGTGGCCTTGGGGAGGTTTAGGAGAATTTCACTTGAAGAAAGCAGACTGTAATAATAATGACGAGGAGCCTGAGCACACAGATTCGTTACCATGTTGTTTTTCTATCTGAATAACACAAGCCCGAGGGCAAACTAGCAGCACTTCGTCACGATCAAAGGGAGATGATGGTTTGGTGCGCTGTTGCCCAGACCGAGCAGATCTCTCTAAAAAGACGCCCCATTTAGTTCATGACACAATGACTGGTAAAACATTTATAATTAGTCATCTGAACACGAAGGGTCAATGGAGCAATGGATGCTACATTTGATTAGTTAAAGATAGAATTGCACACAGCAAGCTTACTTCATTGCTATACTGAGGGAGAACGGCCGCTTTTAAACTCCTCGCCTCCCGTGGCCTGCCCTTTCGCGGTGAGAACAAACAACTTTCTTCTCCATATAATGGCGTTTTTTGGAGTGCCTAGAGCATTTTACAGATGCAAATCCTGCGGGAGTAAATATTACCTGTCCTTCATGACGTGTGACGACTTTATTCACGTCCGGTCTGACTAAAGTGTAGATTTTATTTTATTTTTTTCATGAAATTAAAAAGTGCAAAACATTGTGGTTGTAGATTCCACAACAGACGTCACTCACAATGATCAGGTTGCACTGATCGTTCGCTACGCAACCGGTTATGTGGTACCTGTACTGGTCCTTTGTGTCATGTTGAGATGCCAAAAATAATAAGAAGAAAATATTAACACCACATCACTCCTAAATATTTCACTATTAGATTTAAAAAAACAAAGCATTTTTGACATTAATTGGCTTTGGTCTGCAGGGGTAGTTTTAAGGGTCTCAGGAATCCAACCACAAGGCTCCAGTCCATCTCTGATGACCACTCAGACTCAAGGTCAGTTTTGAATCGCTGACCAACCTGGCAAGCGTGTCTATGGGAAGTCAAATGGCAGTTTGATATATATTACTGTTTTCATTTCAACCTTTCTTTTTTTGCATTTCATTAAAAACTTTTAACTGCGCAGACCATAACCTTTAGTTGCCTGCCCCCAAAGAAGACCCTGGATGACTGAGCTCCTTACCAGAGGACATTTTAAAAATGCAGCGCGCGTACACCGGCTCGTTCAGTGCAGCAGGGCATTTCTCGCGTTTCGTTTAGGGGTAAGACTAAATCAGCACTTCCTTGGGGGTCCCCCTTGATCATTTCGACTGGTGATTTCAGGACCGTTTCAACGAAGAGTTCCAACTGGACATTTCGACGTATAAACGAGCGGGGTGAGGAGGGGGTTTCGTGAACAATCCCCTGGGAGCGCACTGAAAAAGCCAGGATGGTAGATCCACCGGTGACAAAATGCGGTTTTCTCCTAATTCTGCGTCCCTCACACAGCGTTAATTCGAATTTAAGAAGAGAAGCGGTGTGTGCGAGAGTGAGACCCGCAATGGCGGAGCTCACAACTGGCTCTACTCTTGCAGATAATGAAGAAACGTTTCAGTTGTTCCAATTAGCCTTGTATTAACCCTCTGCCTCATCGAGGTCCGGTAAAGAAAACTCGACTTTTAGATCTTCGTCATCTGGAATACTGGGCGTTTAGACCTTAATAGACTTTGGCACTACCATCCTGGCAAAAATAAAGGGGTAAGTGTGGTTCTTCAGAGCGATGCCATAAGGGTTCCCAAAAGAACCATCCACAGGTATGTTCTAGAAAGAATTTATTTAGATTACTTAACAAGTTTCATAAATAAACCATGAATTAATTGACAACACTCTTAAAAATTAAGGTGCCACAGTGGTACTTCAGAGCGATGACACAGGATAATGATATTTGGTTCCCCAAAAGACTGATCCACATGAGGTTCCTGAAAGAACATTTATTTATTTAGCTGTGTAACACGCGCAGTGCACTAAATAACCATGAATAGATGGTAACAGATTTGTTAAATTTATGAAATGCCAATTGCTCGTGATTTTAAAAGGACTCTTACTGCAAACACAAGCTAAGGCAGGTTTTCTTAATTTGTTAGTGATCAGCTTACCATACATTAAACATTTCAGATTTGTTTTTCCTACATATTAGGACGCACAAAGAACCAACTTCATATGCAGAGAATGAGAACCCTTCCAAGAATGAAATGGTTCATTGTCAAGCAGTGGTGCTATGAGGATCCACACAAACCAATAAAGAACAGCAAACTGGCATTAAGGAACCACCATTTTTAAAAGTGTATGTGAAACACGATTTTAAAAGGACTCTTTCTGCATACAGTAACTTTGGAGATCTGTCAGAATTAGGTAGCCTCCTGTACATTTAAGATTTCTGTTTTGTCCATAGGAACCTTTTCAAAGCTTAATGAATCAACTGTATGTACATAAAGAACCCTTCTGCTGCTACGAGGATCCACACAACCCAGTAAGATGTCATTTAGGATCCTTTTCTTATTAGGAATGTAGGTGAGCTACTTGGTTCGCTATGCTGGATAGTGCCATTGAAAAGAATGTATTGCTATTGAATGTGAGAATCACTTTCGTTCTTTCAATAATTTTAGTGTGCATCGCTATAACAATGTTTTATTACCTTGCAGAGGCGGCCTTAGGGGTGTGCGGGGCCTGGAGCTGACCAACCCCACGCGGGGCCGGTTAAACCAAACGCTCTTGCCGGTATGTGTGGACTGTATATACTTGAGCGCGAATCTAATAATGTTAACATACACCAAATTTTCTCATTACATTATTCATCTAAATTTTGGCAAGATAACACGCGGACTTTATCAAAATATAACGATATAATCTATTAAAAAGTGCAATTCATAATTCATGACAATACCACAACAGTACGAAATGCGAAGCGATGTCATGTGGAAATTAGGAGGGCCTCTTCTAGAAAAGTATACTCGGAGTCTCGATATGCAGGATGTCACCGTCATAACTCACTTTGATGTCATGTCAGCCGGTTATCATTAGCGTTACATGTTTTTGTGCATTAATATTCGGACATGTTTATGGTCCACAAATAAAATGCGACTTTGAGGGATTCGAAAGGAAGTGTGAAATTAACGTAGAGGTATCATCGTGAAATCTCTTACCGGTTTCCAGGTTCAGAGACGAAAATCCACTTTTCTTGCCTTCCGGTTGGAAACGTTATTGATGCCATCTTCGTAGTCTAATCTGGATGCATTGTCTTTCTCTATAGCTAGGAGAAGCCAACCCAGTGACTATTTTAGGAAGGGATTATACTGGCGACCCTTTCCGGGCGATGAAGGTGGACTGTGGAATGTTTTCAAAGACGTACGGAATTTGACCCTGAAGAGGGGTTTTAAAAGGGTTCATCTTAGAAGCATCTCAAATATATACAGTATATACACACTGGAGAATATAACTTGACAAATCCAATCAAACGGGACACGCGAACCTCAAAAGCGGGGCCCACTTTAGGCGCGGGCCCTGGGGCGGTAGCCCCACTTGCCACCCCCAAACGCCGCTCTTGTTACTTTATACGTGACGTCAGACGCAATCTCATACACACGAATAAGATAGAATCCAATTGATTTTGGACTACATTGTTGCCATTGCAGTTTTAGACGCAGTATTCCCCTCGGTGGTACGCTCGCTGCCATTAGGTGTTATCTTCAGATGTGGTCGGACCGTTTGCGGAGCTCACTTGCTCTGTCATGATTTTATGTTTGGTTTCCGAGCTCACAAGCGTCAGTGCTCATCAGCCGAGAAGGCTCGCAAAACCATCGACCTCGGGGTTTTAAAGTTACCATAGCATACTAAATGGAATTATTAAATAATGGCACCTTTTATTTGTGACTGGATTTTCTTGTTCTTAGATATAAACTAAAAATATGATACTAAGTTAAATTACTATGAGTTTCCTTTCACATCCCAAAGACATGTACATTTGGTCTGTGGTAAAATGAGATTTACCCATTGGTGGTACTGTGTGTGCCCTGCTGAACTGGTACCTCATGCATTGATTCTGCCGACACACCTATAGCTTAAAATATCTGGGTGGAGGGGCATTTTGGAAACAAAATCTTGTAAAGATTAACCTCTCCTCCTGTCCGTGCTCTTTCCAAATAGCATTTGCCTGTGTAGATTGAGAAATGACCCAAATAAAAAGTCGGACAGAGTGCAATTTATTTGATCAAGCGAGTACAGGATGAAATATTCATCTCTGTCTTGGCACTGCTAGATTTTGCTGAAGCATGACAAAATGATAACCAAGGCCATTCGTCTGAAGCGGATGTTACAATTTGAAGTTTCTCTCCCGATTAGGTTCAAAAGTGTATTTAGGTTTTCCACAACAAACGGCACAGCCCACTGTTAATCAATATGGTACAAACACAAAAGAAAGAGATTGTATCATTGGACAGATCAATAGAGATGCTGTGCTCAAGTAATGTTCTTACTTTACTTTCAGATTGACACCTCATCCATCGCTGACTGACTTGCGCTTCCTCACCTCACCTCACCGGGCTTGTTTGTCATAATGAGTGATTTTTCTAAACCTGCGACTTGGACACTGACCAACTAGGTCTACAGATTCTAACAATTCTTGCTTCCAAATTCACCTTTACATTTCGAAGAAACAGACTGGAGCTTACCTGTAGATATGTTTTACATATTCTGCCGGAGTGACTGCAAACATTAATCTTGTTCAGCGGGGATCTCCCTTCGAGTAATTTGTCTTCTAGTAATGGAGGGGTAATTTATTATTATTAAAATGATTTTGATAACAGTGAGCAATTTTAAAAATACAATAATAGGGCAAGTGGACTGTACAGTGGTACGTAGTATATGGTGCGCTAAGTATGCTGTTCGCAAGGTGGCGCAGTGGTTCTGTACTTCTGATCCCTCGCAGCCTTAGTAGGGTACTATCCTGAGCTGAAACGTTTCGTCCTCGGTTCCTGCGTCCTCACTGCCCGACCCCCCGATTTGTTTTTTTTCCCCCCATACACATCCCACAGATGCGACCCAAATGAGTTGTTTTTGCACCATTTTATATTTTGCGGGATTCAAGCCACCAGTGACTCAGATGAAAACAACTGCAGACCATTTGAGCTAACTCCTGGATATCAAGATTTAATAACAATTTGCTGAACCCTTTTAATGCTAATCCAGGACCTGGTTTGAACCGTGCGCCATGTCGCAGGGTGCAGCCACAGTCACTCCGTGTCAATTAAATCTTGTGGCTCGTCTTTGGGTTGTGGGCAGAGAAACAAAAATACCCGAAAAACACCATCTGTACCCGCTGTAAATGGTGCCTAGAATGGTCTTCTGGAACTGGGAAGCATGAGCGCTAATCACTGCGCCCACGTGCTATTGAATTTTGCTTCCAGTTTAAGAATATGATTACTTGTTTTAATGGCATTGAGAGCGTCTGTGAGTATTTCCAGAATAACTTGGGCATTGTTTCTGTTATTTTCCTTCATGCCGAAGTTTGTTAACGGAACCAAGAAAGGAAAATAACGGCGAACGAAACAAAGCGTAAAACTTCCCATGTAGGCGGCGAGTCTCCATTTGTATAGCGAAGTGCAACTAAACGACACTCGTCTGTTTTTTTCTTGTCAGTTTACACAAGCTGCAAAAACACAATAGCTTATTCTGGTTTTTATTTTATGTATAATAAGAAATCGGCATGATATGAAACTATAAATCCGCCGGGTTTTATTAGCGCCAATTGAGAGAACAATCGCCGGAGTGGCTACAGAGCGGTGTACACGAAACAGCAGTGTGCGCTTGCCGAGTTTATTTGTGATGTGCCTGTAGAATTAACAGTGCAATGGCAAGAGCAACCACATAAAAACCACAAAAAAAGCAAATCAATAAGCGAATGAGTATGCGCGCCCGCGCCCGACTGTTACCCTCGACGACTTTACGCCCGAATGCCTGTGCGTGCGCCGGTATTTCTGCAGGTTTCCATGTCGGTGAATAACCTTTGTGGTGGCGACCGATCATAATCTCCAATATTAAAAAGTGTATGAATAACTAGAGATAGCTAGACTGATAAATGTTATTTAAACACTGGCGTTCATGTTGTGCGTAATTGTTTATGTACCTCTTTGTCCTGCGGTGAACCTGCTGGGAATGGAAATGTCTGAGATTTAAATCACTTTAAAGGTTATGTTAGGTAGACTATTATTCCAGAGGGAAATGTGGTCGCAGCAGACAAGTACAAAACAACGCATTGTTACAAAGATACAAGAAAATAAGCCAAGACACAACAGCTGAAATCCAGTGCGACTCTTTACTGTTGGGAACCTAAGCCTGATGACAGCAGCGGGCTTTAAACACGGGCTTGGAGCGGCCGGTCCCATACCTGGTGTCTGTCCAGCGCGATGGCAGTCAGGGTCAGCGTTGAGACGTGCAGGGAACAGTACTGGACGAACCTGCTCACGTGGCACATCGCCCTCCCGAAAACCCAAGTGCTGTTCACAAAGCGGACCTGTAGGAAGAACAGAGGGTTACAGGGTCCTGGATTATTAACAAAAATATGCCAGACAGCTAAGGGGACATGCGGCCAGATCACCACACGTTAAATAAAGCAGGCATGGCTGAGCATCGCTGGACTGACCAGCGCACCACAAGCCATTTAAAGAAGATCAGGGAGGAAACGAGTTCCAGTGTGTCTCACGGAGAGCGCCAGTACTGTGCATTGTAGCTCTAAAAGGTCCACGTACCAGAGTGAAAGGCGTGTTAAGCAAGGTGATGAGGATGTCCGCGATGGCCAGGTTCACGATGAATAAGCTCGTGGCCGAATGCATCCGCTTGTTCTTCATGACCACATGGCACACGAGCGTATTGCCAAAGAGAGAAATAACGATGATGAAGGAGTAGGCGACAATGAGTAGAGCCTTGACAGTCGGATTTTGTGATTCGATTCCGTATTTCTTCTTTCCCACCAGGGACTGCCATTCGGCCATCGTGTTGTTATCCAGTCTAAATATGCTCGAACTGTTGGCACCTACAACTTCCAAAACTGAGCGGTTGAAAAGCCCCTCTGACGTGATGAAACTATCCGCCAAATAGGTAAGAGGAAGCCAGGCGTATTTAGTCAACATTTCAACTAAAGTTTTTCTTTCAGATATTTGAAGCCAGCAAACAGAAAATAAAAACGCAGAAGAAGCGAACTTGAAATCATCCAGCTGTAGCTGTCCTCGACAACTGCGATTTCTCTACTGGGACAGCCCGAGAAGTGCGTCTCCTGGAATAGAAAGAATCCGTCGGCAACCTTGCCTTTCTTTGAAATCTCTGTGCTGCTAATAAGCCATCTAAGAGGGTCAAGCTGCCCCTTCTATGGATATCCGAGATCGCCCACCTTCATCACTGGGACACCCCGGCGCATAACCCTTTAAATCGTTGCCTAGAGCGTTCTTCACCTGTTGCAGATCTTTGACAAATGCGCTCCTGCGCCTCTCGACTGCGCTTTTCAATCAGAGCTGCTTTCCAAGCTGCGATTGGTCTCCTGGCAGTCCATTGATTCTGACGTCAAACATTAACCAACTTTTATAATTCTCCGGTAGCAACAATGATTAGTTTGGATTTTAGGGGCTGCCTGAAATGAAGGAACGAAGCAAGTCCCCTCTTTCATCCATCACCACGTCACTGTCTGAAGGTGTCTGGCACATCTTCTTGTGAGATTTACAGACACGACTTGCGATCCGACCGCACCCTCAGACTCTAGAAAGGTGGGCGTTGGGCCCTTCTCACATGGACGGCTTCACACGGGAGGCGCACGTGGCGCTCTCAGCTCACAACGAACATCTGGCGTGTGAAGAAAAGCACCGAGTAGAGTGGGAAGTGACAGTGAAATATAAAGTGGGATAAACAACCGACATGGGAATGTCACGCAAAATGAGGACTGCGAAGCCTTTTTATGCTGCTGTTTTGTCTGTCAGTTCCAGCCTACTTCAAGGAATCGCGTGTGTTCGGTACTGTAAACGCGGAGGGATAACATGATGTGCTAACGAGTCAGAACAAGTTCCTAGCAAAATACTAAGCGCGCAGTATAATATTTAGATCGGATTTCTCCAAGCACTGCTTGTGTGCAGGTTGCATGTTCTCCCTATGTCTAACGGGTTTTCCTTCGCTCATCCCAAAGACTTTCATGCGACTCTGAAGTTGGTGAGTTGAGATGTGTGGGTGAGTGTGCCTTGTGACGGAGTATTTTAGCCATGTGCCCAGTGCTACAACTCTGAACTGGAAAAGCAGGTAAGAAAATGTATGGATGGATGATTTGTTTGATGACACTTCCACCAAAACTGTCAACAGAGTTAGACAATAAATGCTATTTTGGTTCAGTCTGCTGGTCTCTGCGGATTTCCGGGGGCCATACTTGCATGCCACGTCTGTCCTGTTTAAATAATGCATAAGTGTGTAGTATTGGAAGGACGGTCATCCCGGAATGTATCAGCATGCTGCATTTGAAATTCAATTCACTCTTAAAAATATACTGTAATGGCACTCCAATGGGTTATGTGGCTCCTCATAGAACATTGCTTGAAAATGAACCATCTTGTTCTGTGAAGGGTTCTTTGGACTCTGAAAAGATTCTCAATATGTGGACAAAACGGAAATCATTAATGTACAGTAGACGTTTATTATCTTCAGGGATGCTGCTGCCTTGGAGTTTTTGTTTTCTTCTCCTCTGTTGTCAACTGGCCATAGTCTTAAAAGATGTTTCCTGTCTGTTTAAACAGATTTATGTCTTTATGTGTACTCAGTTATGTAATTAGTAATTTATAAAATGTGTAATTGATTGTCTTGTGGACTTGTCACATCACTTTGTGCTCATACTCAGTGAAGAGCAATGTACACAATCAAGCTGAACCGAATCACTGAATGATGCAGCCTGCTTGTATTTGCCTTACTGTCTGCAGATAAAAGGCAGACATAATCTGAATATTGCTAGTTGTAGTGTTTGCTATACCTTCGTGTATACAACAATACTCAGTGAAAAGAATGATTAAAAAGTGTTTTACTGTGCTACGTGTGTATGTCTGTTTACTAAGATAACTTATTCCTTTGCCCTACTGCTGTTGAAGTGGTACCAGTCAAGATAAACCACATCTCATTTATACTGAGACGTTCGGTCAGATTAATAAACCTTGATGTACAGTAATGAATGACCATAAAGGGTGCCTTTTCCCACACATTATAGTGTCATCCAGGAAGCCCGTAAATTCTAAGCAGAGACTATGCCGAAGTGGCATTCGTCCAGTTTTAAATCATTCAGCGCTTCAGCCAACCTGAAGCAGCCAGCCATGTTACAAGGTCTGCAATTTTTATGCTTACCCATTTGCAACACCAGGGTCTCCTCCCAGCTTCCTTTTACTTGAAAGCAATCGTAGCACGGACCAAATTACACCCTATTAAAGGAAAATGATGATGACTCAGTATCTCAGAAAAATAAACCTCTTCTAAGTAAATTGCACCATTAATAAGAATAAGAGCAAAACATTCTGCAGAGTACATTAAAGCCAGTTTAAATGGGGAAAACATCCATTTTGAACTTACAACTTAAAGTGACATTCTTATATAAAACCAGTTATGGGGAAAATCAATTTAAAGCAGATTTGCAATTCAGAACAGTGACAACATGCTTTAATACAATGTAACAAACATAACATAATATACTTAACCCATATAACCCAGTTCATAGTTGTGGGGGCTTAAAACAAGAAACTGCCCTGGAAAGTCCATCACAGGGCCACTTTCACACTTACGCGCCCAATACAACAAGCAGTGCCACTCATAACAGGGAGATCTGAGAAAATAATAATAATAATAACAAATAACACTTGATTTACACAAGCAACACCCACCCAATGACCCCCAGCCACTAGTACTCCACTTTATCTTGAGGGTCATTCATTCATCTCAGACTGCAACCTTGTTGTATATTTTTCACGGAAGGCACTGCAGTCCACCTTAGGTGGTAAATACGGTCCAAATTGTTAGACTTTTAACAATAATTATGACACATAGTCTGAAGAAAAACCTAACTCTTATTTAACATACTTTAAAAAAATCTTTAACAAGAACACAGGGATGGAAACTTGCTAAAGGTGAAGTTTTTTCATATGGAGAACAGTGACACATGGAATATATTACTAGGTAGTGTAGTGGATGGTAGGACTTTGGGGACCTTCAGGTCTCAGCTTGTTATTATTTTAGAGAATTATTATTATTATTTAGCTTTTGTTGGGCTAAATGATCTCTTCTTGTCAAAACTGTTGTAATGTTTTAATACAATGCATAGACATTTAAAAGTGTTGTGGCATTACCAGATAAAAGATAATGAACTCGAATATTACATACATTTGAACTTCTAATCAATTGTTCTGGTTAACCAAATGTGTTAGTAAGTTACAATTTAGTGTTTCCTCTCATTCATTCACAATGTTAGTTTCACAATGTCTGAGTGAGTGAAGGCTTGAGGCAAACATGACGACGTTTCCACTTTGTTTCTAAGTTAATCGTACAATTTAGCAAGACTTCATCTGTTGTAGATGGCATGGTTAACTCCTGGTGCCTGCAAGGCCTATAAACCTTGCCTAGATTTCACACAATAATTTTGCTTATGCTTGATGTTTGCACAAAAAATATTTGAATGTATAAAACCATACATACACTATGTGCCATGGCAGATTCCATTATAAATCTCAAATCTACTTAAAACTCTGTGCTCATTCAAATGTATTTAAGCCACTCTCCATCTCCCTGAGTGACATCTTTACTACAAACCATGGAAGAATGCAGGAGAAGAAACATCAGGGAACATGAGCATGAGGTATTTGAGTGAAGTGGAGAACATCTCCCACAGACAGAAGAAAACTAAGAGTGGGAGCAGTTGAGTGCAGAGAGCAACAGAAAAGTCCCATCATGCAGTGTTTAAACCGCTGCCAGTAGATAGCATGAATCAATGCAAGTTCTATGTGCAGAACTGTGAGACAATACAAACATCCTTATTGAACTTGTGAAAAATAAAATCATTTTGCCGAATAAATGTCAATGTCGCATTAAATACAAGTCTGTTTATTCCTGACGTACAATATCCAAATGTCTTTGAATTGCCATTGTGTTGATGTCGTAAGAGACAGGCTAAGATAAGTACATGGATGACCCCGACCCTATCTCAGGTGGCCAAAGCAGGCCAGGTTTGTACACTTTGTTGTTCAGTACTGCACAAGCCATCACAACGCAGCAAACCTTTGTGGGGCTCTACAGTAGTGTGCCACATGCCCAATTACTGTCATCTCTACCTTTTAAAGAACCAATGATCCATTCTATCACTGATCGTGTGCAGAAGTGCCTTTCATTATACACACAGCATGACCCTGAAGTCTGGTTCCCACACTACTATTTGGTAAAACAAAGAAATCTTGGGTCTAGCCAGGCCACCTCACAACAACATTAGTCAGACACATTTGAGCATCACATATTAGTTGTATATTACTTGAATGAAAATCTTTCTGTTTGCAAAAGAAAATTAATTCTGTGACTGTTCCTTTATTGTAACATATCTGTAGTCAATTGTACCAAATACATGAGGAAAATCAGCTGCAAATTACCTTTTGATCTCAGTTTCCTTACCTTGACCATAAAGACCATGTACCTTGGGAGCATGTTGATTATACCATTCCCTGCAGATAGTATGACACAGCTCATGCATGTCTGCGAGATTCGTAACTGGTCAGCCAGTTCACGCTGAAAAGTGTCTGTTGCCAGTTGATAAAACCTTTAACAGAAAAGGGATTGTATGATTTCCTTATGATGGTCTCTGTAATGCAGGCTCCAGTGAAGCACACAGCTCCAAGAAGACAGCTCTAAGAAGTCTAAATCAGCCCTTAAGCCAACCATAATCATGAACCAAACACTCTTTGTGATCCTTGATAGCCTGCCATCCTCCAAAAGAGCTAACGCTGCCATTGCAAGTCATGTCCTACAACACATAGCACACCCTTTTTTAGACAAAATGGATAGGCTGTACACTAAGGCATTTTAACATTAAGCTTATGCATTAAGGTGTTATTCATTACCAATGTTGAAGACCGCTGCATTGAGAGAACATGTCAGGTAACTTTGTCATAATTAGTTAAAAAACATTGGGATGTGACTGACATGTCATTGAAATGCACAATGAAAGAAGTCTTTTTGTTCACTTTATTGTCCTACTGCCTGTAGTTGCTAAAACTTTGTGTAAGACTAAGAAATGGTCAGACTAGCAGCATCGTTAAGCTTTCGTGTAAGTAAATGGTTTGCACACATTTTACACATAAGGCCCCAGGTCTCTAATGTTTTGTCTTATTCTTTTTTTTTTATTCTTCTTCTGTTATGTTCATATAACTAAAATTGAATGACACAGAGGTGGGAGATTAGCTGGAAAAACAGACGGTCATCAATTTTATTAGTGATTTTTCTTACATATACTGTATATTTTGCAGCATTTACCAAAACATTTGTATTACTGGTCCCTTCTCCTTTCATCATAGATAATTTTCAGCTTCACTGAATTTGCACAGTGAACAAAACATAAATTTTAAATTGTTACCATTTATAGTAAATACTACAATCATTATTAATAGCTACCTAGTGTGACAAAAAAATATGAATCGTCGATTTATAAAACACTGTTCCGCTGGCACCGGTGTTATTTAGGTTTTTTATAATCTAACTGAGATATCCCGTATTTAGTCAACCTGGGAAGATTTAGTTACAGGTATATTAAACGCATGTGCAGGAGACCGAGGGGTCAGAAAGAGTAAAAGGTAGCTAAAGCTCCATCAAAGTCTTAGACGGTCTCAAGTTCATGTTACGACCTGACACAGAATTGGAAGAAACAGGCGAAGGGATGGATCAGCCAGGACCTCACGCTGTAGCATCTGCTCCAGCCAACAACGAACATGGAAACAAAACTGCTAATGAAGCGGGCAATAAGAATTTACTGATCTCAGGTGGGATACTGGAACCAAGAATGGTCTCTTTATCCCCGGTGTCAACTACTACAAACACCACCTGTGAGTCAACAAAATCTACTCCAACAGGATACATAAGTCCGCTTTCAAAGCGAAATATGCTATCTGAGCTGAAGGTGATAAGACCAAAAATAAATCAAGGCCATAAATTATCTCAGTTTTAATTGTTACTACACCGTGTTTGGGGGTTTGTTTTGGACGAGCCTTTTCTCTTGGCATGTCAGAGGACTGGGACTTTGTGAAGTGTGGTCCAGTCTTACTTCGTGAGGCAAACTGGAGGAAGACAAGTTGAAAGAGAGCAAGCTATTACTTTTTTTTTTTTTACGTCAACAACTGTAAGAGCAAACACAATAACAGACTCCTTAGCCATAATATCTGACGATAATATGATACCAAGATTAAAGCTATTGTATGAAACAATATACTTACCTTTATTTAAGATTACAAAATGTACTCTAAATTTCAGAAACAGTGTCTCTCTGACCAAACAATGAATTTGTGAGCTGGATAGTCAAAGGTCTCAATCACAATCTAAAGAAAAAAAGAATTTTCTCACCTAACAGGCCTAAATGCTAAGATAGTATTTTTACAGGAGACTCACTTAATAAGTGATTGAGAGAGATTGAATTGAACAAATCATTCACTCTACAGGTGTGGGAATCTTAATGAATAAAACAATCAAACATTTTTTTTAACAGATGTAATATCTAATCCTGAAGGACGATATGTAATAGTGATGGGTAATTAATTTAAATCTAAATTAGTTTTTCTAAATATCTATCCATGTAAAGTGTAAAGATATTCATAGTATTTGCACCTATTCCTAATATGAACACTCATAAAATTATAATGGGCAGAGACTTTGTGTTTTAAATCCAGACCTGGATAAGTCTTCTACTACGGTGACGATAACATCTGATACCATAAAAACAATCACACAGTTCGTAATGGAACATAACTTATCAGACCCATGAATATTTTTAAATGCAAACTCAAGAGCATATTCCTTCTTCTCATCAATACATCATAGTTACTCAAAAATGGATTATTTCTGTATAGTTAAATAATTTATTGCCCTCTATTGAATCTTGCAAGTACAATGCTATTGTTATCTTTGACTATGCCCCACTGTTCATGGACCTTAAATGACTATCCCCTACACACTCATTTCGTAGCTGGCATCTTAACCTTCCTGTCATTAGCTGATGAGAACTGTACATATTTAATCTCTGAGCAAATTGTTTATTTTCTAGAGATAAATGCATCCTCAGAGGTCTCTGCAGGAATATCCTGGGAAATTCTGAAGGCATGTTTAAGAGGACAGGCTATTTCATATCTTTACCACAAAAAGAAATTGGAAACCAAGAAGGCATCACATTTTATCAGCGAAATTACCAGAATAGATCAAGAATATGGCTGGTCTCCAAATGAGACACTTTATAAAGAAAGAGAGGTTTTGCAATCAGAATTGAACCTCTTGACAACAAAAGTAGTAGAACAGCTCATCTGTAAATTGTGGCATCATTACTATGAACAGACAGAGAAAAAATTATTGACCATAAAAATATTAACCTACACATTTAGAGAGTACTGTAAGTCCTTATATTCTACTCAGTTTAAAGTAGATAACACAAAATCTAATGAGTTTTTTTGACGCATTACAAACACCACAGCTAGGTTCTCTCAGCATGGAGGACTTGGACAAACCTCTAACACTCTCAGAATTACTGGATGCTATAAAGTGACTCCAAAGAGGGAAAGCAGCAGGCCCTGATGGCTACCAAGTAGATTTTATTAAAAAAATTCAAATAAGTTTGCTCCACTATTATTAGCAATGTTTACAGAAGCTAGAGACAACAAAATTCTGCCTCAAACTTATTGCTAAGCATTAATTACCATCTTTCTAAAGAAAAATAAGAACTTGCTACAATGTGCATCATGCAGACCAATTTCACTTCTGAATAATGATGTTAAGGTGCTCTCCAAATTTCTAGATAGATGGACTGAGATAGTGCTTCCTTCTGTAATATCACAAGACCAAACTGGATATATTGAAGGCAGACACTTAGCTTCTAATCTTCAATGTTTGTTTAATGTAACATACTCAAACATAAAATCTAACACACCAGAGATCTTATAATCTTTGGATGCAGAAAAAGCATTTGATATGGTTGAATGGGACTACCTATTCACCACATTGCACAAATTTGGGTTTGGTCCAAATATATCCGCATGGATCAAACTACTCTACACCAGTCCAGAAGCTTCTGTTTGTATTAACAACATTGTTCCAAACTACTACAAACTAGAATGTTGTACTCGACAAGGATGTCCCTTATCACCATTACTCTTCACAATCACCATTGAGCAGTTAGCCATTCACTTTTGAAATGAGTCAGAATGAAGGTGTCTACCAGAGAAGGACTCAAACAGAAAATATCACTTTATGCACATGAAATGGTACTGTATATATCAGATCCACAAATTTCCAAACCAGCAGTTCTCAAAGCACTAGCAGAATTTCAAAAAGATATCTGGACTCAAAATTAATTTGAATAACAGTGTGCATTTTCAGTGAACTCTCTACTGCACAATATTAGGTGGACAGCTTCCCATTTATTTTAGCAGATCAGTTCAAATACCTAGAGGCAAATATCACAAGTAAATATTAATTTTTTAACAAAATGTTGCTATATCATCCACTCAGGTGGTGCAGTAGTAGCGCTGCTGCTTTGCAGTAAGGAAATTATGGTTTCACTTCCCAGGTCCTCCCTGCCAAGACAGCATATTGAGTAGTGAGAAAAGTACTATATAAATGTAAAGAATTATTATTCTTATTATTAGCATGGAAAAAATTAAAGATGTGAACAGGTGGTCTACCCACCATCTCACATAAGCAGGGAGAATCAACACTGTCAAGATAATCATCCTTCCCAAGCTTCTTTTTGTAATACAGATCATCCCCATATACATAAAAAAATTGTTCTTTAAGAAATTAGACTCAATTTTAACCAAATTTATTTGGATTTCAAAACATCCACACATTCACAGAGTGATTCTACAAAGACCTAAAGCAGAAGTTGGCATCACACTACCTAACTTTTGATTTTATCACAGGGAGGCAAATGTACAAGCTATTATGACCTGGGGCCTCATACATAACGGCATACGTAGAACTCACACTCTAACATGGCGTAAACACAAAAGAGGAAATGTGCTTACACACAAAAAAATCCAGATGTATAAATCTGTGCGTTCACCAACTTCCACGTTCTTCTGCTACATAAATCCCGGTCAGCGTGAAAAGTAACGCACGTGCACGTGCCTGGTGCCCCGCTCCGTCTCTTCCCAGAATTACGCCTTTTTGAATATGTAAATCAATATAAATAGCCCTTAGGCTCAACCTTCTGTGAAAAGACAATGGCAAAAGCACGGGAGGAAATAGAAGAATTTCAGCAAAAAACATACTATTTGTTAGTTTAAAAAGTGGTATAAACAACTAAAGGAAGTTGATCGAGTGACAGAGGGTTGGAGAAACTGAAAAGCTCAAGTTCACAAAGTCGCACAGTGCCCAAAATAAAAAAGACGTTGTCAGATATCAAAGTTGCTGTGAAAATACAAGTCGTAGCCCACTGTCTGAGTGTCATATGAAAGCTAATTAGGGTACAGAGAAAAAAAAAATAGGGACACAGTGGGAAAAAAGCATGAAATGTCAACTTTAATCTCGAAATTTCCACTTTAATCACGTAGTTTATTTTGTCTTTAAAGTAGAACATCATAAACGTCATTGTTTAATTTACTAGTTTCTCAAATCCCATCGTACCTAAAGTAGCACGTTAAATGCTTTGTCCTGTATTTGATCATCTATGTGCTCTATGTGTGTGAATCACTACGTGCTTCCGTTCTCTCTCTTTCTCCGACAGGACACAGAATCCATTACATTCGTGATATTACAGCTCTCTGAATAATTAAAATACTGAGATGTATATGTGATATAATTTTCATGATGATAGGAATTAAAGCATGTTATTAAACATGGGAACACAGTGGCGTAGTGATTGTTCATGCCTCACACAAGATGCTTGCTGCACCATGCGCAACCTTCGATGAAATAACTTATTGCAGCAGTACTGTCTCTTTCAAACGTATTAACCCCCAATTCCAGTCCTTTCTTTTGTTTCTCCAAATAGCCAATCGCCACACAATCAGTTCTGTAATAGATGTCAAGCCATCTGTAAGCTTAGAACGCAGATTCTTCAAAACTTTTAAGGAACATTGAAATATCTTCGAAGTACATGTTAAATTATTCTATCCATCCAGTGTCACGCCAGTCCCAGCAAGAATACATCGTGAGGTAGGAACAATCGGTGAACGGAGCGCCAGCTCCTTGCTAGCGCTGCGACACTGTGTCCATTTATTTATTAACAATATAGATTATTTAAATTAAGTTAAAGTTTTATCTGTATGATATAATAAACATATTTTGCTGCATTTCATCTTAAAAATAATATTGTCATCATATGTAAATACATGCTTTATAAAGTGGCTCAGGTTGTGCAATATTATAACTGTATCACAAGTTTACAGTGAGGTGATTGTACTTATAAGTACAAACAGTTCTACAGGGAACACTTGATGGACTGATTGAGTGCGTTTAGAGTTCTTGGGATGAAACTGTTTCTGAACTGCAAGGTCCGTAGAGGAAAGGCTCTGAAGTGTTTGCCGTATGAGAGCAGTTCAATAGACAGCATGGCTGAGGCAGCGTGTGCTAGATACCGTATACCGATAATTCTCTATCCGATCAGGTGCTGCTGTGATTCCCCACTGAGATACAGTGATATAAATACTCTGAGTGGTGCAGTAAGAGTAATATGGAAAAAGATGATCCGATGTAGCAACCCCTAGGAGGGAGCAGCTTAAAGAAGAAGAAGAAAAAGGTGCAGTGAGAGTAACAACGCTAAAGCAGTTTAATTACAATCAGATGCATTAAACTAATAAACAATATGCGGTTAATTTCAGTGTATTTATAAAGCCGTGTCAGGGATGTGAATCTAAAAAAGAAAGGGAAACCACACTGGAACAGTAGCACTGCTTTGACGCTGGGTGCCACCAGCCTGCAAAACCAAGTGCAGGGTATGAGCTACCGTGGAAATGTGCGTGGCTTTATGCCAAGTTTAGGTTTTATACATCGCAATTTCCCCTTGGGGATTAATAAAGTATCATTCTATGCACATCATTCTATGCCCTCAGGAGAGCTTGCGATGAAGATGAAAAAATGTGTCCTTAAGTGGCATGCAAAGTAACATCTTTTTCATGTTCTCTTCTCCATACAGTTCACTGAGTTCTTCTTGGTAAGCAAACCACATAATCATCACTAACTCAAGTTTCTCAAGTGCAGCTCTTGTCAAATCTTCATGATGAATTTCTGCCCAATGAATAAAAACCAGGTGGTGCAGTGGGTAGTGCTGCTGCCTCACAGTTAGGAGACCTGGGTTCGCTTCCTGGGTCCTCCCTGCGTGGAGTTTGCATGTTCTCCCCATGTCTGCGTGGGTTTCCTCCGGTAGGTGCATTGGTGATTCTAAATTTTTCCAAGGGTGTGCACACCCTGTGGTGGGCTGGCACCCTGCCCGGGGTTTGTTTCTTGCCTTGCGCCCTGGGAATGGCTCCAGCAGACCCCTGTGACCCTGTAGTTAGGATATAGCGGGTTGGATAATGGATGGATGAATAAAGACCATGACAATTCCAGGGCATGTCCATTGTTGCTTCTGGTTCACTTGAAAGTTCGATGTGTAGTGCACCTGAACAAACTGAGAACAAAATAACAAATAATCTCACCACAATGCAAATGGATTACGAGTCTGAAAACACCTTTTGAGAATCTAGCTAAGAATTCCTTACACCAAAAAAAAACTCTCAGAAAAGGTATGATTTTATCCAAAAACTTGAACACCAAGTCCCATGCGTTGTACTGATGAGATCACATAACATGACTTCTAGGAGTGTCTTTAATAATGGACTTCTCTGTTTTAGTGACAGGTACACAAAATGGTAACACCCTTGGAAAAACAACATGTGGTAAATTAAAAATATGATGGCAAAATAAAATAGTAAATCTTCAAACCAAACCAAAGTAAAAAATGAAATTAAGATCTACAAGTTTCAAAACTCCAGAAAAAACATCAAGTTCCAAAGAAAAATCTGTTAAGCCCATGAAAACTGTGAAGAGTGCGTATTATCTTGTTTATTAGTAATTGCTTATTAATATTATGTTAATATATGTTAATTCTGTTAGTTATTGTCTTTGTATACTTTGTATGCTGAGTCAAAGGAGGCAGGGTCACCTGACATTGCAGCTGAACCCATTTACAGGCCTCAGCCTAGTGCTGAGCCATTTTCTCCAGCTTATGATGCCTGGTTTGTCTTTTTGGATTCCCTAATGTTTTTTGCAAGTTCTTGGTTAGGCTGTTTGGTTTATGTTTTTTTTTTTTTTTTTTTTTTGCTGTCTTGGTTTTGAATATTGGTTTGTTTTAATTTTTTGGATGCTTCTTTTGAGGTAACATTTTGTTAAAAATCACCTAATCTTTAATCTTTACTTCTTGTTTTGTTTTTTTGTTTTTTTACTGGTTTTGTTTAATAAACTTTACCATTCTTAAGAAATATTGTTTTCATTCTTTAGGCCAAGAGAGTTTTCAGTTCCCCTATCCCATTTTAAGATTTATAGGCCAGGGCCTTTTCATGTGTTGGGCACCCACTTGATTTTCAATTTCAAAGCTAGGCCTAATATGAGTTTAAGGCCTGTTTGGAAGTTTTGTGGCCCCAAACTCGCAACAGAGGAAAGCAGAAAAACAAGGAAAGCTGTAGCTGCATCAAGTGTCTAGACGGACCTTGAATTCTAAGAGATCATGAGCCTAAATTGAAAAGGACAGGGTTTAAGGCCAAGATTAATCTGGTAAATATTTTTCCTTATCAACAACCCATTCAAATAATTGCAACACCCCCAAACAGACAAGAACTAGAATAACACGAACATCAAACTGTATGTACAGAGTCCCAATCACGTTCACAATTGATGTACAGCTGCAATTTCTTCAGATAATGCACCAAATCTTACACAAAATGTATGAAAATGCAAGATGATTGGTTTTAACATGTGTATTACATGTATTTCCAATAGAAGAACAACAAACCTGGGGAAAAAAGTGAAATCTAATCTTATTTAACACAGAACTCCAAAAAGGATATTGACAAAATGATTTGTACTCTTGATATATATTCCTGTAGCAATGAATGAGTTTCTTGCACAACTCCACTAGAAGTTGTGATCATTCTTCTCCAGGTCTCTCAGATTTGATGGGTGCGTTCTCCTGACAGCTCTTTTCAGGTCTCCCCACAACTTTAATGGGATTTAGATCAGGACTCATCACTGGCTACTTTACAACAGTCCAATGCTTGCTTTAAAACCATTTCTGAGTGCTTTATGAAGTGTGCTTTTGGTCGTTGTCATGCTGTAAGACACATGACCTTCAACAGACACCAGGCTTTATGAGACTGGGTCTTACATTGCACTTCATTCCTTGGCAATCTTTGGATGCCATAATGTCACACAATTTCAAGGCACCCAGCATCAGAGGCAGCAAACCCCACCCCAAAAACATCAGTGATTACTCTCTGTATTTGACAATAGTGATACTACTCATTTCTTTGAAGACTTCCTTTTCAAAGACAATGTGCTTTAGCAAACATTTCTGATTTGGTCTCATCTGTCCAAAGTACATTCTCCCAGGTGGATTTAGGCAAACTCTAGTCTGGCTTTTCTATGTCTCTGTGTCAGAAGCTGGGTCTTCCTGGGGCTCCTACCCTTTTATTGAGATGTAAGCTAACACTGTTTCACCTCATGTCTGAAGGTCAGCTTGAATCTTTGTAGCAGTTGAGCAAGTTTCCTTCATAACCATTAGTAGAAATCATTTGCTGCCATCTTTCACTAATTTGTCGCTTCCATCCACATCCAGCAAAGCTGGCCACAGTCCCATAGACCCTAAACTTTTTGATAACATTGCATGCAGACACATGAAGGTCTTTGAAGGTGGACTTTCAATTGTGCAATTGCTTATGTTTTTGTACAGTGTGGGGCTTCTCACCTCTATAGACAATTCTTTACTTTTCTCCATGCTGAGGGTGGCACACAAAACTCAAGTCAAATTGCTTTTGCGCCGTTTAAAGTGGGTGAATGCTGTATGCGACTTTGAAAATACCTGCATCTGTTTAAAATCTGTGGCACGGTGGTGCAGTGGTAGTGCTGCTGCCTCACAGTAAGGAGACCTGGGTTCGCTTCCCGGGTCCTCCCTGCATGGAGTTTGCATGTTGTCTGTGTGTCTTCTGGTTTCCTCTCGATTCTAAATTGTCCCTAGTATGTGGTTGGTGTCCTGCCTGGGATTGGTTCCTGCCTAGCACCCTGTGTTGGCTGGGATGGGCTCCAGCAGTCCCCTGTGTTTGGATTCAGTGGGTTGGAAAATGGATGGATGTTTAAAATCCAATTATTTCTTACAACTTCGAAAAAGCACCAATAATTTTGACAATGCCCTTTTTGGGGTTCTGTGTGACTTAAGATTAGATTTTGGTCCCCCCACCAAGGTTTTCTGTGTTTTTCTAATTTAAAGAAATGTAGTGAGAAGTCAAGTAAAATGACACCTTTTATTGGCTAACTAAAAAGATTACAATATGCAAGCTTTCGAGGCGACTCAGGCCCCTTCTTCAGGCAAGATGTAATACAGAAACTACAATTCCCTGTGTTTATATAGACACAACGACAGATACAGCATTGGAAAACCTTTAAGTGAGACATCTTAAATGTAAAAAAGTAATAGACCTCTCCAGGCTAAGATTCACTTAGCAAGAGAGGAGAGCAAAGTATGGTCAAGATCTTTGGATAAGATAACTGTCCAACAAAGTTTCTGATGAGTTTTTCAATACAATATGGGTCTGTACACAGGTTGTCTCTGTCAGTCTGAGAGATGCAAACAATCCTCATATCTGGCCAGAATACTTGTGTCTCTATTCAAACCATGTTGTAATGTGTTATATTTTAGCAGTTTGACTTCCCATTCTTTTCTCTCTTGTTGTGTTCTGAAGTTGCCCATATACACTGTAACTTTAAAGTCCCTCTCACAGTGTCCACAGCTGTTGAAGTGAGCTGCTACAGGAACATCTGTGTTGCCATGCTTGATGTGGAACCTGTGGAAATTCATTCTTTGGCAGAGTGTTTTTCCTGTTTCTCCCTCATAGTGTGCAGTGTCAGGATATTTCATACAGAGAATTAGGTTGATCACATTTCATGATCTGCAGGAAAATGATCCCTTCATGCAATATTCCAGTCAGCAGTGTGGTAAAATTACATGGTCTGTATTATAAATGTGAGCACACGTTTTACATCTATTCTGTAGGCAGGAAGATGTGCCATTTTCTGTTGGTTCACTTAGGGAGCATCGGACAATTAGTTGCTGCAGGTTTGGTGGTTGTCTGTATGCCAGGAAGGGAGGTTCTGGAAATACATTCTTCAGTGTTTCGGCATTGTGTAGCATTGGCTGAATTCATATGTTGCATACGTTAACACTAATCATTTTGCAATGCCATACATTTTGTGGAAGAAACTGTGCACCATCTAAAATATTTTTAGCCACAACTGCACAGTCCAGATGTAAATGAAAATTTGTGGATTAATGATGGTAAGCGATACCCATACAGAAGAACTTCCCCCAAAAGAAACAACCGATAGTCCTACCAGCAAATTCCAAAGTGTACGAAAGCTTCTGAGATGTGCCTCTTCCAGAGGATTTGGAATATTGTACAGGCAAGTTTGGAAATGTACCACAGTGTCCTTCACTGATTCAGTAGACCCAGACCTTTGGTTTTGAAGTCTGTTTTCTGTCTGGGAATTCTTCCTTATCAACTGCATACTAGCAGACTGAAAGTTTGAATAAAAAAAAGATATTTCTGACTGCTCTTCCCTTTAATTTATAGAGGCTAACTAATAAACAAATATTCAAAGTACAATACCTACAAGGCTGTGTAGTTAAGCAGCATAGGATGGTAGTCTGTAGGATGACATTGGAGATCAAGAAGTGGAAGAGAGTGAGGGCAGAGCCAAGGATCAAATGGTGGAAGTTGAAAAAGGAAGACCACAAGGTTGAGTTTAGGAAGGAGGTGAGACAGGCACTGGATGGCAGTGAAGAGTTACCAGACAGTTGGGCAACTACAGAAGAAGGTGACAGCAAGAGGAGTGCTTGGCATGACATCTAGACAGAGGAAGGAGGAAAAGGAAACCTGGCGGTGGAATGGGGAAGTACAGGAGAGTATACAGAGGAAGAGGATGGTAAAGAAGTGGGATACTGTAGTCAGAAAGTAGACAAGAGTGCCAGGAGATAAGGCACAAGGTGAAAAGAAAGGTGGCGAAGGCTAAAGAAAAGGCATATGATGAGTTGTATGAAAGGTTGGACTCTAAGCAGGGAGAAAAGGACCTGTACCGATTGGCTAGACAGAGGGACCAACCTGGGAAAGATGTGCAACAGGTTAGGGTGATAAAGATGAAAATGTACTCGCAAGCGAGGAGAATGTGTTCATCAGATGGAAAGGGTACTTTGAGAGGCTGATGAATGAAGAGAACAAGAGAGACAGAAGGTTGGATGATGTGGAGATAGTGAATCAGGGAGTGCAATGGATTAGCAAGGAGGAAGTAAGGACAGCTATTAAGAGGATTAAAAATGGAAAGGCTGTTCGTCCAGATGACACACCTGTAGAAGCATGGAGGTGTTTAGGAGAGATGGCAGTGGAGTTTTTAACTAGACTGTTTAATGGAATCTTGGAAAGTGAGAGGTTGAGGAGTGGAGAAGTGTACTGGTGCCGATAGTTAAGAATAAGGGGCATGTGCAGAACTGTAGTAACTACAGGGGGATACAATTGATGAGCCCCAGTATGAAGTTATGTGAAAGAGTAGTGGAGGCTAGGTTAAGAAGTGAGGTGAATAGTGAGCAGCAGTAGGGTTTTATGCCAAGAAAAAGCACCAAAGATATGTTTTCTAAGGATGTTGATGGAGAAGTATAGAGAAGGCCAGAAGGAGTTGCATTGTGTCTTTGTGGACCTGGAGAAAGCATATAGCAGGGTGCCTCAAGAGGAGCTGTGGTATTGTATGAGGAAGTCGGGAGTAGCAGAGAAGTACGTAAGAGTTGTACAGGATATGTACGAGGGAAGCGTGACTGTGGTGAGGACTACGGTAGTAGTGACAGATACATTCAAGGTGGCGGTGGGATTACATCAGGTATCAGCTCTGAGCCTTTTCTTATTTGCAATGGTGATGGACAGGTTGACAGATGATATTAGACTGGAGTCCCAATGGACTATGATGTTTGCTGATGACATGGTGATCTGTAGTGATAGTAGGGAGCAGGCCGAGGAGACCCTGGAGAGATGCTCTGGAGAGGAAAGGAATGAAGGTCAGTAGGAACAAAACACAATGCATGTGTGTACATGAAAGGGGGGTCATTGGAATGGTAAGAATGCAAGGAGTAGAGTTGGAGGAGGTGGATGAGTTTACAAAGTTGGGATCAACAGTACAGAGGAATGGGGATTGTGGAAGAGATGTGAAAAACAGAGTGTAGGCATGGTGAGATGGGTGGACAAGAATATCAGGAGTAATTGCAGAGGACAGAAAGATATGGAAAAAGATGATCCGCTGTGGCAACTCTTAACAGGAGCAGCCAAAAGAAGAGGAAGATGGCCTCTCACTGCTCGGATTTGGACCGGAGTCCACCAGCTAGTGGCTACTGTTCTAGGATTTGGTAATTGACAATTCATATCAGGTTTTGAAATAGTGTACTTCCAAAAATGGCGGTGCCTTACAAGAACATTCAGACCCCTTTAAAAGTTTTCAGGTGTTACTGAATTACACTTGATCCTTGCACAAGCTGATCCAAACTGCATAAATAGGCAGAAATAAAAATGTTAAATAACTTGAGATTTTTATCAGCTGGTATCTTTATTAGACACCATTATTTGGTTCAGCCATACATTCCAAAGTAACCACTGTATGTCATTTTGGGTGTCTCTGAGCTAAAATAACTAGCACTTATGGGTTGTCATTTTCAAATTATTTCTTAAGGAGCTGAGCTGGGGAATTTGACTTAGCCACTCCAGGACACGTACCCATGGAGCTACCCTGGTATTCCTATGGCCCAATGTTTCAGTTTACCATCCTCCTTAAAGTGAACCTCCTCCCAAGATGGCATTGTAGCAAAGTGACATAAGCTCCCTTTCAATATTTTCAGGCATTTTGCCATATCAGTTTGTCATTCAACTCTAACAAATTACCCAGTTTCTTTTAATGAGAAGCATTTGCACAACATGGAACTCTTACTATCACACTACACAGCTTAGGAGATATACAGTGTTCAAATAATGCCCCACATATAACTGGTCAAAAAATCTCAGCCATGATTTAATCTGACCATAAAATCTTTTCAAAAGACAGCTCTGTAGTATCTCAATTTAATATTTCAGGGCAGAGTTGCGTTGAAGCTTGTTTTACAGGCCATATCTAAATGGTTTGATTGAACTTCCATTACTTGATCACTTACTCAAGTGTGCAGAGGGATATTTAAACTCCCTGGTATTGTTTTGTATTCTTTTCCTAATCTATGACTTGCATTTTTCTCTTAAATCATCAGAATGTTTTTCAGTCTTCATTTTCATACTTCCAATTCACTGTGTGACCTACTGAATTCTGAACAGAATGCAATGACTTCAGAGGTAGTCAGAGGTAGTCAGAGAGAAGTCATTAAGAAGAAAATCAAAACACTTTTAAGAAAATAATCAGCTACCAGAACATTGGAACTTATGTAAGTAGAAGATTTTAGTTTTTCATTTTAAAATACCAGCTGACAATTCTGTCTGACATTTTTTCTTGAGTGTATGAATTTGCAATAAAAATGTAGACTGATAGATACAAAATATGTAAATTACCGTTTTCAACGAAGGAAAGCTTTGAATTCCCATTGTAATTAATTTTCATAAGATTATTTTGGTGTACCCCTTCCAACAATATTTCACCCACCCGTTAGAATAATTGCCGAAAGCAGAATATAAGATTAGCTTAACTCCATTAAATGTTTTGTACTTAACAGCTTTTACTCACAAGCTTCCTTTTATAATAGCACATTTATATTTGTTTCACTATTCATCATAATCTTGACTCTTTATCTTAATGGAAACTGCAGTAGCAAAATGGTGGAGTGCACTGTACCCATAGTAACTTCTTCCAACACCTCCTCAGGAAGTCTCATTCCAGCTGAGACATATAGTGTCCAAGATCTTCACCAAGCAGGCTGTTTCTTGCATACCTTCCATGAGAGGTGTCCAAGGGTAAATTCTAACTACATGCCCAAATCATCTCAACTGGTTCCTCTTGACTGTTCAAAGTACCTTTGGAATTAATGAGCTCCTCATGCTATCACAGAAACTTGAGTGCAGCAACTCTGTACAGGAACTTCACTTGGGCCACTTTCACTTTCAGTTTCAGTTT
This sequence comes from Polypterus bichir lapradei, assembly GCA_026402145.1. Classification (NCBI taxonomy): domain Eukaryota; kingdom Metazoa; phylum Chordata; class Cladistia; order Polypteriformes; family Polypteridae; genus Polypterus; species Polypterus bichir. The sequence continues at coordinate 88,287,275 of JANRMT010028174.1, forward strand.
CATTTTTACGGTCACTGCTCAAAACTTGTGACCATAGGTCAGGAAGGAGTGTAGAGAGAGAGGTAAATCAAACACCAAACTGCTGCCACGTTCCGGGAATACATAATGGTCACAAACTCTATAGGATGACATCGCAATAAGGACTTTTGTGACCAGGTCTTGAGAAAGGGAGAAGCAGAAACTTGGTACACACAGCTTATTAACATTGTCAAAACATCAGGAAGTCAAATACCCACTGTAAGAAGAACTAATCAGATTGTCCATACTTGCTGTTTCAAAAAATTGCCAAAGATGCAGAATTAGGGTAGTGGGCACTGGCAAAATGATGGGCTTACACACACTTTTTAAGCGCATGGCTTTGTCCCGTATGACAGAATTCAAAATTAATTTTAAATATATAAATAAATCAAAAAGGTGATCTGTAAAAGTAGATACTGAAGATTACAGTGAAGCACATATTTATATTAAATTCACTTCAGCAGTTCGTGTAGAATTGCTAAGGGGCACACTTCTCTTGAACACTTTTTATTTATTACAAGTGATAGCTGGTGTGAAAAGCTTGAATGACCATGAAATGCACAAAGTGTCCAAACCCAATGTATAAATGGCAATATATTCTTCCCCTACACAGGGCAAAGTAATTGTGTATAACTCCTAGAAAAGCAAAACACGGAAAGAAAACCTTATGGCACAGACAGGCTAATAAAAAGTAATTTTTAAAATGCTGCCCCAAAGTCCGCAACAAACAGCAGAAAAACTGATAATGCTGCTCTTCATGCACAATTAGTAGTTTGCTTATTGCTGTACAGTCTGGTAATGATTGTATAATGCTGTCTTCTGAAATATCCATAAGGAATTTGCAGTGGTCTGTAGGTCAGACTGGCAGAAGCGCAAATATCTGGCAGATGTGATCTTAACAGGAAATCCTCCAGGAACATGAATGGACATCAAATGCAGCACTGATTTTTCCATGTCAGAATAATCATTTGAACCTTAAGATGGGTATTTTTATGAACTAATACGTAGAAATCAGCAGAGCAGTTATCAGCACTCAAACAAGAAATTGTTATCTCCTTTAGGCCACTAGTTAAAGAAGGAAAAAAAAAAAAAAAAAAAGTCTGAGGCCATGCCTTCCTTCATGAATATAGAATGCGTGTCTGGACCTGGGTGCCTCCCAAAGAGATAAGAAGTGTGCACTGCTAACAATTTACTTCCTTCTCCCCCTGGAATTTCCTTTTGCAGTCTTAAAGGGGTCATATTCATCCTAAAGGAAAGGGATAGAATAAATATCAGCTTTAGTAAATTGCAATATAGCCCTAGTAGATGGCTTTAGGTTTACTGCTAGATGAAAATCATAAGAACATTTAAATCATGTGAAATGTGCATCCCTCATGGATTTTCTTACTAGACAAAGAAAAGCACAATCCTGCACATTAAACAGATGAGATGATGAGACAATTGAATGAAAATTTATTTTATTTAAATTTAGGGGAAATAAGTCATTTTTGTAAATGTTAATTCTGCAAATAAAACAGCAATGGCAACTCTCTCTGTCAGAAACCTGCATCAAATTTAGATGTAATCTTTATCAAAGTTAAAATCCAGCTTTTGACTTAAAAGTTATGAATGACGAGATCTTCTTCCTTTATGTTAAATAACGTATTACTGTTTCTCAGACTGTACACTGATAAAAAGATGAAATCATTCTTAAAATTCCCATACAAATACAATCTAAAAGACACAATGTTAAGCTAAAGATACCCCCCAAAGCATTGAATAACCTACCAATATCAAAGAAATTCCATTAATTACTTGTGTTATATTTGTGTTATGCTTATATTGCACTTTTTTAGTAATTATAGGAAATGCTGTGAACAGCTGTTACTAATTCCTTTAGAAGAAATGGCATTAGGCCTTAAGATTACCCTCTGCAGATCCAAATATAGGATTTGGCTTCTAACGGCCCGATATTTGTATTGAGGTGGCTAGATGGATGATTGGATATAACCTCTCTACACAAAATATAAGTATCAACTGGTGCTATAAGTAAACTGCAATTAATAAATTTTGACCTCAAAAATGACATTTTGCACAAACAAATATGTTAACGGAACTTACATGTAAAACAACTAATTTGACCTGAATAACCAGGCAGGCACATTGTAATGCATGGAGTGGAATGATACATGGATGAGGCATCACAAATTTATACAAATGTCTGATGAGAGTGGAACAAACATTTTATACTTCTGCTATGTAAAGTGGTATCCTCAGCAGCCAATAATTGGAGTAGGTATATACAAGCTCAAAAAGAATGATAGTGAACATTTGTTGAGTAAAGTAATTTTAATGATGTTTTTGTTCCTGATGCCACACAGGATGTCACTTCTAGCTAGCATGGCAGTTAAAGGAAACCACTAGACTTGTGGTTTATAATAGCTACGGATATCCATAGCCAGCTACCCTTAATGTTCCTGATAACTTCGTATGCAGTCAAATTGATTTCAGCATTAAAATGAACACAGCAAGCAGGAGCAAGTGTGAAAAAGATTATGACAACAAAAAATGACAGTCCAATGCCACTACCGAAAAAAGTATGACAATCACCCTAGGAGCTGATATTTCTTAAGTTGTTACAGCTTTTCAACTGAAGTGCTCACTTTATAACAGCCATGTAATCTTTCCACAAGTAGTATTGGTCAATTAATGGGCAATGCACAGACTTAGAATGCCTAGGGCTACTGACAGACTATTAGATGTCTGGTGTTCAAGACCCAAGTCTCTTGATGCAACTCATATTATATCAAAGTCACATTAAATATAAACTTTAATCATTCTATCAGGAAGTGTGATCTGAGCTTAATGTAGCACAGTCCACACTAGACATATCCAAGAGTATGGTAATGGGCGCAGAAAAAAGATATTGGTGTGGGTTTCTATGGATAAGGGTAGAAGTATGGACATCGGTAATTTGATTCCCAACAGGTACAGATGGAAAGAGACCTACAGCTAATGCTGAGCTTGTTTAAAAAAATACATGAAGCGGTCCTTTCAATTAAATACAGTAGTTGTAGCAGCTGCTGCTCTTCATTTACAAAGGCAGACAAGAGGAAGAGAGACAACACATGGTTTCTCATAGGAAAACAATCACCTGTAACTTTGCCTCCTTTCATGTTTGTGGGTGTAAGTGCATCAATAAAGTTGCTCCCAAATAATTCCACATGTGGAATATTCTCATTAAACAAATAAAAAAAAATCTTTTTAATATTTTTTTTGTAATTTTATATGAACTAAGGAGAGGAACAATGTACATTAAACACTGTGGTTTTACCCAATAAAAGTCACTTTGTTGAAAAATTAGGTAAAGGTCAATCCCACACTGAAACATGTTAAACAATTTATTAATGGAGTAACATTCAAGTACATTGAGGTTGATTTGTTAAATGTTTAAAAAATTGTGCCATTTTAAAATTTTTATTTACAGTATTTACAGTAATCCCTCCTCGATCGCGGGGGTTGCGTTCCAGACCCCCCCGTGATAGGTGAAAATCCGCGAAGTAGAAACCATATGTTTGTATGGTTAT
>JANRMT010028174.1:88291258-88304086 GCA_026402145.1 Polypterus bichir lapradei
AGTGAAGCCGCGAAAGTCGAAGCGCGATATAGCGAGGGATTACTGTAATTCATCAAAGAGGAAAATAAACATTTGCTTATAAAACATTTTGTAACGAATCATACAAAAAAACAATGATAATATAATGTAATTACATGCATTAGTAGAGTAAGTAAAATCCATATCTTTTTAAATGCATTTTAGAATATCATATAGTTAAGAGATTAAGCCTGAATAGGCTTGTGTGGCTAAAGTAACTTTCATTGACATCAGACTCAGGTGACAAAAAATTCATTTTTTGTACTGTTATTGCTGGTTTTATTTCAAAATGGTCTTATTTCTGACGATCATTTTTATTTAACAATGTGACTTTTCTGAATGCCACATTTCTAAATGGCTCTTTCAATGCCAGTGCTATTTATTTCAAAATTCCGCTTTTCTTAATGATTTTGTTACTTATTAATGAGACCAATGTGCTGAACCTATCCTATTGGATAATTAATTCCTGTTAATTACTTTTGCCTGATTGTAGGTGGTACCAAAGGTCTTTAAAAATAAGTGCATTTAAACAGGAAATTGTGCTGTTATTGCTGGTTTTATTTCAAAATAGTCATACTTTTGACAATCATTTTTATTTAACAATGGAACTTTTCTGAATGCCACATTTCTGAATTGCTCTTTTAATGCCAGTGCTGTTATATTTCAAAATGTCTCTTTTCATGATGATTTTGTTACTTGTTAATCGAGACCAATGGGCTGAACCTATTCCTTCTTATTGGTTAATTATTTCCTGTTAATTACTTTTGTCTGATTGTGGGCGGTACCAAAGATCTTTAACACTAAGTGCATTTAAACAGGCAAAATCGCTGAGGGAGTAAGAGTTATGACAAGTTTTGCAGAAGTATATGGAGATAATATTGTCTCATGTGAGAATCAGAATCACCACACTGCCTTCTCATTATGGTATTCATAAGAAATGGGTAAATAAATGAATACTAGGTCTTTAACTGTCTTCTATCTAGGTCTTTAACTATCTGTCTGCTTAATGTTCTGTAGTGATGCTTGGTATAATTACCACTTAAATCATGGTAGCTTTCTTGATCTTTGAAAGTGGCATTCAAATTGCATCGACAAACTTCCCCCACACGCACAGCTTTAAAAAAAAACGAGCACATGACTGAACAAAGTGTGCACAACAAAAAAAATGAATGCAGCTTACATAAAGTTATGAAGAAAATGGCAATGATAAAAAATAAGATTCTGGATTTGACAGATCACTCTGCTTAGGCGCTCTCTAGTCCAGACTGTAAAATTATGCAAATGATAATCATTTGTTGATTTTGTATTTGCATGCTACTAGTCATTCTTATTAATACATAATCGTTTCATCATCTTTGGTGCTTGAACTCTGAAAAAGAAAGTATTGGTTCTGGCATGTTCTTGAAAGTTATACACATGGAATTATATTTCTACAGGTTATAGAAAGTTGTATTGGTATAGTGAATGGTAAAATATAATTTGAAAAACAGTCCTAATTTACAAATGATACCGTCAATAGGTCATAACCCAAGTGAACTGCAGCTGAATCTGAATGGCTTGAAGAAATTGTTATAAAGGACACATTCAAATCCAGAAGAACAATGCATGTTGAACTGCGGGAGATATGTATGTATGACAAGATTAAAAGAGTAGTTTGCTTATATTGTTAACAGGCTAAGGTTCTAAGAGAGTTCACAACTGGAAAAAGTGTGGAGTAGTGTGTGGGAACTTGATTTCTTGAAACACCATGCCAACAGTGCAAGTAGACTCAGAAGTAAACATCTTCCTTTAAGAAGAGAACTGATCAGCATGTTCCAAGAAAGTCATGCTGAAAAGGGACCAGGCAAATCAACAATGAATAGTACCATTCAAGTCCAGAAGAAATTATAGCTTTTAATGATAGTGTTTTGCTGGCCATTAATACTGTATGTCCATGCTCTCTGTTCAAGATATTAACAAGCACATAGCAAAGTACATACACATAACAGAGTGCTGAAGAAGTAAAACATATGTTTATGAATTTCTTGAAATTATGAACAGCATTGTGCAAAATGATCTTATGGTACAACATACTGTCAGCAATGTTTCATACTTGTTAACTATTTGTAAAGCACAGACATTTCAGCTAACAAATACTTAATACTCTACTTTAAATACAAACCTGCAAGTTCATCTGAATATAGTACTTTGCTGGTGCGATGTTACAGTTGGAAGCATGCGATGCCACTACAATAGTTACTGCAGTCAGGAAATTGTATATAAAATATAAGCTGGACTTTATGAAAACAATAATGTTTACGTCCAATGGAGGCACTGCAGCAGGACTTAATGGTGTTACAGTGCAGGTGAAAAATTATATTCCACATCTAGTAAGGCAACATTGTGTTGTACATCAGGAAGACTTGGGGATTTCAGAAACTTGGATGAAGTAAAAATGATGAAAGATGTTGAAACCTTAATAAGAACTGTCTATACAGTGTTATGAGGTCTTCCTCCAAAAGATAAAACTTTCAAGAAATAGTGAATGCATTTGAATGTGACTCAGTTTAGGTTTCTTGTGCTGGTTATCTACACATTTTGTACTTCAATTATTTGAAATTATGACCCTTTATTGGGCTATTATAAAGAAGACAAAGATAACAGTCCATTTTCAAAGTATAACAAAATGCTAAATAACTAAAAATTCTAGATAACAATAGATATTCTGAATATTTTTTTAACAATTTAGCTTCATTAACTATAACCTTTTAAAAACGTGGCTTAACCATTAGATGCTTATCATCTTCTATATGGTAAGTTGAATAAGATCTGAAAACTGTACCTTTATTTTTTTTTTTTAACTTTCTCAGCTTCTTCTTTTAGATAGACTTAAATGTAGTGATAAAGTTAACGGGCTTCTTGAAAAAGGTTCGGAAGAAAATTATTCAGTGCATATTAATTTCACATTAACTTTCATCAAATTCATTTATTTGCATTTGTGTGAAAGATTTCTAGAAAATGAAATGAAGAAATGGTCTGCTTTTGAATGTACAGGTATACCACAATGTGACTACAGATTTGAAATTGAACAGATCTATTCTCTTTGTTCAAAGTACAAAATATTTTTTGCAGAGGAAAGTGTTGTAATTCAGCAATACAGTGTCCTTGAATGTTTGCTTGCTGAGAAAATCAAAAGCAAATTAATAGTCAGCCTTCCAGGTATAGTGACATTTGCACATCAGAATGATAAGTTTCTGGATTTAGAAAAATTACTGGATTTTGTGGGAACATTCTTGACATCTTGTGCAAACTACAAGCATAGTCTCAATTTAATGAACAGTTAAAAAAATAAAGGAATCGTTTACACTTGGAACATTTGGAAATACTTATGCTACGAGCTACTTCAGGATGGTGGATCATTAGATCTGTAAAGAGTTTACTCAGAATGGGTGAAAGTCAAAGATCTTAGGAAAAAAAACTTTAAAGACTTTTAAATTCATGTATATAATATAAGAATTGATAATTCAATAAAAAATAATCCAAATGTTGTAACTTGCATTATTGCCTGTATTTTATTATTTAACATTAATAATTTTTATGACCAAATAACTGATAAGAATATTTTAAATATTTCTGTAAGTTTTAACTTAAGAATTGTTTAAAAGTTTCAAATCTTCATTATTTCATCTTTCATTAGTTCCATTAGTGCAGTATAATTATATTATGTTGTGTCACAGGCAAACAAGATAGATTAATTTAGGTTTGAGTAATGTAGCGCACAAATTTTAATTTGGCTTAAAAAAATCCATACAAAAGATATTTTTGTACACATGGCCTATACAGAATTAGAGAGTATACTGGTTGCCATCATCAATGACAGATCTGAAGCCAGATGTTGAGCACTAGCCACTTACTTATATTATTAGACATGTAAATGTTAAGTAGCTTTTCTTTAATATTTAAATATGCAAAACTAAGGTCACTGTTGTGTTCATAGAACAAGTCTCTGATGATGAATCTTGATAGTACCCGTTTTGAAAAGGGCACACTGGTTGGGTTGGACATGGTCAGCTGCAATGCTAAAGTACACAGTGGTATTTAGAAAAATAATATGCATGCGAAGAAAGCATTCATCATATTATTGTATTACTTCCACCGGCCTGTACCATTTACGTAAAAGAGGATTTCCATCCATATGTGTAGTACATAACAAATTCTTACCCCACTATCTGTATGTAGCAGCAGAAATCGAAATTCATCAGACCAGTGAATACTGTTTCAATCGTCATTTATCTAGGTTTGTATACTGCATTCTCACAAATATGAACCCATATGTGCTCTTAAGCTATTGTAGTCATTTCACTTCTAGGTTTGATACAGTGTGTGTTAAGAGTGGTCTTTCTGCACAACACCATTAAAAAGAGCTATTATTTGAGTATCTGTGGCCTGTGTGTTAATTTTAATGAGCTTGGTCATTCTCCTTTGGCATACTTTATTAACAAGGTATTTTTGCCCATAGAAGTGTTACTTGCTGGATACTTTTATGGTTATCACGTAATTCTCTGCAAACAGTAGTGATTATAATGTGTGAAAATCCCAGAAAGGCAGTTGTCTTTCAGTTTTGAGAACAACTATGGCTCATACCAACAATTACGTAAATCAAACCATTGTCAAAGTTGTTTCAATTATGTACCTTGCCCATTGTAATGTTTGACTGAATGATCAGCATGCTTTATTGCTCTCTCTCTCTAATATATATGTTACCAGCAATGTGTAAAAACCAGCATTCTATAGAATACCTAGGCAATGCATACAATGCCCGAAATAGGACGTCAAAGTATGAAATACAGTAATCCCTCGCTATATCGCGCTTCGACTTTCGCGGCTTCACTCTATCGGGGATTTTATATGTAAGCATATCTAAATAGATAACGCGGATTTTTCGCTGCTTTGTGGGTTTCTGCAGACAATTTACTTCTGGTACATGCTCTATCAGTTGGTTTGCCCAGTTGATTTCATACAAGGGACGCTATTGGTGGATTGCTGAGAAACTACCTAATCAGAGCACGCAGTTAAGTTCCTGTGTGATGACTGGCTCAGCGACGGAGCACCAAATTCGATTCCGCTGCATTAACCAGGAAGTCTCGTCTCGCTCATTCAACATCAACGTGTTTCGCTGTGTAAAGAGTTAACTGTTGTGTTTATCTTTGTGCATAGTCAAGCCCTTCATTATGGCTCCAAAACGATCTGCTACTTCTTCAGGAGCAGTGTCCAGGCGCCAACGGAAGATGCTAACGATTGCCGAAAAGGTAAAAGTTTTGGATATGTTGAAGTAAGGGGACAGCTACACTGCTGCAGGACGCCATTATGGCATCAATGAGTCCATGATTCTTTTTATTTAAAAAGGAAAAAAAGAATATAAGATCTATGGCCGCAGTGTCCTTTAACCAGGGTGCAAAACGAGTTGTAAGTGGATGTAATAAGGCGGTAGTCCGGATGAAATCTGCTTTAGGAATTTGGATTGAAGACTGCCGGAAGAAGAACAACGGCGGTGCTACACAATTGCCTGAAGAGGCTCCTTTAGAAGAGCTGTAACGCTCTCCTTTGTTGTGCAGTAAAATTAAACTCATCGTTATCGGACAAGTCGTTGTGTCATTGTTGGTGAGTACCCATAACTAATTTTCTACGTACTTAGTACATGTACGTATGTTTATTGTAACTGTACACACATTTTATAAAATTTTTCTTGCATTGTAGGTATTTATTGCCAGTGGTCTGTCTATCTTAATGGCTGTAACATGTGTGATATCGGAGACGCTCTACAGTATCTTTAAAATAACATTTTGGTTTTATGTACAGCATTTACATGTTATAGATTTTTCACTTATTTTTATATTACCTAATCAATTACAATATGTTTAAAACTGTATTACGTATTAAATAAAACTCAATGATACACGATACGTATGTTTGTGAGTAGTATATAAACAGTGTGTTTACATACATAATTTCAACGTATCTTACCTAATAACTAAGAGAATATAAAGGGTTTATGCTGTATAACTGTGCGGGGAATATTTATAAACAGTGTGGGAGAGTTTATAAGGGCTTAAAATATATAAAAATAACCATACAAACATATGGTTTCTACTTCGCGGATTTTCACCTATCGCGGGGGGTTCTGGAACGCAATCCCCGCGATCGAGGAGGGATTACTGTACATCGCATTTCATACATTTCCTAGGCATGCTATAAAATACCTAAACGGCAAACCGGCAGAGTGTAGAATAAGCATATTCTCGCCAGAACATTTTGTCAGTGCTGCCTGGATCTTTGTTCGTCTGTGTGGAAGCACGTGTGCTTGCTGTGCCGCAGCAGAGACTGTTCCATATATTGTGGTCGGTGAAGTACCACTACTGAAGCTGACCCATATTGTGCTGTGTGAAGATGGGCGAAGAGAATGTAGTGTACGTGCAAGAATCATGACATGCAGACATGAGACAATGGTTCTACAAAGAACTAGGGATGCACCGAAATTTCGGCCGAAATAGCATTATCGGTTTCGGCCGAAACGTAAGAAAGCTCCGAAAATAAAAGCCGAAATTGTCGCCACGCCTCTCCCATCCTCCCGTCTCGTTCGCGCTGTCATTACGCATCAAACACGGAGTATGTCGGCGGTTTGGAAGCACTTCAAAGTTTCAGATGAGGACAGCAAAGTTGCAATATGCAACATTTGCTCTGCAGAAGTTTCAAGAGGGGGTTCAACAGCAAAGACATTTTCGACTACAGGTTTAATACACCACCTTAAGTCAAGACACGCAATTGAATTTGAGGAATACCGTCAAACAACGTTGGTTAAAACTAAGCCAACTAGCACATCAACACCCTCGGTTGCCACAGTTTTCGAAAAAATTAAGAAATTTGCAAATGACAGTGCTAAAGCACGTGACATAACAGAGAAAGTAATGGAATTCATTGCTTTAGATGACGAGCCGTTTTCAGTCGTGGAGGACATCGGATTTCGTAGGCTAATACACCACATTGAGCCGCGTTACACACTGCCAAGCAGACGGTATTTTGCAGAGACCTCTCTACCTGAAATGTATGACCGTGTTGCAAAACATGTTCATGAGCTCATGACCACAGATATCTCTGCTCTAAGTTTTACCACAGACATATGGAGCTCTGACGTTAGTCCAACTAGCATGCTCAGTTTGACAGCGCAGTGGATAAACGCGGAGTTTAAATTGCAAAACATTCTGCTTCATGCACAGGAGTTTGTCGGCTCACACACTGCAGCAGCAATATCCGATGCTTTGGCTAACATGTTTGAAACTTGGAACATAGACAAGTCTAAAGTGCATGTGATTGTGAGAGATAATGCACGGAACATGATAAAGGCTATGGATGACAGTGGATTAAAGAGCATACCTTGCATGGCACACACGCTGCAGTTGGCTGTGAATGAGGGAGTGCTTAGTCAGCGGAGCATATCAGAAATCACAGCAACTGGGAGAAAAATTGTGGGACATTTTAAGCATTCTCCGCTTGCTTATTCCAGACTACAAGATTTGCAAAAACAGTTTGGGATGCCAACAAAACGACTACAGCAAGATGTGGCCACTCGCTGGAACAGTACATACTATATGTTGCAAGGATTACTTGAACAGAAGCGGGTTTTAGCTGCATACATGACAGATCACGACCTGCCAGCAACTTTGAGTGCACATCAGTGGATGTTGGTGGAAAACATTGTCTCTCTTCTCGCCCCGTTCGAACAGTTAACCAAGGAAATAAGCTCAGCTCAAGCGTCTGTTGCTGAAGTTATTCCACTGATCGAAGCACTGAAGCGCCTGCTTGGAAAAGAGGCGGAAACAGATCATGGCGTAAAAACAGCTAAAAAAACTCTACTGGAGGCTGTTAACAAACGCTTCCAAGACATTGAGTCCAACCCTCTTTACGGCATTGCAACAATATTAGATCCACGCTTTAAAGACCATTACTTTGACGATGAGAAAAGGCAGGATGTACGCGAAATGGTGCAAACAGAGCTTACGGCTCTTGAAACCTCTGGTGAAGCACAAGCCGCGACGGGGAGAACAGAGCAAACTGTGCCTGAGAAACGGTCACGTACAAGTGATGAGGCGTACATTCCTTCGCTTTCTGATATGTTTGACGAAATTTTACAGGAAAACGTCCCAACCCACAGCGGTGTAAGAGCAAGCGCAGCCTCACAAGAAGTAGCAACCTATCTAGCTGAACTACCCATTGGCAGAAGTGACAATCCACTTGACTACTGGCGCGCGAACAAAGATCGCTTTCCTTTGCTTGCATGTACTGCGCGCAAGTACTTATCTGCCCCAAGCACCAGCACAGACAGTGAGAGATTATTCAGTGCAGCATCTCATGTTCTTGATGAGAACAGAAATCGTCTCTCCAGCCAGAAAGCTGAACAACTTTTGTTCATAAAGAGAAATCTGCCACTTTTGCTAAAATAAAAGCAGCCTAATTTGATGTTGTTTACAGTTAAAGGTTTGATTTATTTATTCTGTTATTGCAATGTTGTTTTGCACAGTAATTTAAAATTGAAGTAAAAAAGCAGCTAGCATTTTTTTTGCACAATTTTGTTACAGAAAGAAATTTTATTTAGTTTTGTTATTGTTAAACAGCCTTATTACTGTTATTTATTATCAATAAAAGTTTGATTGCTTAATTAATTTGTAGTTTTTTTAATACAAACAAAAAGAAAATATTTTAAACATGTTTTTTAATGAAGCCATTTTCGGTTTCGGTATCGGTTTTCGGCCAAGTGCATCCAAAAATTTCGGTTTCGTTTTCGGCCCAGAATTTTCATTTCGGTGCATCCCTACAAAGAACTATCCCAAATGTGAGCCAACGCTGCTAAAAATTGTGTTTTTCTAACGGAAGCCACTTACGAGAAGTTAGTGAATGATGTAACAAAGGCTAAAACGACTACTAAGAAAGAACCACAGGACTATTGGCTGCTGAAACGCTACGATGTGATAATGGTAGAGAACAAAAGCAAGTTGGTTTATCCTGTTAAAGAAGGCATCAGTGCTATCCAGTTTTACATCAGAGATTCTGAATTATTTGACGTACTTCATGATGCTCATTTGTTCATTGGCCATGGAGGACGAGACAGAATGTTGAAAGAGCTTGCACCCAAATATAAGAATGTTACCCGTCATGACATTGAACTGTACCTTTGTGAGCCATGCCAGAAGAAACAAAAAGGTGTAAAAAAGCAAAGGTAGTGAAGCCTATGGTGTTTTCTGATTTCAATTCCCAATATCAGATGGCTCTAATCGATTTTCAGTCCAATCCTGATAAGGAATACAAGTTTATAATGGTGTACCAAGATCATCTCACCAAGTTTGTGGTTCTCAGGCCTCTCAAATCAAAGACAGCGGAAGAAGTAGCTTACAACTTGATAGACATATTTACATTGCTTGGAGCACCATCGATTTTACAGTTCGACAACGGTCGGGAATTTGCAAATAAAGTGGTCAGCAGCCTGAAGGAATATTGGCTAACTTTGAAGACTGTCCATGGGAAGCTGCGCCACTCACATAGCCAGGAAGTGTCAAACGAGCTAACCAAGACATTGAAAACATGCTGTCTACTTGGATGCAAGATGAAAAAACTGACCGCTGGAGTGAGGGAATACTGTTCGTCCAACTTATGAAAAACAGGGCCTTTCACTCTGGGATTCAGAGAACACCGTACGAAGCTCTCTTTGGCTGCAAAGTTAAAGTGGGTCTCACAACGTCTTCCATACCCCAAGATGTTTTACAAGGTGTACAGACAGAAGAAGAACTGGAAAAGATAATAGAAAGTGTACAAACAATACAGCTGGAAGAAACGGACCATTCGACAGAACAGACTAAGGTTACTGCACAAAATGCTGACGAGAATTCAATCCATGATAAAGGAAACGAAAGTAACAGGGAAGACATGGATAGTGAAGAACCCTCCTTTTCTGCCACGTGTTGTGTGTGCTTAAAGGAAAGCAGTGGTGCCCATATGTGCAGAAAGTGTGGCCGAAACGTTCATGCGATCTGTGGACATGCTAATAAAGACGATGACAGTGAGGAAATGGAAGGTTATGGGGTTAATATTTGGTGCACTATTTGCTTCAACATTGAGAATGCAGTAGAAAGTAAGAGACAATCGAAAGGGAATCTAGAAGTACAGGCCAAAAAAATGAAAATGGACACTGACAAAAAATTCCCACCTGCATCTTTGGGGGACACTGTGTGGGTTCCTATCCCTAACGTCGACAAGGGGCGCGGTGCCCCGCGAAATCTCTTGCCAGTTGTTATGAATGTGACAGAAGACGGATTTTACCGACTTGGAACGGTGTGAGGAATTTTGAATCAACTCTATGCAAGGTCACAATTCAGTGTTTGTCAAAAGGGCTTACTCAAAGTTGAAGATGTTCCTGACCTCGAAATAGCTCTTTGATCTGCTGCTACTACTTAGTCCACAGGAAGTGGCCAAGAATTTGTGAGGTTTATGTGCAAGACTAAGTGCCAAAACAACAAATGCCTTTGCGTTAAAAAGAAAATTAAGTGCAATTCAAAATGCCATTCTAGCCTTCCTTGCTGCAACAAATAGTAGGCTAAGTAATGACACTTCTGATTCTTTTGTTCTCCCAGTAAGCATATCCTGTAGTTCATTTTGTGTTTCTTCTTCCATTTTTAGACATTTTGTTATTAAAGACCTTTCACACTTGGCGTAAAATAGTACTTGTCATTCTTTATAATGCCTAGGCATTTTTTGCAATGCCTAGGAAAAGTATGTAACAACGCAGATATTTCATACCTTGCCTAAAAACGGCAGGCATTGTATACATTGCCTAGGTATTCTATACAATACCTGCTTTTCATACATTGCCGGTAACATGTATATATATAGATAATCATGGCCAAAATTATCGGCACCCCTGGAATTTTACCAGAAAATGCACCATTTCTCCCAGAAAATTGTTGCAATTACAAATGTTTTGGTATACACGTTTATTTCCTTTATGTGCATTGGAACAACACAAAAAAAACAGAGAAAAAAAGTCAAATCCGATATCATATCACACAGAACTCCAAAAATGGGCAGGACAAAATTATTGGCACCTTTTCAAAATTGTGGGTAAATCGTTTTATTTCAAGCATATGATGCTCGTTTGAACTCACCTGTGGCAAAAAAACAGGTGCTGGCAATATAGCAATCACACCTGAAGTCAGTTAAAATGGAGAAATGTTGACTCAACCTTTCTGTTGTGTGTCTGAGTGTGCCACACTAAGCATAGAGAACAGAAAGAAGAGCAGAGAATTGTCTGAGGACTTGAGAACAAAAATTGTGGAAAAATATCAACAATCTCAAGGCTACAAGTCCACCTCCAGAGATCTTCATGTTCCTTTGTCCACTGTGCGCAACATAATCAAGAAATTCACAACACATGGCACTGTAACTAATCTCCCTGGACGTGGAAGGAAGAGAAAAATTGATAAAAGACTGCAACGAAGGATAGTGCGAATGGTGGATAAACAGCTCCAATCAACTTCAAAACATATTTAAGCTGTTCTGCAGACTGCAACAGTGTCAGCTCAAACTATCCGTCGACATCTGAACGAAATGAAACACTATGGCAGGAGAGCCAGGAGGGCCCCACTGCTGACACAGAAGCATAAAAAAGCCAGACTGGAGTTTGCCAAATGTACTCGAGGAAGCCAAAATCCTTCTGGGCGAACATCTTGTGGACAGATGAAACCAAGGTAGAGCTTTTTGGTAAAACTCATCATTCTACTGTTTACAGAAAACTGAATGAGCCTTACGAAAAAAAGAACACAGTACCTACAGTCAAACATGGTTGAGGTTCTAAGATGTTTTGGGGATGTTTTGCTGCCCTTGGCACTGGATGCCTTGACTGTGTGCAAGGCATCATGAAATCTGAAGACTACCAAAATATATTGGGGTGCAATGTAGGGCCCAGTGTCAGAAAGCTGGGTCTGCGTCAGAGGTCATGGGTGTTACAGCAGGACAATGACCCCAAACATACCTCTAAAAGCACCAAGAAATGGTTGAAGACAATCCGATTGAACACTTATGGAGAGATCTCAAAATTGCTGTTGGGAGAAGGTGCCCTTCAAATCTGAGACATCTTGAGCAGTTTGCAAAAGAAGAGTGGTCGGAAATTCCAGTTGAGAGGTGTAACAAGCTTGTTGATGGTTATATGAAGCGCTTGATTTCAGTTATTTTTTCCCCAAAAGGCGTGCAACCAAATATTGAGGGTGCCAATAATTTTGCCCAGCCTGGTTTTTGAGTTTTGTGTGAAATGATGTCAGATTTGGCTTTTTTCTCTGTTTTTTTGTGTTGTTCCAATGTACATAAAGGAAATAAACATGTGTATACAAAAACATTTGTAATTGCAACAATTTTCTGGGAGAAATGGTGCATTTTCTGGGAAAATTCCAGGGGTGCCAATAATTTTGGCCATGACTGTGTATATCAGGGTTTTTCAACCGGGGTTCCACGGAAGTGCTAGCCAAGAGTTCCGTTGAAAATGTCCTAAATCTATAGGACATACTGGTGGAAAATTGCACAGGGTTCTCTGAGCAAGGTAACCATTCGCGCAGGGTTCCACTCCAGCGAAAAGGTTGAAAAACACTGGTGTATATATATCTATAATAATAAAAGGCAAAGCCCTCACTCACTGACTGACTGACTGACTCATCACTAATTCTCCAACTTCCCATGTAGGTAGGAAGCTGAAATTTGGCAGGCTCATTCCTTACAGCTTACTTACAAAAGTTA
>JANRMT010028174.1:88318553-88355264 GCA_026402145.1 Polypterus bichir lapradei
ATATATATATATATATATATATATATATACATACATACAGTGCATCCGGAAAGTATTCACTTTTTCTACATTTTGTTATGTTACAGCCTTATTCCAAAATTCATTAAATTCATTTTTTTCCTCATAATTCTATACACAACACCCCATAATGACAATGTGAAAAAAGTTTACTTGAGATTTTTGCAGATTTATTAAAAATGAAATGAAAGCACATTTACATAAGTGTTCACAGCCTTTGCCATGAAGCTCAAAATTGAGCTCAGGTGCATCCCGTTTCCCCTGATCATCCTTGAGATGTTTCTGCAGCTTAATTGGAGTCCACCTGTGGTAAATTCAGTTGATTGGACATGATTTGGATAGGCACACACCTGTTTATAGAAGGTCCCACAGTAGACAGTTCATGTTAGAGCACAAACCAAGCATGAAGTCAAAGGAATTGTCTGTAGACCTCTGAGACAGGATTGTCTCGAGGCACAAATCTGGGGAAGGTTACAGAAAAATTTCTGCTGCTTTGAAGGTCCCAATGAGCACAGTGGCCTCCATCATCCATAAGTGGAAGAAGTTCAAAACCACCAGGACTCTTCCTACAGCTGGCCGGCCATCTAAACTGAGAGATCGGGGGAGAAGGGCCTTAGTCAGGGAGGTGACCAAGAACCCGATGGTCACTCTGTCAGAGCTCCAGAGGTCCTCTGTGGAGAGAGGAGAACCTTCCAGAAGGACAACCGTCTCTGCAGCAATCCACCAATCAGGCCTGTATGGTACAGTGGCCAGACGGAAGCCACTCCTTAGTAAAAGGTACATGGCAACCTGCCTGGAGTTTGCCAAAAGGCACCTGAAGGACTCTCAGACCATGAGAAACAAAATTCTCTGGTCTGATGAGACAAAGATTGAACTCTTTGGTGTGAATGCCAGGCGTCGCGTTTGAAGGAAACAAGGCAGCGCTATTCACCAGGCCAATACCATCCCTAAAGTGAAGCATGGTGGTGGCAGCATCATGCTGTGGGGATGTTTTTCAGCGGCAGAAACTGGGAGACTAGTCAGGATAAAGGGAAAGATGACTGCAGCAATGTACAGAGACATCCTGGATGAAAAACCTGCTCCAGAGCACTCTTGACCTCAGACTGGGGCAACAGTTCTTCTTTCAGCAGGACAACGACCCTAAGCACACAACCAAGATATCAAAGGAGTGGATTCAGGACAACTCTGTGAATGTCCTTGAGTGGCCCAGCCAGAGCCCAGACTTGAATCCGATTGACGCTTCCCATCCAACCTGATGGAGCTTGAGAGGAGCTGCAAAGAGGAATGGGCGAAACTGGTCAAGGATAGGTGTGTCAAGCTTGTGGCATCATATTCAAAAAGACTTGAGGCTGTAATTGCTGCCAAAGGTGCATCGACAAAGTATTGAGCAAAGGCTGTGAATACTTGTGTACATGTGATTTCTCAGTTTTTTTATTTTTAATAAATTTGCAAAAACCTCAAGTAAACTTTTTTCACGTTGTCATTATGGGGTGTTGAGTGTAGAATTCTGAGGAAAAAAATGAATTTAATCCATTTTGGAATAAGGCTGTAACATAACAAAATGTGGAAAAAGTAATGCGCTGTGAATACTTTCCGGATGCACTGTACATATATATACCTATAAACATATACATATATCTATACGCATATACATATATATGTATAAACATATACATATATAAACATATATACGTATAAAAATATACATATATACGTATAAACATATACATATATATACGTATAAACATATATATACACACACACAACACAGTATCTTAAGACCAAACAAAAAAAAAAATCCAGTTACTAGTTTTCTGTACCTTTATTACACAGCTAATTAACCAAGAAAGTCTGACCTTTGATTTGGCTTTGTAAAGGGAGTATCATCATCAGAGTCATCATCAATGAGTATCTGCAAGAAAAGAGCGAAAAAGAGTATTTTAATGTTTTGCAAACTGTGATCCATCATCCCATGTATGGCTTTGCAGATTTTGTGAAACATTATTCTGCTTTTTATTATATATCCTTAGAAAAACTTTGCTTTGAGCAGTTGTTTACCTGTTTCAGATCTGCAGAAACCATTCCTGAATCACCTTGACTATCACTTAAATCTAAAACTCATCTTTTTTGCCCAGTGCAGCAAAAAAATTACATTTTAATATGATCAAAACATTATAATCCCCTGGTTTTTGCTTACAACTCTGATACCTCTCAACCATTTTCAGTTCAGTCGCACTCCCATGAGCTCAACCCTTCTTAATAATTTGCATAATCATTACAATTTAGTTCTTAAATACAGTCTCTCCAGTTATTTTCCATAACTCTCTGCACTCTATATCCCTCTATGAAGATGACATTTTTCTGCTTCTTAATAATACCAGATTGCCACTCTTGCCCTTCCTGACCTGCAATTATATCACTGGCCCTTCGTTACTTGTCCTATACAATTCTAGTTTCACTCTTCCTCTTAATCTTGCTGGATTTCTATTGAATCTGCTCTTGTAGATCTCACCATGCCAAAAATTATTTGCTAAACAACCCGAAAGTATTACAAAACTGTATTCTGGCTAGTCATTTTATATGTTGTGCAAATGACATCCAAAGAAATTGCTGAATGTCTAACAGGTACAATCAATCCCCCTCAGCCAAAGCACCACCTCATCAAGCTTTTTGAAAATGTTTCAGTTCACATTGGGTGTCAACCATGCAGATTTCCTCCATGACCCAGTTGTTTTGGTTATGCCTTTTACTTTCTAAGTGCTGGTTTGCCATTGGTAATTTTCTTTTCTCCATGCTAACAATCTTTATTTTTCTTCACTTCTCAGCTTTTAGATAGTCTAATCTCTTCTGTATCTTTGCAAAAGAATATTTTTCTAGACTAGGGGGCTCTGCCCCCCGCTCGCCCACCCCCGGGGTTGGTTTACCAGATATACAATTAAAAGAGATTGTTATTTTCATGGTAATTGTTACATATGCATTATTTTCACTTTTACTTTAAAACTTTTGTAAAAACAATACTTATCCTTTATTTTCGGCCCTGGTCATGGTTACATCTCTTTCACTGCTCGTGTTGTGAAGGGGGTGTGGCTGAACGCACACTAAGCAGATGCCGTCGGATCATGTGCTGTCTTGCTGCACATCGATCACTTTAAAGCCTGTACAGCCACTGTACTTTTTGCCACTTTGTGTCTCTGCCTCTCACATTGTGGGGGTGGGGTGGTGGTTGAACGCACGCAAGGAGCAGCGGTTGGATCATCTGCTGGCTATTGCTGGTGAACTGTGTGTTTTGCTTGTTGCTGTTTTAAGAGCTGGGAGCAAATTAAAGTGTCTCTCGCGGGACTTCAAATTGTCTTGTCTCCCTTCCCAAGATTTTTTTTTTTTATAATAGAGAGACAAAATAGCAAAACTAAACTTCTCACCACTTCCAGGTGGAAACTCCTTAACAAGATCTCACTTTAGTGGTGGTGTTCCTGATTTTTAAACCTAATGTTATTATAGGCTTCTAGTACAAGTATTAAAATTACTTTTCCTGTAACTGAGTCTTGATTTATTTACACTCTTATTTCCCTTTTTTCACCTTGTCCTGTTTTGCAATGCAGCTCTGGGCTCATGGTGCAAGTAGTGGCCTGACTGAAAGCGATGAATATTTCACTCCTCGATTTTATCCTTTTTTGTTTTTAACAGTTATTCCTGTATTACACCTTTTTATTTAACAAGGATTGCTTTGGGTTCAACTATGTAGTAGCATTGGAAGAAGGTAAGTTGGTAGGTGGGTGATCAGGTTCTTCCTGCTCTTTTTTAACCATCATTTCTATTTCTTACTTAGTTCTTAAACACAAAAAAATGAATACAGAAAAGCATTAATAAATCTCTACTTATCTTCTGGTCTTGCAGTATTTCTACCTCTCCTTCTTATATTGCCATCTAGAGCATTAGCAACACTGATAAAGATAAGCCAAAAAAAGACTAAGTAAAAATGTCTTTATTGTCCACTAGCTTGATTTTATATGAGAGTCATCTAACCTTTCAATAAGCTAAACTTATTCAAAGAAAAAAAAAAACATCACTATTTTTTTTTAATTCAAATGTCAATATTATAGGCAACCATTGAAATTCTCATGAACAAAACATAATTTACATAAATGTTTATTCATATTTTACTTTTTAAAAGCACACTTGACTTTTAGAAACTCTTTATTGATGATCCACAACTTCCTTTTCACTAGGGCATAAATATAAAGTAACATGCAGGCCAATCCCTATTTACTCATCCATCAACAAAGGTAAGACATGGAAATATATAAACAAAGAGTCATACGATTGATGATTTTCCTAAATCAGGCAATGGCTACAGAAAACAGCTCTATGTCTACAAAATACACATTACCACTTTAAAAGGCAATAATTACATTAAAAAAATGGAGCTGTGGTGAAGTTGTCGAGAAGAGAGCACAATCCTATTTTGCCTGAATGCACAGAGATGAGAATATTTACAGAGAAAACTTTCTCCAAGAATCACAGTTGGACAAATGCAGCAGTTGACTGCATCCAAGTCTCCAAAAGTCAAATTAGATGCCCCTTCTCAATGCCAAAAAACTAGAAAAAACAAACATCTGGCAGGGCTGTGAGTAGAAAGCCTCTAATGATATTAAACCACAAGCATAAGCACCTGCGGTCTCATGTGAAATGTGTGCTTCAAAAACCAAACGTGTACACAAAAAAGGCCAATTACAAAACCTAACATATGCACATTTCTATAATATTTACTCGTTATAAATTAAAATCATCTTTTAAATGTGTGTCTTGATCCCTGCTCAATTACCACTCTGGAACAGTAATATATGGACTACACTAATCAACCTCATACATATGCAATCACAATGTTGCAGAACTTAATTGGCTGGTAGAGCCACTTCCCTCCTGACATAGCAAGACTCCACTCACCAGCATTCAAGAATATCTATCTGGCTGTGTTCCAGAACTGAGAGTACAAGTTATAGCACTGTTCCCATGTGTTCTGGGGGTCTGAGAAAGGAGCAGGGCACCAGTTTCTGAGTAGGTAGTTATCACCACCTAGCACATGTAATAATATGATTGTGGTTACAAAGAATAGAAAAGACCATACAAAAAACTGAGGGTTCAGCCAGTTACCTTAATAACAAGCTAGCCATCACATACATTACCATCACATCTGCCAAATCCACTTTGCCTCAAAATAAATGAATCACAGGTTGACCCAGGCCAATGAGCCGTGATGTTAGTCAGTTTTATCTTGACATGACATTTTTTTGTTGGCAAAAGCATGTTATGTTTTGTGTATGTACACCTAAACCATATGGAAACTGGATGTAGTGCCTCATCAGTCAGTTAATTACTTCCAGCACAGCTGATATGAAGGGACTGAAGCTTGGCTGAAAAATACCTGATCTGTCTGCCAGTTTCCTGAGAAGTGTCAATAAAAACTGATGAAAAACCAAAACGCTCATCAAGGCAAATACACAGCATAGGTCCTATTAAAAGGGAAGTAAAATATAGTCTGTACATCATGTTCATCACTTTATAAAAGTTGAATATATTTGTCACATCAACATACATTATAACAGCGGCTTGGTGATATGAATAATTATATACGTGAGTGATGACTTAGCTGGTTTGGTCGAGTTTCCTTACATGATTAAGGGTGTTGTCATTTCCTAATTTCTCGGAAACGTGTACGGATGGGTTAGAGCTGCCATAAATATATGAAAGTTCTCCCATCAAGTTTTCTTTAATAAATTCAGATGTTTATGTGGAAGGTATCATAAGGACATTTTGGGGCCTCTTTTTGTTCACACACAAGTTTTATAAATCTGACCCATATATACGCTGAATATTATGGGCTTTTTGCTTGGAATGTGAAGCATAGGGTTGAATATGTGATGTTATTTTGCCTCCACTGGGATCTTGTGATGCTTGGCATAAATGGGATCCATAAAATATCAGGAGTTTTTAGTTCAGAATCTGTTGGTCTCAGTCAGGATGCCAAGACTTGATTGTGGCTGCATCATCCAGCTAAAAGATAATCCAAAGCAAACCTCAAAATACATACATAAATAATTCACTGAATTAAGTTTTTACAGTGTCCATCCCAGTCTCTGGTGCTAAATTCTAATGGAAACTTGTGGGTTGAGGAGAAGAGCATAGTCTACAAGTGAGGTCCATGGATTTCCAATACTTTTTGAGAGATTTTGTGTAGAAGAATGATCTCAGATCCCTTTATATGTGTTCTCTGTTTTTATACATTTTAAGAAAAGACCAAGGGCTGTTATCATGGCAAAATGCAAGTGCATTAAGTACTTAATGTAGGGGTGCCAATAATGTTGACATGTTTTGAGCAAAAAATATTTTTGCAAGAATGTTCTTTTCTTTCAAAAGGTTTGATTTCTCCCATAACCAGAGTGTTAAGATTGGACTACTGTACAATAAATACTTTTTTTCCCCCACAGTCTTTTGCTCATCTTTACCAGGGTGTCAATATTTCTACAGGGCAATGTATGCCCTATCATCACACAATATACTTTTTGCTAAATCCAGTTTCAGGCAACATCTTCAAAAGTTTCAATAATAAAAGGCTCTGTATTTAAAATAAGACTGATTGATACAAGAATTCCGCAAATGACTGGAACAGCAAAAAATAAAAAAATAAAAAAAATAACAGTAACTATATGGATTCTGTGTAAATCTAACACTAGTTGTTTTGCTGAAACTCTATAAATCAAACATTTTACACACAAAGTTACTGTACACTAGAATACAAATATGAAATGAGAAAATACATTAATTCCACAAAACAGTACCCTAATTTAATTAAGTTGCTGAGAGAAAATATACCTCCTCAATTATACAAGACACACCAATGACTGAATAAATTACCACAGGACTGCATACAAACCCCTAGATAAAAGTCATAAATTAAAAAAATAGTAATTTTAATTCTACAATACATTGCCTCTGGTTATCACAGTAAGAAATAAAAGAGACAACTGAACTACAGAATGTTAGGTGCCACATACTAGATACTCCCTATGCCTACTTTCGTATTGAATAAATCAGTAGCTGATCCCAAGACACCCTACAATTTGGCCAGCAACACCCACAGTCTGACTATACCCCAGGCCCTCTCCTCTAGTCGTTACTTTAACATCAGATTATTTTTAGTTTGCTGATAATGCTGCTGAGCAACAATAGCTAGCAGCCACTTTAACTTAATATGATCACTGTGGTTACATGCTATCAATACCAGAATCACATTTATTATCTTCTCACACAGATAGCAAAGCATAAAAATACATTGCTTGTTCAGTGCCAAGGTGCACTCTTTTATAATTTCCGTGTTTTCTGTTCTTTAATAAAAACAGTGACATCTAACAGTTTGATGGAGACGACAGGGATAGAAATTGTTTGATGATATGCCAGAAAATTAACTTCAGTGAAAATAGATATGATCTATTATATCAGAGCCATCAAATAGGTGCCTCAAGAGGAGGTGGCAATAAATAATCTTTGACTATCTGTGACTTGTACCTCTTCTTCATAGTTCTTGGGAATCTGTGTTCGTATTTGTCTCTGGGCAGCATTCCTAAAAGCTAAACACATTAAAATCATTTTACAACATGTATCTTGTCCAGGCTCAAAAATATTTGTAACTCACAACATTCTTATAAAAATACCTGTAGAATCATGGTATTGACAAAAAGCAATGATTTGGAAATTAAGTGTTTAATTAAAACTTGTTTAAGAATTAAAATGGCTAAACTGACATTTTCTTAATAACTGTCCTTCTGCCAACTTTTCTAGGTTTCTGAACCAGCTTAATAAGAAATTGTTAATGAAAAAAAAATCCTCATAGCCTCTTTTATACATACATACATTGTACTACACTGCAGCTACATTAACCAGGTTTCCATCCAAGGAGTTTTTGCGAAAAAATATTTAGCGCTTCAAATTTAAGCTGATGGAAATGCTAATTATCGATAAAATGTTGTACATGTCGACATAATATTTTTCCGTTTAACTTTAGCGCATAAATTCTATATCGATACTTCAGATGTCGCAAAAACTACATTGGAAACACTTTTTGTCGGAAAAAAAAGGGCTTTTACGCAAATAAATGTGTCACATGATACATTTTTATCACGTGCAATCAAAACGAGAATAGCGGAGCGGTTTGCATGGTCTGATGAAGAGACTCGTTATTTCTCGTGATGAGCCAATGCAGTAGCGGATAGGCTGGGTCTCCTGCTACTAAAAGGGGTACCTGAACTCCCTCCACATCAACTGTAGCCTGGGGGTGTCTCTCAGGATGTCTAAATAATACAAAAACCGCAAAAGTAATTTACTGTGCCAGTCAAAATATTTAATAAACCGTGTGTTTCATTATCTAAACATGTTTTTCTTATTATTAAATGGCAGATGTTTTGGCATATATGAGAAATTCTCTCGTTAATATTAACTTTAGTTTTTTTTGATTAAACGTCGTTATTTTGTATTAATTCAAATTTCAGTTTTAATTAAAAACCTTAAGGGAAGCAGGTTACAGTACTAATTCAGTTGTTATTGCACTGAGAAGGGATGTTGAAAGGTGGGCTCACCTGTACAGATCCAATGCTGCAAACACAGCTGCATCATGGGCACTTCCAGGAGTGCCAACGCAAATGTCTCGTATCATGCACCTGTCATCAACAAGGGCCTGGAGAACAATAGATGGCCACCCTTTGCGATTAATGTAATCGCGGTAGCCTTCCGTCGGGGAAAGAATAGGCACATGCGTGCCATCCACCGCACCGTAAATCTGTGGCACAAGATGCACCAAGGAATTGCGGTATGCAATTTCATTGGCCTCCGCTACAGTCGGAAGTCTGATATAACGCCGCATTAATTTTTCTTTAATAGCGGTGCACACAGCATATACACATCGATGGACGGTAGTTTTACTAACCCCGAAAGTTTCTCCAACTACTCTATACTCGGCACAGGTTGCCAGCTTGTAAAGGGCGATGGCAATCTGCTTTTGGGTTGGAACAGGTGGTCTGTGGCAACCTGTGATGGGCGCAACATCAGGACTGATGAATCCACACATCATCTCAAAAGTCGGCCGTGTCATTCTAAAATGTTGCAGCCAGAGATTTTCTGTGAAGTGTCTCTCCACCACCTCCTCCCAGAAGGTCTTATTCCGTCGTCCCTCGCATACCCGTGGGTTCTGTCACACTGGGGTACTTTCTTCGAGCTCTAGGGCTATCAGATAAGCAACTGCTTCATTCTGCTGTCATCTTCGGATATTATGTACAATTCCAATTATTTGTGTAACTGAAATAACAGTAAGCTGGCAAATTTCAAAAAACTGTCTAAATAATCTCTCCATTTCTTTGTTTCTTTGTTTAGTGGAGGGGGTGTAACGTGGAAAACAAAAGGTAGATAATTTGCGACATACACAAAATTATGTATGGAAACGGCTCAAGGGCAGATTTTTTTCGCGATACAACAAAACTTATGCGACAGTTCGTTTTGGGGGGGGATGACGTCATCACGCACACCATTTTATCGATAAAAAGCCAGTTGGATGGAAACAGGCTGGAGACAGCAAATTTCACACATTTTTTTAACGTATATTCTGTTTGTCGATAACAAAACGTCGGAAAAAACTGGATGGAAACTTGGCTATTGACAGGAACTAGATGTATACAGGCAGCCCCCATAAGACTGAAAGAATTTGAGTCAATCAGGAAATGCACCAAGCAGTGAATACCAATTTGAATGTGGAGAACAAGCTTACTGTCGAATTTGAGGAGCTAGATTGGGCATATTTGTAAAACAAAAGATAAAAAATTCTTACAGTCCAAGATGGAAGCATTTTTAAGAGGACTTGGAGCAGAGGCCTTTCGACCTCTCCCTCTTCCGGTCAACTTGGATTCAGCTTGACTTGTAGATCCTATTAAGTTTAAAAAAAAAAAAAAAAAAAAGAGAGAGAGAGGGTAAAATCATCTGAAAACTTATGAGCAAAGGATCTGCCTAATATTCAGAAAAAAAAAAAGGTAACAAGTTGTCCATGTAAGTGACCTTTGATAACAGGCAGAGGCAGGAATAAGTGTCAGTTGAAAAATAATTATTAATAATTACAATATATATCGAGGAACAAATTAATTAATTTTGCACATCTATGAGATCAAAATTTTCAAGTCCCTGCGGGTCCAAGTACCCAGAAATAAAGACTATACAGTGGAACCTCGCTTCATGAATGTCTCGGTACACGTACAAATCGGTTTACGACCAAAAAGTTTGCCAAACTTTTGCCTCGGTTCACGACCACACACTCGGTATACGAACAAGCCAGTTTCCCTTTCGGTTTGTACATGTTCAGTCTCTCCCTGTGCATTTTCTGTGCAGCGAGAGAGACAGAGAGAGAGAGCGTGACACACACACAGGCGCGGGAGAGAGAGACACACACACACAGGCGGCGGATAGAGAAACACACACACACACACAGGCCCAAGAGAGAGGCACGCGCGCACACACACACAGGCGCGCAAGACAGGCACACACACAGGCGCGCGAGAGAGAGGGGCACACACACACACACACACAGGCACGCGAGAGAGGGGCGCACACACACACACACACAGAGGCACGCGAGAGAGAGGCTTGCACACACACAAAGGCATGCGCAAGAGAGAGGCACGCGCACACACACAGGTGCTCCAGGCTGGCGAAAGAGAGACACACGCACACACGAAAGAGAGAGAGAGAGAGCGAGCGAGAGAGTGAGGGTTGGACGCATAAGGTAGAAAAGGCTTGCTTTTGTTTTCAGTTCTGTTTACAGCGATCGGTTCATAGTGTGCATTGTGGCAGTGTTACCTTTCTTGAAGGTTTATTAAATTACAGATTTTTCAAATGTTCATTTTTTTCCCTGACTCATTAAAAAATGTTTTTAGCGAGCGGTTCCTAGCACTATAGCGCGAACTATTGCAGTGTTAGTTTTCTCTGTTGTTCAAGGTTTTCTCAGTGTTATTCAATATTTTTACATTTAGTTTACTATTACACTGTGCATTCTATGGTATAATTAACTATATTTGTGCTTAAAAACTAAAAAAAAATATAAATTTACATACAGTTCGTACAGTCTGGATTGGATTAATTGTATTTAAATACAATCCTATGGTGGAAATTGCTTCAGTTCACGACCAAATCGGTTTACGACCAGAGTTTTGGAACGAATTATGGCCGTGAACCGAGGTTCCACTATAGAAAGACGTAAAGTGGTGTGACAACCTCCCTTGGCAAATCTGCAATCACTTCAACTGTACATCTCAAGTATTATATGGGGTAAAATGTCATCTTAATCTACTAGAAAACATGGGAACAACGTTCCTTCCATTATCTGTACACACTTTGTCCAAACTTAAATTAAAAAATCTAACACATTTCAAAATTATACATGTTCCATATTTGACAAAATACTAGAAAATAAAGATAAATCATCAATAGGTTCTATAAGCTTGAGAAAACAAAAAATTTCAAATGATCAAAATATAAAATGCATCTCCCTGTGCAGAATGGCTGTCAAATTAATATTTGCATATAAAATATATTCAAATTTGTTTTAGAGCATGAACATTCTAAAATGAAAGTTTCAACTCTTTACCCTTTAGTTCTGTGTTGCAATAGGGACATACACAAAGGGGAAGGTACAGTGACTCAAGTTCCAGCCCCCTCCCACCCCCTCCTTAATCCAAATATCCTTTTCTTCCACCAAGACCTAACCAATTACTTCCAAGCACAAGTGCATGTCTCCTTTCACTGGAAGAAACAGAGAAAATGCAATATGCCTTATTAAAATTAAGTAAGCAACTATTACTGCTCTGTATGCAAACAACGTATATATTGCTATTAATCCAAAAAATTACAATAAATGTTTGTGTGTTAGTTGTGTTGATTTATAAACTAAGTTACATGAAAGGAAGCTGTAATATCTGTGCAGAAGCCACACATATCAATTTTGCTTATTATGCCAGCTTTTGTAGTTGACTTGTTACAATTATCATCCCTTCTCCAATTTTAAAAGATATAAAGGTTTACAAAAGCACTTTTTCTGTCTATCAATTCAAGCCCACCACAACCTAGCAAAGCATCACTAA
Source organism: Polypterus bichir lapradei (assembly GCA_026402145.1). NCBI lineage: Eukaryota > Metazoa > Chordata > Cladistia > Polypteriformes > Polypteridae > Polypterus > Polypterus bichir. The sequence goes on from JANRMT010028174.1 coordinate 88,330,742, forward strand.
CAGACCACAAACTGTGTGCATGGATAAGCACTTGTCTTCATCCACTTGAGTATCGGCTGGCTGTGTGCTAAGTAAGCCCTTTCCTTTACTCCCTCTACACAAATGACTATAATCATCATAATAAAGTTTGCAGACGACACCACCATGACAGGCCTGATGTTCAATAATGACAAAGTAGCCTGTAGAGAAGAAATCGAGTTGGAGCCATAATAACCACCTTTTACTCAATTCCAAGAAAACAAAGGTATTGATTGTGGACTTCAGGAGACTGGACTACAGTGGTCACTATACCATCAGCATTAATGGTGAGAGGGTAGAGACAGTTAAGGGTTTCATATTCTTGGGAGTTCACATCAGTCAGGACTTGTTATGGACGACAAACAAGATAGCAATGGCCCAGAAAGGTGTTCACAGGCTTCAGTTTCTGAGAAGCCTGAAGAAAGCACAACTCCCCCAATAGCTGCTGGTTAACTTCTACAAGTGTACCATAGAGTTTGTCATTACATACTACATTACATTGTGGTACTCTGGCTGCACCTCTGAGAACAGGAAGGTCTTCCAACATATAATGAAAACGGCTCAGAGAATTTCTGGCGCTCAGCTACTATCACTGGAAAATATCTTCACTACCTGCTGCAGCAAAAAAGCCAAGAACATTTGCAAAGATGCAACCTACCCCAGCTATACTATTTTCAACCATAGGCATTCCCACACTACCAGGCTGAAGAACAACTTTTACCCCAAAGTAATCAGCTTACTGAATGCACAGTGATCACTGCCCTTTCCCGTGGCAGAAACACCACAGATTGAACTGAACTTCTGCATCAACCATAGATAGTTACACACTTATACATGACCAAGGTGGAACATATTTACCTTTACTAATGTTTACTTTTAAATTTGTGCTTCTTATAGTTTAATATCTGCCCTGATATACGTTTATCTAAAGCATATATTGGCTTACTCCAAATGACATTTCATTGTATTGTACAGTGACAGTAAAGGTATCTTACAATTTTATAAAACTGTTGAAATCTATAAGAACACATTTCACTGTTTGCATGTGTGAGGAAAACAGACGGACCGATCTTCCGTTTCATATTCAAGTTTTGAAGTACCTTTTGTGTTCAGCAGGGTTTGCTCTATTAACAGAGCTGAGAGGATTTTTTATTTGGTGTTCTGTCTTGTTAAGATGTATTTATAAAATAATTTGGGCAGTAATTTGTGTCCGATTAAAATGTAACAAATCCAGTCACGTACAATGGCCCTATTCCTTCTTTGAGCCACTCCAATATTCACACATGACTTCCTGGAACAGCCTATATGAAATTTTGGTGAGACATACCACTGAGACATACCTTCAGCTGGAGGACTCAGCTGGGATGGTGAGGCATGTATCTTTTTAAATCTAGAATTGAATTTTACAGACATTCTGCAAGTAACAAATGAGAACCCACCAGTAAACAATTAATGATAAACTATCAAAAATAACAATTTGGTATCTTCAGTTACTCAACTTCATAAACATACAGAGTGTACTTTAATTTATATAAGAAATGGTAAAAATGGCATATATTTTAACCTCTGGCAGGATGCAGAGAACCATTACAATGTGCTACAGATAGGAATATCAAATGTATACAGTTCCATTTGCGTAATCTGCCAGATAATTTTTGACCTCTCATTAATAACGTTACCACGGATTCACCTTTATGTAACAGTGTTAATAGCTCTCTGTTCAAACTGCACACCTGTTATGTTTCAGTTGGAAGTCATCATTTTGTGCATGCAGAGCAGCCAAAAATCATCTCTGTGTGAAGCATATACAAGATTCAATCTCACTCCAACTAATAGTGAGATTAATGCGTAAGTCACAATGACGTTTCTTGAAGGCAAAGAAAAACGGGTCAAAATTCCTTTAAAAAGGAGTTAATTAACTTGTATTAGTATTAAAACGCAATTGTGTTCAAAACACTTTGCTTGTTTAATAGCAGTACCACAAATATATTGAAGTATATTGGCATATTATTAAAACAGGAAACTCATCTACTTTCTACTGTCATATACCCCATATGGAAGTGTATGTATAGTTACCTGAACTCAACACAGATATTAATATAATAAAATAAATCCATCTGGTGAAGGTTTCAGGTGATATTTGTTAAGTTTGCATTTGCAGGTAATTTAAAGCAGACAATCTAGTGTCAGCTGAGTCTTTACATATAGAGCTGGATATAATTTGGTGTATTTCTAGTTTGAAAAAAAGTTTTAGTTTTTATTTAGTTTTTTTTATTTTATTTTCAATTTTTTACTTAATTTTTTTATTTATTTATTTTTTTACCATTTTCTAATTTTAGTTTTTCATTCTTTTCTTTGCTTGCATTTAGCTTTTCAGCAATTACCCTCCAGTTTTTGTCACATCAAAACATCCTTATTAAAATACTTTTGTGAGTGTAAAGCACAGTTTTCTTTAGAGTTGTCAAACTGTATATCATTCATGTTGTACCTATCAACTTAATCCACATAATTTTACTGTCTGTGACACAACTCCATTTTCTCCTGATAATTAAGGTTCAAGGCTTTCAGTAAATCAGGCAATGCAGTATAAGAATTAAATAACAAGTGTGATTTGATGTCATGTGTTACTTTAACCTGCAACAAGTTTAAGCAAATGGTTATTTAATATCAAACACACTTTCTGATTATTTTTTACATTCCCTTTGCAAACAGTAAGATCACCTGACACACACTGTATAGTCGTATTTTATATTTATATTTGATTTCTCCTGATGTTGATTATATGTCTTCTACCCATTTCAAAACTTTGAAAGAATATTTTTTTTCAGTGAAGCTACTTATTTTTTTTAATACCATTGAAGACACTATTTGAACTGTGTTAATAACTATATTAGCAGAAACAGAAATTAAAGTTTTTCCATGTATATACTGCATTTCTACAAGCATACAATTTACATTAAATACTGAATATCTGTTATAGCGACATCTCAAATCATTCACTCAATCAGCAACATGTAAAACCTGAGAGCTTAACATGGGAAGATGTAACTTAAGAACTCAGGTAGGAACAAACAGATTTTGGCAATGGAGAGTGCTTAACGACACATTTTGAATATTCTGCTCTACAACAATATCTGTTACACAAACTCGGTCCACATAACAAGCAAATTTCATGCAGTTGCTGACCAGGTTAGCAATCAAACCTGATTTCATGACGCTGGGTAATAATAATAATGATAATAATAATACATTTTATTCATATAGCACCTTTTATAAGCGCTTTACAAATAATCAGAGGAATACAAAGGTGTCATCAATAACACAGGATACAAACTAAAATTAAAAATGAATACACATTTGAAAGTCAAAGATCTGAAACAGACTTAGAAAGAAGCAGGGAAAAAAGTGGAGAAAGCCATGAACAAAAACACATTTTTTGTACAATTACACATAGAGATCAGGGCTCGCATAATTTCAAAATCCCTGGTAGCACTTCGGGCAGGCACTCTTCAGTTTTGGTAGCACAAAATAAATTTAAGTAGCCCGAATAAAAAAAGAGATTATTTTTAATGTATAATATTGTAAAGGAAACAAAACATCAATCAAAAAATCGTTAAAACACAAATTATAACAACTGTATAAAAATTACAATCAACTCAAATATTTGGTTCTAATTGAACAGAAATTTCTATGAACTTGTAAGAACTGTGTAGAACATAAATCACCCTGTGTCAGATTCTGAATCTGAAATTTCCACTGAAGTCACGGATGAGAAAATGCCACTCGACGTTGAAGTCATAGCATCTCCTTCATCAGCTTTCTCTTCCTGTGCATCGGCCTCCTTTTCACTGCTCTTTGTTCTTGTCGGGGTTTTATGATCCAGGTGTCTTGAACCTTTTCCAGAAAACATCCAGAAACAAATTGACTTGTCAGGGCAAAAAGATTCAACTGTTTCCCCATTAATGGAGAGTTGCATTCAGTCATTCAGTGTTTCAGGGTGTAGAGAGGTACGATGTGTTGTCTTCACTTGGTTCATGCAAGAAAATCCTCTCTCACAGAAGGCTGTTGATGGACTAAGTGTCAGCATTAATTTCACCAGCAACAAAATAAGAGAGAGGTGTTCTGGATTCTCAGAGAGGAGATCTCTGTACAAGCAATCTACCTTGCTACCCCGGTGTTCTGCAAGCCACATTTTTAGATCCATCCATTCTTGTGGAATTTTCTCTTTCTCTTCCTCATCTAGCAAACTGGCAAAATGTGTGACAAGATAATCCACCTCTTCATCCCCATAATTTGCCAGCTCTTCTCTGGGGTAGGGAAGAGTGGAAGGGTCAAAAATCTTGAAACAAGAGAGAGGCTTTTCACGCAGATTTTTAAATCTGTTGTCCATGTACTTGACTGTGTTGTCAATAATCTTCTGAATCTCTGCACCAAAGGTGTCTTTGTCTGTGCCTTCACCTCTTCTAGCAGGTTGCAGACTTTTTGTGAGCTGAGTTCCACAGTAGCAAATGCTACCATCCTCGTTCGCTGTGAACTTTGTGTCCAAGGTTTTCTGGTATTCTCCTGGTTTTGTTTTTAGGCTGAGTAAGCGTGATGTGGTGCTCTCAACTAACTGATTTGTTTGTGTGATGTTTAGGTTATCATGCTGAAAATCAGTACAGCACCTGGATAAGATGGTACTGTAGTCCAACATGAAATGCAGAAAGCGAACAAATTTCTCAGTCTTCATCTCCTGCACCACCCCTTTAGCCTTGGCTGCATCCTCGGACTTGACATCACTTCCTCCTGCCATGTTCTCCATATGAACAACAGTGGGAGTGTAATTTTTTTCCACAGCCTTCAGACATCTCAGCCGGCTTGGAAGCCACCGTGTGCTCTTCAGGCCACTGAAATGTGCCAGTTTCTCATTTAGCAGTTCATTTATTTCTGTCAGTTCTCTTCCATTCTTTGGGGAATAGTAGTACATCTTAAAGATGGTTTCCAGTGTATCTTCAAATTTCACCAGGTACTCACAGCCTTTTATGCTATCCAGCACGGCTAGCTCTAATTTGTGTGCCACACAGTGGATTGTTATGATATGGAGTATCCTCTGTTTTAGTCTCTCCGCTACTCCTGTTTTCTCACCCATCATCACTGCAGCACAATCAAAATTTGCACACACTACTTTCTTTTTCCATGCGTCTTCTCTGATACCCATGGTGTTCACTGCTTCATCAATAGCCTCTAAAATACCTGCAGCATTTGCACTCTTGACTGACTGACATTTTTTCATGTATGTGGATATGTCACCATTATCTCTCACATACCTGACATGAACCAACTCCTGTTCTATTATACCAGTGTCTGTACTGCCATCTGCAAGAATGGATAAGAACCTGCTTTCTTGAATTTCCTTTTCAATCTGGTCTCTTGAAGTTTGTGCTATTGCTCCAATAAACTCTCTGCAAGCATGGTCATTAAGGTAAGTGGAACCAAGATCTAGGCCATTTGCTTTTTGAAGTTTGCAAAGACTGCTAAATTTTGCCAATGGTAGTTCACTCTTTGCAACATAGTACGCTGTTCTAAACAGCTTTTTCAGGACTTCTTGTTGTGCTTGGTTTATTTTTAGTATGTTTTTTGCAACTGGTGTTTGTTCTAGGAAAAATGCTGCAGACTGAGCACCAATACATTTCTTGTGATGCAGAGATTTCTCATGGGTTCTGATGGGGTCTTTCCTAAAATTACTGGTCCTAGTAACAAAGGCACTTGTCGAGTCAGAAATCGAGGGAAACTCACGACACACCCGGCAGAACATTATGTTATTTAGCTTGTCATATTCCAGCCACAGAAATTCTTTTGTCCATGAAACCAAAAAGCTGTGCTTTCTTTTTGCCTCATAGTCTGATTTGTCATAACTTTTCCGCTTTGTGGTAGGCTTTTCTTTGTCTGTCCCTTCTTCACCCTGACCTGTCTTATTTGGCTCAGCAGAACTAAAATACCTGCGTAGATCCATCTATTTTTACACACGCACACATAATGGTCAGCGATTTTTTAAAATTCTTTGCGCAATCAACCTCTATCACATGTTTAAGCTTGCTGAGGGGGATTTCACTTGTCACGTTTGAATAGTAAGCTAATGAGTGATAAGACGATGTCAGAGGAATTGGTGCGCAATTAATCCGTCATTGACCAATCAGTACTGCCGCTCTCTATACACAGTTCGCGCGATCGCAAAGTGAAAGTGAAAGTAAAAAACAAGCGCGAATTCAAACGCGATTTCAATATTTCACATATTGACAGTGGCTCATCGATGCCCGAAAATGACATAATTACCCAGCTATATTTGCGAAAGAATGCAAAAGCATTGACATATATTTTTCCTTCCTATGATAGCCCGACGGGCAGGGCTGAGATAGATAGATAGATAGATAGCCCGACTGGAAGACACAATAGCCCCGGGACGTCGGGCTAGCGATTTTGCGAGCCCTGGAGATATATAAATTTAGATGTTAAAATCACAGACAGTGATAAGGATCAATAAATAGGATAAGAGAAGATTTCATAAACAGTTTTACAGCCAAGTGCTGGACAGCATTGACTATTTAATTGCTGCTTGTCTGCTCTTCTGTTGCAAACTAAACACACAACATAGGGGTTGTCTCATTTACACATGCAAACTCAAGGTTTTTTTTTTTTTTACATGAGATATTAAGATTGCAATCTGTAATGAATCAGATTTGTTCTAGAGCTTTACTGCCAATGAGCCTTTTGTTAAGCACAGCAATGTTACACAAAGAAAGTTTGCTGCACACAGATCCAACACCAGAGTTTATTTTATTTCAAAAGAGCAGATTTTGTTCTCTTGTTAAAGAGAATTATGAGAGGAATGACGTATTTTAGAGTTAACAGTGCTGATGAGCTCCCAAGCACAGAACATCACAATCCTCTCTTAAAAACTCTGCAATGCTGCAGCATTCTAAATATATTAAGATTACTGCAGTCCATCCATTTGGGATTGATAAAGCTCTGCAAAACTGAACCACCCACGTTGAAACATCAGTACTAATTAACCTGATTAAAACTAAAAGTATACATGTAGCATTGGCTCTGTTGAGAACATCAACAGCATGCTACTTTCTGCTTAATCAGTCACTGCAAAGGTACCATCAATAAACAATACCTGTGGGAAGCAAGGTTAAATTTCAGAAATTCCTACTTACTTTAGCATTAAAAGTAACATCTTTTTCCTGTCTAAATACTGACTGAAGCATGGAGGTCGCTATTTGAATTTGAAAAATCCTTAGTGGATCTAATTTTCAAAATATTTAGATGTATATTTCAAGGTATGTGTGGCATGTTTGAATTTAAGTTGAATGTTGTCTGCCATTTGTCGACAAAGGGCTAGCTGCAATTGATGTTCAATTGTGGCCAATGAAATTCACAGAATAAGTCACTGATAATTGATGAGGCTTTGATATGTGCTATCAATTCTAGAAAGGAAAGCAGACTGAGGGAAGACATAAACAATGAATTCAAAAGATTCAGTCACCAGCAACAAAGGAATACTTGCACATGAATCAAATTTCTAGCCAAATTTACTGTTGCATGGTTTTAAACAATATTGAATAACTATATTAGCAGCTACACACTTGCATATACATTGTGTTGTGAAAATCTAAGCTAAAATATAAAGACCATTTCATGTTCGTTTAGTTCTCTGGGTTATTAGATCTAGATTTCAGAAAGATTTTCAGTTTTACTTTAGTTAACAACATGATTATTTTTTCATTAATGATATATTCTGTTTTAGTTTTACTTAACGGGAATAGCATGGATAGAATTCAGACTTGTTGCAGATGAAGTTTAATGTAAACACATGTAATGTATCAGATTTATGAAGTAAAAATGTTAAATCTGAATATAAAAGAAGAACTTGGATGTTGTAGAAGACTTGGCATTTCCTACATTTAGACAGTGTTAAGGTGCAAGTAAGAAGGCTAATATGTTAGGTAACAGCACAATGTGCAGAATACAAGTAAAGGGAGTTTTTGCTTTTTGCTTAGCACAGATAATACAGTTATGAGGCCTCATATGGTTTTGTTCTCCATACTACAAAATGACAATGTTAGAAAAATTACAGAGAAGAGTAACAAGACTGATTCCAAAACTAAGGGGTATAATCTATGAGGAAAGACTGAAGGAGCTGAAATTAGAACGGCAGACCCCTGCCGTGGCTTTAAAATGATCTCTTTAAAAAATATGAAAACTGGTTAAGGATTAATTTCACACAAACAAGTTTTTCTTGTCACCTCTCTAAAGGGGAAGGAGCCTGAGCTGGTGCGCGAGGTCGAGAGGTTCCAGTTAGATATAATCGGGCTCACCTTGACACACAGCTTGGACTCCGGAACCAATCTCCTTGAGAGGGGCTGGACTCTCTATCACTCTGGAGTTGCCCCTGGTGAGAGGCGCCGAGCGGGTGTGGGCATACTTATTGCCCCCCGACTTGGAGCCTGTTCATTGGGGTTTACGCCGGTTGACGAGAGGGCAGTCTCCCTCCGCCTTCGGGTGGGGGGTCGGGTCCTAACTGTTGTTTGTGCGTATGCACTGAATGGCAGTTTGGAGTACCCACCCTTTTTGGAGTCCCTGGAGGAGGTGCTAGAGGGCATACCTTCTGGGGACTCCCTCATACTGCTGGGAGACTTCAATGCTCACGTGGGCAATGACAGTGAGACCTGGAAGGGTGTGATTGGGAGGAATGACCCCCCGATCTGAACCTGAGCGGTGTTTTGTTATTGGACTTCTATGCTCATCACAGATTGTCCATAAAGAACACCATGTTCAGGCATAGGGATGTTCATATGTGCACTTGGCACCAGGACATCCTAGGCCTCAGTTCGATGATCGACTTCGTGGTGACCTACGGACACATGTCTTGGACACTCGGGTGAAGAGAGGGGCGGAGCTGTCAACTGATCACCGCCTGGTGGTGACTAGGCTTCGATGGTGGGGCAGGATGCTGGTCAGGCCTGTCAGAAGTAGCTTCAACTCCCACCTCCGGCAGAACTTTGACCACGTCCCACAGCTGACTGGAGCTGTGGCCGTAAGGTGGTCGGTGCCTGTCGTGGCAGCAATCCCCACACCCGTTGGTTGGAACCAGCGGTGAGGGATGCCGTCAAGCTGAAGGAGTCGTCCTACAGGACCCTTTTGTGCTGTGGGACTCTGGAGGCAGCTGATAGGTACTGGCAGGCCAAGTGGAATGTGGCTTCGGTGGTTGCTGAGGCAAAAACTCGGGCGTGGGAGGAGTTTGGGGAGGCCACGGAGAACGACTTTCGGACGGCTTTGAGGAGATTCTGGTCCACCATCCGGTGTCTCAGGAGGGGGGAAGCAGTGCAGTGTCAACACTGTATATGGTGGGGATGGTGCACTGCTGAACTCGACTCGGGACGTTGGGGGGAGTACTTCGAAGACCTCCTCAATCCCACTAACATGCCTTCCAATGAGGAAGCAGAGCCTGGGGACTCGGAGGTGGGCTCTCCCATCTCTGGGACTGAGGTCACCGAGGTGGTCATAAAACTCCTTGGTGGCAGGGCCCCGGGGGTGGATGAGATACGCCTGGAGTTCCTCAAGACTCTGGATGTTGTAGGACTGTCCTGGTTGACACGTCTCTGCAACATCGCATGGACATCGGGGACAGTGCCTCTGGATTGGCAGACCGGGGTGGTGGTCACCCTCTTTAAGAAGGGGGACCGGAGGGAGGGTTCCAACTACAGAGGGATCACACTCCTCAGCCTCCCTGGAAAAGTCTATTCGGGGGGTCCTGGAGAGGAGGGTCCATCAGATAGTTGAACCTCGGATTCAGGAGGAACGGTGTGGTTTTCGTCCTGGTCGCGGAACAGTGGACCAGCTCTACACCCTTAGCCGGGTCCTGGAGGGTGCATGGGAGTTTGCCCAACCAGTCTACATGTGTTTTGTGGACTTGGAAAAGGCATTCGACCGTGTCCCTCGGGGAATCCTTTTGGGGTGCTCCGGGAGTATGGGGTACCGGACCCCCTGATAAGGGCTGTTCGGTCCCTGTACAACCGGTGTCAGAGCTTGGTCCACATTGACGGCAGCAAGTCGAATCCAATTCCAGTGAGAGTTGGACTCCGCCAGGGCTGCTCTTTGTCACCGATTCTGTTCCTAACTTTTATGGACAGAATTTCTAGGCGCAGCCAGGGCGTTGAGGGGGTCCGGTCTGGTGGACTCAGGATTGGGTCACTGCTTTTTGCAGATGATGTTGTCCTGTTTCCTTCATCAGGCCGTGATCTGCTGCTCTCTCTGGATCGGTTCGCAGCTGAGTGTAAAGCGGCTGGGATGGGAATCAGCACCTCCAAATTCGACACCATGGTCCTCAGCCGGAAAAGGGTGAAGTGCCCTCTCAGGGTTGGGAGCGAGATCCTGCCCCAAGTGGAGGAGTTCAAGTATCTCGGGGGCCTTGATCACGAGTGAGGGAAGAATGGAGCGCGAGGTCGACAGGCAGATCGTTGCGGCGTCCGCAGTGATACAGGCTCTGCATCGGTCTGTCGTGGTGAAAAAGGAGCTGGGCCGTAAGGCAAAGCTCTCAGTTTACCAGTCGATCTACATTCCTACCCTCACCTATGGTCATGAGCTATGTTTAGTGACCGAAAAACGAGATCACGAATACAAGCGGCTGAAATGAGTTTCTTCCGCTCCGCTGGGTGTCTGGGCTTTCCCTTAATGATAGGGTGAGAAGCTCAGAGTAGAGCCGCTGCTCCCCCACATCGAGAGGAGTCAGATGAGGTGGCTTGGGCATCTGATCAGAATGCCTCCTTGGTGAGGTGTTCTGGGCACATCTAACCGGGAGGAGGCCCCGGGGAAGACCCAGGAGAGGCTGAAGGGACTATGTCTCCCGGCTGGCCTGGGAACGCCTCGGGATTCCCCTGGAAGAGCTAGAAGAAGTGGCCAGGGAGAGGGAAGTCTGGGCATCTGTGCTCAAACTGCTGCCCCCACGACCTGATCTCGGATAAGAGGAAGAGGACGGATGGATGGATGAAGTTTTTCTTGACAAACTGCATCATAAATACAGAGAATAGGTTACCAAGCACTGCGGTAGATGGTAGCCCTTTGGGGGTTATTTTGCTAAAGACCGGTGAATAGAAACTGATAAGCTTATTGGCTGAATGGTTCATTTTTGTGATATTTGCTTTAATGTTATAATATATCTATCGATAGTTTCCAAATCTCAGTTAGTATTTTTATCTAGGCACTTATTGACAGCTAATTTTATGTTGCCCACATTCTATACCACTATTAGCAAAGTCAAAATTAAAATAGCAATATAATCACTTGTGTAATATTAACACTTAGACACCACTGCATGCAAGCCAACCTATCCCTATACTGTCCCAACATACCACCTGAGACTATGAAACAAAAAAAAAATATATTCAGAGATGTGAACAGTTTGACCTTTGTGGTGATAATCACTATGTATTGAAGATTCATTGCTTAGCATGTTGTTTTTTTTTCTTATTAAGTTTTCCTATGAAAATCTAGACGCTGGTTGCAACTCAGGGTAGATGAGTTTATGCAGTTTTTCATCTATAAAGAAAAGAAATATATATGAAATGTGTACATGTATTGGCTGGTATTCAACTCTGCTGTCCAAAGCTACGAACCAGAGGGTTAAAGAACCTAGCATTAGATAAATTAAGTAAGAAAGTGCTAAGATGGAAAAAGCTGAATGAATGAAGTTTCCTCAAGATTATATTGGTCACAGCATTTAAAGACACTTATGTCTTATCACTTAAAAAGACAAAAATAATTAATAACATTACAGCTTTCATTGAACATATTTTGAAATTTTCTACACTTTTTCATTAAGGAAAGACAAATTTTTGCCTATGCTATTAATATTTGTAGTGATCCCAGCTTTCACCTGCTAACAATACTTTATGACTGAAGGTTAATTATACTGTTTAACTCAGAACAAGTAGCAATGGTTCTAACAAAATCTTAAACTTTTTTCTGACTATCATGGGCATCAGAATCAAAACTCCTTTGTTAGGTAAATATTTCAATAAAACTTAAAAAGTATTTTTGAATAAAATGCTCTTAGGATTATCTGTTTATATACAGTAAGTATACACATACATTTCATCAAATAAAATATAGTGGTTAAGGACAAGTTTAAACAGTTGATAATCACAAAAAAAATATTTAATGTACATTTACTGAAACATTTGACTGGTACTATAGCAGAGAGATCTGGTACTCAGTGGATTCCAATCTGTGCCAGATGCTGTGAAGCATCAGGTGCCAACTAATTCCAATACTTCCCACACTTGGAAACATGCTAGACAGATTAAGAGGTGTAGATGTGGTGTCAATATGGCACTGAGAGAAAAAACTAATTATCAGTTGTTAAAAATGCTGACCTCTGCCTCTCCTTGACGTTCCTCTGCTTGATGCAGTTTGCTCTCCTCGTCCACGAGGTCTTCCTCTCCCCCTTCCACGAGTTGTGTGAGCTAAAACAACTTCATCCGAGTCATCTACATTAGCTTCGTCCAACATGTCGACATCCAGGTCACTGAAGGCAGAAGATGGCTCTTCAAGAGGTCGGTGAGATTTTGCCCTGTTGATAGCCTGGCAAATGTGAAAAGATCAACTGATTATAAAATTCCAGAGAACAGTTATGAAAAAAAGAGACTGTATCGTGTTTGTCCTAAATTAAAAAAAGAAGACTAAACTACTACCATTAGAGAAACCGTACTGTTATACTGTACTATATTCTTAAACACTCTAGACCAGGGCTATGCCAAACTGACCTGTTGAAACCATTTCTTTGGACTACAAGCCATTTTCTAAAAATAACAGATGCTACATTTTTCATGCCAGTTCACCTGATGCATATTATAAACTCAGAAAACAGACAGGGGTACATTACACATATAGATAATAAGCCACCCAACTGCAGGCACCCATAAAACTATCCCATCATGTCTTGATTCAAATAGATCCATGAAATTTTTGCCACTCCAATTGAAAGTTAAGCGATGAAACCAATTCAGACAGTTTTTCTTTAATCTCACTCCTACCTGCTTTCACAATATTTATCCTACTTCTGCACTGATCAATTCTGAACTACAACACGAAAACTACTTAGTCAGGTCTCACTAATCCTACAGAGTACTACCAGAATATCAATTTGAAATTAATTATATTAGCATGCTGAGAGCATGCAGTAATACTGTACTTGTTGTGAATGTGCCTTTATGGGAATTAGGGTGTTAAATTTTGTCTAAGCTTAATACATTTTTCATTGGAGTCTTTCAAATTTTTAATGGGGGTTTTGTGTTATGAACATTTAATGTTTCTTTTTATTTTGTTTGTTGAAATAGTTATGTCTGAAATTCATGTGATATCGTTTTGCGCCTTGTTGCTATGACTCGAGGGTCTGTTCGAAAGGGGTGCAGTCCCAGAAGTCACAACATACGTACATCACACGTCAGAAGATGCTAAGCATACAATTATACAACTCAAAATTATATATCGAGCACATCTGTCTCGACTAAAACTCTCCAAAATGTTTCCAGGGCATGATCCAACCTGCGAACGTTGCAACCAAGTCCCAGCCTCACTAGGTCACATGTTCTGGTCCTGCACCAAATTAACATTATTCTGGACAAACATTTTTAATTACCTTTCAGATAGCCTTGGACTCACAATCTCTCCAAACCCATTAACAGCTGTATTTGGTGTTCTTCCAGATGGGTTTAAAGCAGAGAAAGAGAAACAAATTGTGATTGCATTCACCATACTTTTGGCACGTAGACTTATTCTCATAAACTGGAAGAACCCAAACTCTCCTCTTTTAAGTCAGTGGGAAACCGATGTGTTATATTATTTGAAGTTGGAAAAAAATCAAATACTCAGTTAGAGGATCCGTACAGACTTTTTTCAAAACATGGCAGGATCTAATCAGTAATATTTTAAAATAAGTTCATAAGGCACATAGAATTTATTAATTTAGGTATGTTTACAAGCCTTAAATTCAACGCCGTTTGGCTTGCTCTCTCTCTCAGGGGTGGGGATCGATCTGTTCTTAATTTTTCTCTTTGTAAAAACTTGATTGCTTTGTATGGATTGTAATAAAATTAATATAATAAAAAAAAAAATAAAAATAAATAAATAAATAAATAAAGCTAATAACAATGTCTTACTCATTGTTTCTATCATTTCACAAAATACAATGCATCTTTTTTATCTGATCTGACTGAATCATTAACCCATTTAAGTTCCCTTTCGCAGTGAGTCATTCTTCTTGGTGATTTCAACATCGACATTGACATTACTACATGTAAGCTGAGAAATTAATTCTTATCTTTACTGGACTGTTATGACTTGGTGCAACATGTTGATTTTCCTACTCACTCACTCTCATATATTGGACCTGATCTGTACATCAGGCTTATCTGTCAGCAACACTTATAGCAGTAATTTGGGCCTCTATGATAATAATGCAGTATTTTTCACTGTCTCATTACCACTCTCTCCTCTTACCTGTAAACATCAAATTTCTTTCAGAAACCTTAAAAATATCAGTCCTATTATCCTTGCCAGTTCAATTTCTGATCTTTTTCTGTCTTCAACTATTCCATCAACACTAGTCTTGTTCATCAATATAACACAGTTCTTTTTTTTAGCACTAGATAAAAAAGCTCCTTTAAAGCATAAGGAGGTTTCCTTTAAGTGCTCAGCTCCATGGTACAATTCAGTTACAGTCTATGAAGGCAGCCGGCCGACACCTTGAGAAAATCTCATGCAAGACTGGCCTTCAAAGGGCTTACAAGGATGCACGGCAGCAAAGAACAAACATTATGGCAGAATAATAGAAAGTGGCCATGATAACACAAAAGTTTTGTTCTCTGCAGTTAATAAGCTACTTTAGCCTACATCTGGTCCAACTACCAATGTCTGTGAAAAATTCCTCCACTTTTTCTGCAATAAAATTAAAGTTCTAAATAATTCAACTAACATAAACCCTTCATCCATTTATATATTTCCCTGTCTTCCCACTCTATCCAGTTCTTTTTCTAAATTTTCGCCAGACACATCTGCATTTTTTAATGACCTGCTTTGTAAGGCTTTTAACTTAACCTGACATTCTGCCTCCTCTTGCACTCTTCCTCGCTATCCAAATGCTCAGTATAATTTGTTGTGCATGTTATATCACAAATGATGTTATTTGCTAGTGTAAGAGCCAAAGTTAGAAAATTAATACTTTAAATTAAACTCATACTAGTGTTTGCTTAATCTGAATAGAATACAATTTTCTTTCATAGCTATAGATTATGGTATCACCTTTAACCCCCTGTAAGTTAACATGAGATATAATATTCTCAGCTATATCTCTGTGTGTTAATTAAGTCAGTTTTTTAGAATTAGTCTCATTGCTAGCATGGATTGAAAGACCCACTTGCGGTTTGTGTAAGTGGGATAGGCATACTGTTTTCTGACCATTTAGAAATGCTTCAATTGTATTAGAAAACTTAAAGAAACAAATAAGATATATAAGCTTTAAACAGAACTATTCTTAAAACCAGAACTTTTCTTTACTTTGCAATAAAAACTTTTTCTTTATTTTTGTGCGAACTGTTTAACTTTGAATTTTTACTAAAGTTTTAAAAAAAAAAGGAAGATATTTTGTCTGTGAAATCATTTCAATGTTTCAAGCTATTGCTAGAATCCCACGAAGCAAACTAAAACTGCAGAACTTTGGTAATTTTGGGTAAATGCAGGTAAAGCTAGGCAATCTTTTAGTACTGAATTTAGTATTTTGGTATTTTTTTCATCAGAAAGAAAGTGCAATCAAAAAACAGAAAACGCCAACTACAGAAAATTTTAAGATTTGGAATGAATTTAGTTGTACTACAGCAGCATGGCTTACCGATACGAAGAGTTTTTTTAGCAAGTCCACCTGATGAACAGCTTGTTAATTTAAAGAATTACAGCTACAAGTTAGAGTCAGCACAGAATCCAGAGTTCCACAAACCTTTCGGTTGAAGCACATTCTCAATAGTAAATGCGGCTCATCATCCCAATTAAGACCTGCGGCACCAGCGTCTTCATCGACAGTCACACTTGAGCAGTCAGAACTCGATAAAATCCTATAAAGGCTTCTTCACATGGCCGAGTCTAAAGCAGAAAAGCAGGAACGATTGGAAAAACCTACTACTAACGCAGGGACCCACTTGCAGAGTCACAGACACGATCTGGTTGATGTGCTCATGCACAATCAAGCCGAATGTCAGAAGGCAGTCGGTGAAATGGCTAAAATGTTAGCCCAACAAAAAGATAAACAAAAGGAAGCTGTCAAGTACCACACAGACAGGTCCCTTTTATTTGTAGGTGATCTGTTGTCTTATGCAGATTTCATTAGGGCCTTTGATCACGCTGTAGGCAATGTGTTAGAGAACCCTCAAGATAAATTAGATTACCTAATCCAATATACCAGAGGTCTTACCCAGGAAATGGTTAAGGGCTGTGTATGATTGCCTCCAAGTCAAGGCTATGCAAAGGCCAGAAAGCAAATTGAAAGTTACTATGGCAACCAAACATTCATAGCTGATGCATACACAGATAAAGCATTGAAGTGGCCTCATATAAAGCAGAATGAATGATGGGGAGGCCCTGAGAGACTATCAACCATTCTTGGTAGCTGTGTGGACTCATGGCCAATGCATGGCCGTGATGTATTCAACAGCAAACCAAATATCCGTACCATACTCTCAAAGCTTCCATATTATTTGCAAGACAAGTGGCAAAACTCAGCTTATGAACTAGAAGAAATAGGCAGATATTGACGATCTAACTGCTTTTCTACATCGACAGGCTAAGATGCTGATGCATCACGTTTATGGAAATGTTCCATAAGGTAGCACAGAGAAAAAGGAAAAGACTGACAAAGGTAAGTCTCCCCTGAATTGTGGCCAAAGAAAAGGGAGTACTGGGAGTACTTTTGCTATAAGCATCACCGAAACTGCTGAAAAGGGGATTCGAGAAACCTCAGTCAAAAAGATTGCATCTCTTGCTGAATGTAGTAAAATCAAAGAACTTCCACATAAAGACAGAATTGACTATCTAAAATCTAAAGGGTTTATGCTTTTGTGTCTTTAAACAGGGGCACCTTGGTAAGAACTGTAAAGAAAGAATTAAGTGTCAGATATGTTCTTTGCAGCACCAGGTATCTTGCACATCAGAAAATAGGATGGAGCAACATCCACTAAAACTACTTCCAGTGAGATAACATCAACTGAAGGGGAATTCGAGAAGGGGACTTGCATCCTTAAAGGGGCCAGAAAAAAATAAGCACTTCACGTGGTCCCCATTTAGGTAAAAGAAGAGCGAAAAGTATTTAGAATCATGCACCCTTATAGACTCCAGAAGTACAGCAACAATTTGTACTGAAAACCTACAGAGATGGTTAAACCTTCATGGACGAAGAACTCAAGTGTTCCTGAAAGATTTGCAAGTTTGTGGTCTCAATGAAAATGAAAATATTGATTTGCCAAAGGTCTATACACAGATTTCTATTCCAGTGGGAAGAGAAAATATTCCATGACAAGAAGACATTGAGAAGTGGATTTATCTTGAGGAGGTACACCTACCATTCATATATTCTTAAGTTGATCTTTAATAGGTATTAATACCCCAAGGGCCTTAGAGCCGTGGCAAACCATACCTAGCAAACCAGGTGGACCTCACACTGTGAAAACTGCACTTGGATGAATAATCGGTGGGCCATAGATGACTTCATAAAGCACAGAGTTAAGCTGTCTAAACATTCAATCAATCATGTGTCAATAGTAGAAACTGAAGATATGTTGTTTCAGCAGTATAACACAGACTTTCCTGAGTGCAGCTGTGAAGAGAAGGAAGAAATCATGTCACAGGAGGACATCCAAGTTCATGCGCATAGCCTCAGAATCTGAAAGACTGGTAGGTGGCCACTATTGCTTATATTTGCCTTTGAAATCTATTCAAGCACTTAGGAGGAACACATATGTCATGTTCAAGCTCTCCTTTACACACACTAATGTACAGTACCTAAGCTCTAAATTATAGAACCGAGACACCAGGTATATGGTAGTTGAACAGAAAGCCTTGGCAATTAAATGGACCATTAACCAGCTGAGGTACTACCTTCTCAGCTGAGAGTTCATTCTTGTCAAGAACCTTTACAATGGATGACCTTGCACAAGCAGCTGAATCCCTGGGTTACGAGGTAGTTTTTGGACCTACAGCCATATAAGTTCAAGGGCCAACATTGATGAGGATCTGTCCACCCCAATGCCAATATTCACTCTTGGATATGTTACCTGTCAGTTCTGGCCACCTGATCCAATGGGTCTAGCCTAAGGGGGTGACTGGGGGGTCGTGTCACATACAAGCACTTAAGAGACAACTTAACAGTATTTCCACCCCTAAGTCAAGAGTTGGCGCTGTTGCCTAAAGCTTTTCCTCCTTTCTCTCTGGCAAGCCTAACATCTGGCAACAGGAAGACATCTGATATTACTTCCTGGGTCTGGCCCCTTGACCCTGATCCTTCCACCATCTTGACTTCAGTCTACACTTGGACTTGCGTCTGGAAAGGTGTTTCATTAATTGATTTTTTTTTTTTTAAATAATATTGTGATTTATATTAATGGAATTAAGAATACCTAGATCATACACATGGAAAAGCTGCTGAATAAGGAGAACAAACAGGATCGTCCTTTATCTTTTAAAAACATGTACTTGCCTACAATTTGCATGCTATCAGCAATATGCTAAGGATGCTCTTGTATTAAAGCTTTGTCCATACCAAAAATTGTTAGCATATCCATGATATGCATAATAAGATCCTTAGACATTGTTGTTAAATAAATTTCTTATATACTTGCTTGAGTCCTGAGAGCCTTTGTATAATATTGTTGAAGTAAACTGGGGATTGACAAAAAAAGTTTTCCCCTAACAGTGGCATATTTTATTTTTCGTATTTTCAGACAAACAGCAGTTTATCTTACACATTTAAACATGGTAAAAAGATAAATGTTTTGAAATTTTTAAAAACTTAAGTTTGGAATTAGTCAAAGAAATCTGTATTTCCAGTTTGCCAGCAGTAATTTTGAATTTGATAGTTACTTTTTGGACCTACAATGCAACAATAAATTGAGGTAGCTTCAAAACAGTTTAACATTACATTTAAAAATAGGGAGTTAGGTCAACCTAAACTGCTGGCAGAAGCTGCACACAGCAACATTGAGCAACTAACAAACAATAAAAAACATTTCCAACTTGTTTTTTCTTACAGTCTAAACAAATACTGTTTAACAAAATAATAATTTATATCATTACCACACCCAGATATAACTGAATTAAGTGTATTGTATGTGCATCTATGAACTAATGCACCTCAGCCATGTTAGAAAGTAGGTATGGTTCACAGTTAGTTTCATTTTATTTTTTAAAATGACTATTTGCAGTGGTGTTCAAAACCATTCAATCCTATTGAAGGTCATAATTTCTTGCATGACAAAAGATTTGTACAAGTATTTATCCATTCTGTATTTTTAATTTGAATTTTTATGTTGTAACAATACATATCAAAGTCATCATAAACCATTTTCTGCAGATATTTAACTGAAGAAGAAAAACTCAAAAGTTAATGTTTTGCATATGTATTTAAACCTCTGGTTGGATAGCGTACAACTAGATTATTAAAAATCATTATTAAACATCATTCAGACTTAAAATTGTCATAAATCAAAACTCAGCATTTGCATTAAAGTCTAAAATTGAGTCAAATTCTAGTCTTCCGAAAACGACTGCCAGACAGAAATGTACAATATTATATTATTTTAATAAATAGTGGCTTTAATCCAACCGTTCATTCATGATCCAACAGAGCCTAACCAAACATCATCTAGTGTAGGCCAGAAATCAAAAACAGACTCAATTACAGTTTTTTCAAAAAAATAAAAATAAAATGCTATATCACTATCAAAAGCACTCAGCCACATTCAAAATGTTATGTACAGTAATAACAGTGAGCAAGGAATACAAAATGATTTGGGTTATTCTGATTATGGGGGCTAAACTGATACCATTTATTAATCCAAAGTTCATGTTAATTAACATGCTTTGCACACTGGTGAGTACTTTTGTGTGTGTGTGTGTTTTTTTTTTACAGAAAGTGTTTTAAACAAGGTACATTTCGCATATCATTGCAAAGAAAAACTGTTGTTTTACAAAATATTCTGTTTTATTTTTTTGTTAACTCTATGGTGGACTAAATCTATCCTAAATTTATCCTATCCTGGGTCCGCTGCTCTTCTCAATCTACATGCTTCCGTTAGGTCAGATTATCTCAGGGCACAACGTGAGCTACCACAGCTATGCTGATGACACACAGCTGTATTTATCAATAGAACCTGATGACCCCGATTCTTTTGATTCACTAACAAAATGTCTGACTTGTATCTCAGAATGGATGTATAGTAACTTTCTCAAGTTAAATAAAGAGAAAACTGAAATCTTAGTGATTAGCAATAATGGATACAATGAGGCTATTAGAAATAAACTGGATACATTAGGATTAAAAGTCAAGACGGAGGTAAAAAGGTTAGGGGTAATTGTTGACTGTAATCTGAATTTTAAATCGCATATTAATCAGATCACTAGGACAGCATTTTTTCACTTAAGAAACATAAGTAAAGTTAGACCTCTTATATCACTGAAAGATGCTGAGAAATTAGTTCACGCGTTTTTTTTCAGTCGACTAGATTACTGTAATGCACTCCTATCAGGACTACCCAAAAAAGACATAAATCGTCTGCAACTAGTGCAGAATGCAGCTGCTAGAATCCTAACTAGGAAAAGAAAATCCGAGCACATCTCTCTAGTTTTAATGTCACTACACTGGTTACCTGTGTCATTCAGGATTGACTTTAAAATTCTGCTTATGGTTTATAAAGCCTTAAATAATCTCGCCCCATCTTATATATCGGAATGTCTCACACCCTATATTCCAAATCATAACCTCAGATCCTCAAATGAGGGTCTCCTTAGAATTCCAAGAACAAAACTTAAAAGAAGTGGTGAGGCGGCCTTCTGCTGCTATGCACCTAAAATCTGGAATAGCCTGCCAATAGGAATTCGCCAGGCTGATACAATAGAGCAGTTTAAAACACTGCTGAAAACATATTACTTTAACATGGCCTTTCTATAACTTCAATTTAACTTAATTTAACTTAATCCTGATACTCTATATGTTCAATTTCCTCATAATAACTATTCATGGTGGCTCTAAAATCCGTACTGACCCCTACTCTCTTTTCTGTTTCTTTTTCCGGTTTCTTTGTGGTGGTGGCCTGTGCCACCTCCACCTACTCAAAGCATCATGATGCTCCAACAATGATGGATGGATTAAAAGGCAGAATTCTACGTGACCATCATCATCAAGCCCTTCCGTGAGAACCCTAAATCCAAAGAGGACTGTTTCATTTATGTTAAGTAGAATGCCCAGAGGGGACTGGGCAGTCTCATGGTCTGGAATCCCTACAGATTTTATTTTTTCTCTAGCCGCCTGGAGTTTTTTTTGTTTTTTCTGTCCCCCCTGGCCATTGGACCTTACTCTTATTCGATGTTAATTAATGTTGATTTATTTTGTTTTCTTATTGTGTCTTTTATTTTTCTATTCCTTATTATGTAAAGCACTTTGAGCTACTGTTTGTATGAAAATGTGCTATATAAATAAATGTTGTTGTTGTTAAACTCCAGTTTTTGGGGATATTCTTTGACTGAATGGCTTGAGCTCACACTATCATTGCTTCACTGTGTTTTTCAAAGCAAAATTACTTCAAAGCAAATAATCATTAAACCGTGTATGGATATCATTTATGATGGGTGAACATAAGACAAACTAAGTGGGTCACTTTAAGGGCAGTTTTCATAAGACTGACCTATGGGATTTTCATGCTAGGTTTTAAAACTAGATTACTGAAATGAAGACTGTTGTGCTATTCCTCATTTTTAAACTTTCAGTGCTGAAATATAGAGCTGTGCACACTCTCATAGGCACATTTTTCCGGGAGAACATTGATCAACAGTAGCCCATTGGCAATTGTATGTGGTTTTAAACTGAGTTTACATTTCATGTTTCAGTAAAGTTTTAGTTTTGTTTATCATTTGTTTAATAAAATACTTCTTTTGGTTCAGTTTTCATTAGGGTACAGAGTTCATATTTAACAAGTTCCCAATTCAGATCCAGATGAACCAAAGATTAGGGAAAGTGGCATCACTTTTACATTATCTGTACTAATAAAAGGCAAAGCCCTCACTGACTGACTGACTGATCACTAATTCTCCAACTTCCCGCGTAGGTGGAAGGCTGAAATTTGGCAGGCTCATTGTTTACAGCTTACTTACAAAAGGTAGGCAGGTTTCATTTCGAAATTCTACACGTAACGGTCATAACTGGAACCTACTTTCGTCCATATAAATGGCTATAGCCTGCAGCTCGGTCGTCGTGTGAGGCGGAGTTGTGCCATATAAGGCCTTTCGTCAGCAGCTATCCAATAGACACGCTGCCGCGAAATATTCGCGGGTGAAGGACTGTGCTTACAATTGAGAAGGCAGCAAAAGAAAATGAAGCGAGTAACACATACAAGCATATTCATAAGGGCAGCTACTGCAGAAACAAAGCACGGTGTAAACCTTAAGTTTAAATTAAGTTCATACACAGGCTGCCGCTGGCATTTGTCATGCCTAAGACGAATACGATATTCGCGAGATACAAGTTAAATTACAGGACGCAGGGTATAAACGAGACTTTTCATCACTTTGTAACGGAGTTAAAATTGCTGGTGAAGGACTGTGCTTATGCAAACTAAAATGAGATGGTCAGGGATAGAATAGTGTTTGGCACAAACTCAGCAAAAGTGCGACAGAAACTTTTAAGTGGCGGGTCTGAGCTAACATTACATAAAGCCGTGGACATCGTGAGATCGCAAAAGCACAGCTGAGAAGCTTCGATGCATGTATTCCGAGCGGCTCACATGAACTGACTTTGCAGGACTGGGAAAGGTAAACCCGTGCATACAGTGTGTGATGTCTCAGACACACTACTTCTACTAGCAAAATACCCGCGCTTCGCAGCAGAGAAGTAGTGTGTTAAAGAAGTTATGAAAAAGAAAAGGAAACATTTTAAAAAAGACGTAACATGATTGTCAATGTAATTGTTTTGTCATTGTTATGAGTTTTGCTGTCATCAAGGATTTGATTATCATTATTTCTTTCAATCAGGTTCGTATTTGGAGGACGTTTTGTGTTCAAGTTACATTTCGTGTTTGTCAACTGTTGTAAAGATAACAGGTTTCATTCATCGAAGTGTTCACTACCCAAATCGCTACTCGTGAATCAAAGAGGTTTAACAGGAATTCCTGGTATTAACTTGTGGATTTGCCTGTGAATATTTAGCGGCAGCATGTCTATGAACTTGTGGATTTGCCTGCGAGTATTTAGTGACAACGTGTCTATTAACTTGTGGATCTGCCTGCGAGTATTTAGCGGCATCGTCTCTATTAAGTTGTGGATTTGCCTGCGTGTATTTAGCGACAGCACCTCTATGAACTTCTGGATTTGCCTGCGAGTATTTAGCGACAGCGTCTCTATGAACTTGTGGATTTGCCTGCAAGTATTTAGCGACAGCGTCTCTATGAACTTGTGGATTTGCCTGCGAGTATTTAGCGACAGCGTGTCTATTAACTTGTGGATTTTTCTGTGAGTATTTGGCAGCAGCATGACGAAGTTGTTTCCGTCTAGCTGCATCAGAATATGTACCACAACGTCTGACATGCCTCCTTTTTACTGTTTTCTCACAGCTTGGATTGCTGCTGTCATAATCGGTTTGAGTTTCATGGTTTGTTTCAATTACGTTAGTATTTGCAGGACATGTTGTTCTGTTACAACCTTTTAAAACTGTTTTTGTATTAAGATTTGCAGTTTAGCTCCATCTAGTGGGTGCAGCTGGTATTTTTCCTCCCCTCCCTTGCTTCCTGTCATGTGAGGTAATCAGGAAGTTAATTTAAGAATCAGGAAGGCTGCTGTCATGTGCATGGAAATGCACTAGTCAAATCCTCTGTCATCTGTGCTTATCTTCAGTGCTTGTGATGGCATCGTCTGTATGTATTATTTTATTTTAATGTTATCCTTCACTATATATATATATATATATATATATATATATATATATATATATTTGCAGTGAAAGTAACTCTTTTACTAGTTTATTAATAATACATGTATAAGGCACAGTAATATACATTTAGAGGATATGTTTGTTGTTAATATAAAGCCACTTAGCGTTTGTATCCTTTTTTCTCTGTTTTAGTTTCACCCTTTTTAATTCCAATAAACCTGTGGATAAAGAAACACCGTCTATAGAGTTTTGGATATGGAAAGGTGTTTATCTGCCTGTCAAAAC
>JANRMT010028174.1:88380264-88400822 GCA_026402145.1 Polypterus bichir lapradei
TGACAATGACAAAACAATTACATTGTCAATCATGTTACGTTATTATTAAAATGTTTCCTTTTCTTTTTACTTCTCCGCTGCCAAACACGGTTATTTTGCGCTATATATATATATATATATATATATATATATATATAGTAAAAGGCGCTATATAGGGCTTTGCCTTTTATTAGTATAGATTATGATTAACTAAATCGAATTTGTTTTTCTTTTCTTGTAACAATTTCTTTCACTTCTTGTAAAGCACTTTGAGCTACATTCTGTGCATCAATATTATAAAAATAATTGTTTTTTAAAAAAGATAAAAGCATACACTTTTAAGATAAAAATAAAATTACTGTATATCTTTAAACGTATGTTGAAAAATTCACATTTTTTTCAAGATATCTCAAATGCAATTCAAGATCTCTTGAAATAGCCTCCTAGGTACTTTGAGATATCTTAAACAAAGTCTTGGCATTTCCAGATAGTCTGAATTTCAATTAAATGTATATCAATATGACTTCCTGTAAAATTGCCTATGATTTCAAAGAAACTTTCTTTCATTTTAAGATATCTTGAAATTAAATGTGATATCTAGAATTTCACAGAAAGCTATTTTAAGATATCTAGGATAATACAGTATATCAACAATACAATTCAATATAATTTAAAGTGTATTTCCAGGTATCTCAAAATAGTTTCTAGTAAATTTTAAAATAAGAAATGTCAAAATATCTAACAATAATTTCCTGCACATTTCAAAATATCCTAAAATAAACAGGAAGTTTTGAAAGAATAAGATATTTTACATAGAGTGAGTTTCCAATATTTAAATATATATTTGACACCTTAAAACATAAAGGAGCATATTCTCAGATATCATGAAACACATTTCAAATATCTGGAAAGGTGAATTGTATTTTAACACCTGAAATTCATTTTCAGATATCTCTAAATCTTAATTATTTTTACATACAAATTTGTTTCCAGATATCTAATTTTAGATATTTAATATGTAATTCAAAATATCTCCAAATTACCCTTATGTTATTTTAACATATCTGAAACTTAATTTTACATATCACAAAACAAACAAAAGATCCTATTTGAATAGTGAAATTAAAATATATATCTAAAATCAATTTCAGATATCTTAAAATGAATGGGATACAAATGTACTCACTAACTCACTCAAAGGTAAACATCAGCTAGCCCAGGTGATTTGTTTGATTTCAGACTATTTAACTTAAGCAGCACATCTACAATTTCCAAATCACTCTTATACATTTAAAAAAACGTATAAGACTATGAGTCAATTCAATTACAAGCCAATGAAGCTCAAGGATGTTATAGAAGTTTTTTCATCCTAGTTCTTGAATGAGTTGGATGAGATTAATAAAGCCTCAACACGGAGCATCAGAGATATGCAGATTTGTATTTAGTTTTAATTTTTTTGTATATTTATATAGTGTTTGTAGTCCTTCCTTTTTTAAATATACTGTACTATTTTGCTTGATAATACAAACAATTTTGTTATTTGAACAGAAAAACCTAATTTTGCCAACAGTATCTTTTGATTCCTAATTTGTTTGATGAACAGTTGAAGGTGATAACAAAAAATGCACCCTCACTTGCCAAAAAACTAAAATCCTAACAACAAAACACAAACTATCAAGACATTAATTTGCTAGCCCTCTATTGACATTGACAACTGGAATTAATTTTAACTAATGTTAAAAAAGTGTTAATCGCTCATTTGAAGATTTGGAAGTACTGTACAAATTGTAAATTACTATAATTATTGCTATTTAGTAATCTACCTGATCTATTAGTACAAATAAACTATTTAAAAAGTGATGAGTAAATAAATAGGTTTAAAAACTGTAATTTAGATCTTTCTGTAAAAACCAGAAAAGCATCTGATCCCAATTTCCCAACTACTGACCTACAATGTAATGTATCCATTCTGTTTTTGACAAGGTAAACTTCTCATTACACACATGCTCTCCTCCTCAATTTACATACTAAAATGCAGATGCACTAAATCACATGACAAAGGCAGAATAGCAAATAAACAAAATAAATATCTGACAGGAAAAATACCATTGAACATTCGAACACTCTAGACGAGAACAGGCCATTCAGCCCAACAAAGCTTGCCAGTCCTATCCACTTATTTCCTCCAAAAAAGCATCGAGTCGAGTTTTGAAAGTCCCTAACGTCTTACTGTCTACCACACTACTTGGTAACTTATTCCAAGTGTCTATGGTTCTTTGTGTAAAGAAAAACTTCCTAATGTTTGTGCGAAATTTACCCTCAACAAGTTTCCAACTGTGTCCCCGTGGCCCAATCTCTCATGTGGCACCTTATCAAATGCTTTCTGAAAGTCCAGATAAATAATATCATATGCTCCACTTTGATCGCATCCTTTTGTTGCCTCCTCATAGAATTCCAGCATGTTAGTAAAACACGGCCTCCCTCTTCTGAACCCATGATGACTGTCCAGAATTACTCCTGTCCTTGCCATGTGTTGCTCAATCTTATCCTTAATAATAATAATAATTGGGTACATAAGACCCTGTGAAAAAAAAAAACAGACTAGTATTGCGCTAACTGATATTTGTTGTTATAATTATGGGTCAGTTCAGGATGTGGATTAAGACAAAATGTTGGACAAGCAGCATGTTCAGTTCTGATCAGAAACCAATTACTAAATCATGCACCACACAATAATTCCTGGATAACTAATAATGGCCAAGACATATATGTTTTGTTATTTTTTTAACAGTCTAATTAAACACACACAAGAAATCAGACATAAACTTCAGACTGTACCAACAAGACACACCAAGACTAGCATATACACTAAAAAAAAAAAAAATCAACAATGTTTTGGTTTACAATTGCACAGACTGGACCTCTTCATACCCGAAGCCTAATAAGTGGTTTGTCTGGCTGTTGAGGGTTCCCCAGTCGTTCCTGTTCAGCTAAATCCAGCATGGCCTCCACCTATAGGAACAACACAATGTTTAGCAATTATGGTTGTATCTAAAGCAGCATTTAATGAATTATCAGAAAGGCTGAGTTTATTTCTTTGCTCTCTCAAATGTTCCCAGGTACATAGAAAAATTATTTCTTGATTAAATATGCTACTAGTTACAATTATTTTGAAATACTTAATGTTATTTTGTTTACATCAACAAAAAGCCATTTTGGTTATTGTTTTAATTGGCAGCACCACTTTATGCACTTTCAGATAACCACGGCCCATCTTGTTCATAGCAACAGCACCTGGTTGCTAGTAACATGACAGAATGATGAAATGACACGAGACACACAGTACATGGCACCCAAGCTTTTGTATTGAATACTAAAAGCAAATTTAGTTACAGAAAGACAAACAAGTTACAGTAAAGACATCTTGTTTTTCAGTATTCACTTTGGTTTTGTCATTAGTGTCTCCCTATCTTTTACCCAAGAAACCTTGGCTTGTTTTCTCAACAAAAAAAAGCAAAAAAAAATTAAAAAAGCAAACCTTAAAATACTTATCTCCTAGTCATTGCTGTTTTAATAGACTGTCTTTCCTGTTGACAGCCAAAAGACACCTTGGTTGATATTACATAAGTAAGGGAAGAATTATGTGATGTGATTTATAGCACTGAATATGTGATTCACTTATAACTTATTCACCAAAATGAAATATCTAAAACAATAAATGTAAATAAATATTAATGAAGGAAGTTTGCAAGTGTTGAATTCTAATAGGATAATGATAACATTGCATTCTATTTTTTCTCTCAATAAATACTGCTTTTATTCACTCTCCCAGTTCTCCACTTTGAGTTTGTTACAATATATTGAAGTTCATTTTAGATTCTTGTTTTGTGTAAGTGTATGTTTTGTATTTTATTAAAAAAAGAACATTAAAATGACATGCTAGTCATTCAAACAAATAATATTAACATAACACATATAACTATTTACTTCTAAATGAATAAAAGGAATAAAAGAGGAAAAAAATTGAGGAAAACAAGATTTAATCTTCACCCAAGTATAAAACTAAAAATTGCATTATAAATTTTCAAATCACAAGCATCACATATTTCAGATATGTTATAATTTGCAAAACAAATATTCATTTTCATGTTTAATGTAAGCCCAAAGTGGAAGTATTTTGGTGAATAATAAATAGCTGAAAATGCTGTGACAACATGTTTCCAACAATTTATGAACTTTATTATAAGCTTGTTTAAACAATACATTATACAGTAAGATCTGGTTTTTCGCTAAGACAAGCAAATACTCATGAGTCTCAAATAATGAATATAGATATACACAAGATGTGAATTTGTAATGGTGACAAAAACTGGCCCTCTTCATTAATTTAACAAATGAGATGACCACTTTCAATTCTACATCATCTATAATTACTTTTTTACAATATATGTCTTTTATTGGATCAAGTAAAATTTGTTTGAAAGTGTGTGTTTTCCATGAATTCACTAATTTTTTTTACTCACTTTAGGACAGTTTAACAAAAAAAAATAGTTGAAAGGAAAAGATGCATGCATTTTAACTGAATTTTGAAATGTTCACTTAAAAATTATCTGCCAAATTGATGGAAACAAAGCTAAAGACACATGTGGCCAACGCAGGAGCACCATAAACAAAATGATCATTTTTGGAGTTCCAAATAGAAATAATCAGAATCTACCTATTGATTGTGTAATGAAGGTTTACATTTAGAAGCCAACTGATTTTATCACTGTAACTATCAACACAAAATATGCTCAATTTCCAAAAGACTCCATCATGTCTTGTTTAATTTTAATAAGAGTATTGGACTTTTATCTTGATTTCTAAAAACAAAGAACAACACAAAGATCCATCCAAGTGATATTTTGTACTTTCTTGGTCCAGATGCACAATTCTAATGGGCCAGACCAATCTATTACATACAGTATACTATAGCCATTTGTAGACAGACCACACAATATATACTCTGCTGAAATAAGCCTGTCTTATAGCATCTTAAAATATATAGGGGAGGAATTAGTAGTAACAACAAAGTGCATGGACCAACAAATTAATAAAATAAACAATGACACTTTGTGGGTAGTAATTCACTAATCTCAGACAATACACAATTCTACCTAGAAATGAATGCAAGACAACATTTGAGAATATTAAACATTTGCACAGCTAAGCTTGAAATCTGGGGGAACACTGAGCCAATACTCTGCCAGCCAAGAACAAAGTTTCACGCCTCTTCACCTGCAAAAAGACACAATTAGATTTACTATAGCTGGCTCACAACACAGACACACACACATTGTAATTTTGAGACAAGGTAGCAATCAACTGCTAATTGGTCACTCCCCAGGTTTTTTGCTTAAGAAGACATACAGGGATAAGAATGCCACCCAGTGCAACACTCTTGAACACACTAATATGCTTAATAATGTTCTGAACAATGAATTGGTGCCCTGCCCTGTCCAGGTGGTGTTCCTGCCTTGTGCCTGATGATTGCTTAGATAGGACCCAGATGCCTCGCAACCCTGGCCTAGGTAAGAGGGTTGAGAAAACAGATAGAAGGATTATTTTGTTTTTTTCCTGACATCTGAGAGTGCACTGAACACACAAAAAACAACACAAATCATGTGCAGTATAATCTAATACCTGGAAAGCTGAGCTGCAAAAGCAGGGACAGGCCAACAACAGTGTTATGTAAAAATACCTTTTCAAAACAGAAGGCCTCAATCTTCTGTAGAACTTTAGGATTATCCGGATGAAAGAGGTCCTCATAGTCAGCTAGAACAACATCCTCAATGAAGAACTTCCGCACAGTCCGAAGCTCAATTTTCTGCAAGTTCATCTTCTTGCCTTTTATTCTCAGCAATCCCACATGCCTGTAAGAGCGTTAGAGAGAACTTGTGAGACAGGTATTTCCCCTGGCTGCCACTAAATATCAGATTAGGAGCTGATGTCAAAAATAACAAAAAAAAACAAACAAACAGAGACCATTCAAGCAACTTTTGATTTCCAGAAGTTCCAAAAGACCAGGGATTCACAACTTTTTTGCCCCATTTACGTACCCTGTGGCAACTTTTTGAAAATAAACTCCATTCTGTTTAATTCAGTAATTTGAATTTATACATCCACTACCATAATAAAGTGATCTGACAAAAGGAAAAATGTTAAGATACTGTTTTTAACATTTTTGTCTTTTAAGTTCAAATAAGAATAACAAAATAACACATAATAATGCTATTTCACTTATTTAATAATAAGCAGCAATGAGCAGATACCAGGGCAAAACATACTGAGTTGATGAGAACACATCAATCAGTGAGACACTAATTCTTGCTTTTCTCCTACAATTCTGGATATTATTAGTGCAGTTGCTAAAAGAGCAAGTCTCATGTCGAAATATATTTGTATCCCATTTTTAAGCAAATTTACCAACTGAATAGGAGAAATGTACCCCTAGTTGGAAATCCCTGGCCTAGACTATGTAAAATCTGGACACCATGGGAAAAGTCAATATCCCTACCCACAATTAAGACCACACTAACCTAAGGAAAAAAAATGTAAAATCTGAACACCATAGGGGCAATCTACCAGGTCTATCAAAAATTAAGGCCAAGATGATCTTAGTAAGGTCTTTCTGGTAAAAAAGGAATTATTCCCAAAATGAGAGCATAACTGTCTACACACTTGCGTACAGCTTCTCCGGGCGACAAAGAAGTCACTATTGAGCTGCCTGGTTGAGTAACATAAAATAGCTGTTGTTCGTTGCGCTCCGGAGCAATCTTGCATTCATGTTCATGACCCCAAAACACCAAGTCCAAGAAGTCATCAAGGAATTGTTCTGGGATATAGTTGGTTGCTCCGTGTTTACTCCTGTAGAGAACAGAAATATGTCAACTAACTAACAAATGACCACTGATCATTAGGCAAATGGCAGCCCAGTTTCAAATGTCTCATATCAAGGCTCTACAGTGCAACAGACTCCAAAAAATTCATGTTACATTCAGGGAAATTTTATAAACCTGATCATATTATTCTCAGTCGTTTCCATTCTTCAGATAATACTCTCCTACCCATTAAACTTTGCTCTTTTTAAAATTAATGGGGTTTCCTAGTGACTATTACCTGTTCTGGTGAATAACAAAAAGATTAAACCACTTGTCCTCATCCTCTTTGGGTCGGAGCATGGTCACTTGCTTGTTTACAAACATTCGGTACAAGCGTTCGTCTGGAATTGAGCCTAAAGAGAGCAAGTGGAATATAACTCTTAGACCCAGAAATAATGGTGCACATATAAATCTATTGCACACTGCACAAAATATAAGTACTGTGATAATTCATCTAAGCATACATGAGGGGAAAGTTATAGTCATGGACATAGACAAGAAATACAGAAATTCGACTATTTTATAATAATAAAAAGTTTTATTTACTACTACACTATATCCTGCTAGTACTAAAGCTATACACAGAATTGTTGTTATAATAATAATTGTAATTGTTAAAATAGAAAATAATAAAATGTAAATATTTTTTAAAGGTATAGTAAATACACAGTTCATTCACACATACTGTACTTCCATTCATCTACTTTCAAACCTGTTGCATCCAGTTCAGAGAGGCAGAGGCCAGAACCTACTATTTCAGCACTGACTACTTACAAAATCAGGAACCAAGAGTGAGTAGGAGTCCAGCATACTGAAGGGCACATTCATACATGTACTCACATGCTACTATATGGTGCCAACTCAGATTTGCTAATTTCAAGTATTTTGGATGTAGAATAACACCAATGCATTGAGGAAAAAAAACACAACATTTTGAATGCTCAATAGAGGCCATTCCTAGACTCAATCACAGGTCTTTGCCCCTTTGAGGAATCTGACCTAACTTTACCATAAAGTAAACACATTTCCAGTAAAGGATAAAGTTGTTTTACATTGTTACATTTATTATTTAATACTGACCCAGGAAAACGTTATTTAACACTTTGAATGCAAGCAAAAGTTGAAAGTAATAACAGAACAGCATATATTTTTAAATTTATCACTTACACTTAAACACACTATATTGATCTGTATTGGTGAACAAGGGGCAGAGTCAGAAGGCAAAACTTAAAGGACTCTCCTTTACTTTGAAGTTGCCCGGAAGGAGTGGACATCTTATCGAGTCCCTGTCTAGTCCATGAGTTTTTTCCAGAGAACAAAAGGACTTAAGGTTG
Source organism: Polypterus bichir lapradei (assembly GCA_026402145.1). Lineage (NCBI taxonomy): Eukaryota > Metazoa > Chordata > Cladistia > Polypteriformes > Polypteridae > Polypterus > Polypterus bichir. Next base: position 88,388,498 of record JANRMT010028174.1, read on the forward strand.
GAGAGGGGAGGACTCTCACTGCCATATGTGCCTATTCACCAAATGTCAGTTCAGTGTACCAGGTCTTCTTGGAGTCACTGGAATTGATCTTGACATAAGTCACTGCTGGGGACTCCATAGTTCTGATGAGAGACTTCAATGCCCACGTGGGTAATGACTGAGACATCTGGAGAGGCATGACTGGGACGAACGGCCCCCCTGAGCAGTGTTTTGTTATTAGACTTCTGAGGTAGCTATGTTTTGTCCATAACAAACTCCATTTTCAAGCAAAAGGTTGTTCATAAATGTATTTGGTACCAGAGATCTATGACAGATTTCATAATAGGCTGTATGTTCTGTACCCTCAGGTGGAGAGAGCTGTCAACTCTCTCAACTAACCACCTGGTTGTGAGTTGGCTCAGACACTCTGGGAATCACCTGGACGGACCTGGAAACCCAAGCAAGCATTGAGGGTGGAATGGGAACATCTAAGGAAGGCCTCTGACAAGAAAACTTTCAAATCCAACCTCCGAAAGAGCTTTATAAGTATCCCAGGGGATGGCTGGGGACATAGAGTCCAAATGGGGTTTGTTCAAAGACTTCATTGTGGAAGTGGGTGAAAAGGGTTGCAAACTAAAGGCCATAAGTACCTCTTAACGTGTCAACCCAAGGACCCAATGGTAGACATCAGAGGTGAGGGATGCCAACAGGATGAAAAAGGAGGCCTTCCATGTATGGTTAGAATGGGGGACTCCTGGAGCAGCAGAGAGGTTCCAACAGGCCAAAAGGGCTACGGCTTTGGAGGTCATGGAAGAAAAAACCCGGGTGTCGCAAGAGTTCGGAGAGACCATGGAAAGCAATTATCGATTGGGCTCAAAGAGGTTCTGGCAAACCATCTGGTGTCACCAGGCTGTTCTCAGCAAGGGTGGAAAAGTGCTGACCCAGACTGAGAATGTTGTCTGGAGGTGGAAGGAACACTTTGAGGAGCTCCTTTATCTAATGAGCACACCCTCTGTGGAGGAGGCAGAACCAGAAGCTGATGGGGGAGGAGGGGGGATCAATGCCCATTTCCTTGAGGGAGGTCACTGGGGTAGATGAGCAACTCTGCAGTGGGGTGGATGAGATCACACAGAAATGCTCAAGTCTCTGCATATTGTCATGCCATCATGGCTGACATGCCTTTTTAGTGTCGCATGGTCATAGGGAGCTGTGCCACTGAGCCTGCAGACCAGGGCGGTGGTCTCCATCATTCCTCATTTTCCCAGGAAATGCTAACACCAGGGTACTATAAAAGAGATTCTGCTCAACTGTGGAACCTCAGAACCAGAAGGAGAAATGTGGATTCTATCCAGGCCATGGAATGGTGGACCTGGGACGGGGGGTTCTGGTTCGATGGTCTTAGAATTGTGTCACTGCCTTTTCCAGATGACATGGTCCTCTTGGTTTTATTGAACAGTGAACCACAGCACTCACTTGGATGGTTTAAAACCGAGTATGAATCGGCAGAGATAATGATCAACATCTCCAAATCTGAGGCTATACGATCAACAGACGGATTGGGATGACAAGCGCAGTTGTGCGGTCATTATACCGATCTGTTTTGGTGAACAAGGGGCAGAGTCAGAAGGAAAAGATCTCGATTTACCAGTCAATCCATGTCCTAACCTTCACCTATGTTAATGGGATTTGGGTAATGACCAAAAGAATGAGATCGTGGGTAGAAAAAGAATGAGCTTTCTCCAGGGCTCACCTGAAGGACTATATCTCCCAGATGGCCTGGGAACACCTTGGGATCTCACAGTATGAGTTTGCAAATAAGGCTTGGGGAAAATAATGTATGGGTGTCACTGCTAAGACTGCTGCCCCCCATATCTGGCTTCAGATAAACCATGGAAAATGAATGAATAAATTTAAATTTGTTTCCTCAAAAATAAAAATCTTATAATGAGATATTTCAAAATATTTAAATAAATCTAATGGCATATGCCAAGCAAAACTTGCGCTAGGCCAATATAACCATAACTGCTCTAGACAGAAACCTCAAGGTAAAATATGATAGCACCACTTATGACAATAACAAAATTTACTGTACTTTGCACTGCTGATTTTATTAAGTGTAATTGGAAATGATGGCATGGGGTGATTTGTGATATAAGACTCAAATTCAACTCTGGTAATGTATAAGAAGTTTATACAAACAATTTTCTACACTTTTTATTACTTAATACATTTCTCCTTTTGAACTCAAAGACAACAGCCTTCTACTGAGTTGCTTCACGGTGGATACTGGATAGCCCAGAATCAGGTCATTCTGAGTGTCACTCAGGTTTAAGCGGCTGCATGGCAATTCTTAACTACGGATGAAAGCATTTCATTGTTGTTCACTGCTGTGCAAAAGTTGTCATGGCAATAAGATTTCTTTGCTTGTGAAAAAAATCTAAAATAAGCAAAAATAAACACTGATAGCATAAAAAGTAACAAGAAAGTTTTTTTTACAAATAAAAACATATTGGTATTTTGTGTGACCTCTCTTAAAATGAAAAACTGAATTTGAAATACTGTACCTCTTTCTTTGACTTTGGCTGCTTTTTTTTTCTCCTTTTCCCAGACCAAAAAATTCCACACAGCCTTAACTTTGCTTAGGTCAAGACTTTGAGGTGGCCAGCCTCATACCACTAGCAATCCATCTTCACACATCCGCTACAAGTAGGACTTAATTGTGTTGGTAGTGGGTTTAGGGTCAATATTGTATGGAATATAAATATTTATAGTTATTTTTCCTGAAAGTACAACAGGGTGAATGAAATATGTTTATAATTCTCAGTATACATCATGACATTAATTTTGACAAGATTAAGTAAACTATTGAGAGAAATTCACCTCCAGTCCATGGCAGAGTGGTTAATGTGCATCACAGAAATCAGTATACTTATAACAAATTTTGAAATACTGGTACTGCCATATTTCTAAAACTAGTATTTCAAATTATAACTCCGAACACCATAACATTTTCTTCCACCAGTTATTGCTCCATGTCTTATAATGTTTATATATGTTAACTTATTCTGCTTGTTGCCTTTCCACATTAAGGATTTCTTAGTTGTAATTTACTGTGTGGTATATGTATATACTTTAGTGATACATGACGGCCAGATGCTGAGCAAGCATTCTACTTAATTTCCTTATGCTTCTTAAAACAGTGACCTTTAGATAATGCTTGGAAGATTTTGACAGCATTTTGGGCCTTCCACTGTTTTTTGTCTTTATCTTACCCAGTTTCTATAAAATTCTTTAACAAAGCTTACTACCAACTACAGTGGAACCTTGGTTCACGAACGTCTCGGAACATGTACAAATCGGTTTATGACCAAAAAGTTTGCCAAACTTTTGCATCTGTTCACGACCACAGACTCGGTAAACGAACAAGCCAGTTTCTCTTTCGATTTGTGCCCGCCAATGATTTCCGCATGTGTTCAGTCTCTCCCTGTGCATTCCCTGTGCAGCGAGAGAGAGCGTGAGAGACACACACACGTGAGAGAGATGAGAGAGACGCATGCGCGAGAGACACAGACACACACATGCACGCACACGCACACGCGCACACTCGAGAGAGAGATGGCTGGACGCATAAGGCCGAGAAGGCAGTTAAAGAATGCACCGGGCTTGCTTTTAAAGAGATAAATCCGAGCATTGTTTTAACCTCACTGTATTTAATGAAGACTTTTTTCTATTGGATTTTAACCTCCACTTCACTTCTGTTTACAGCGATCAGTTCATAGCGTGCATTGTTGCAATGTTACTTTTCTTGGTGGTTTATTAAATTACGGATTTTTAAAATGTTAATTTTTTTCCCTGTGCTTAAAACTCATTAAAAAAAAGTGTTTTTAGCGAGCAGTTCGTAGTACTATAGCGCGAACGCTCGCAGTCTTAGTTTTCTCTGTTGTTCAAGGTTTTCTCAGTGTTATTCAATGTTTTTACATTTAGTTTACTATTACGCTGTGCACTCTATGGTTTAATTAACTACATTTGTGATTAAAAATCTTTAAAAAAATATATTTACATACAGTACGGTCTGGAACGGATTAATTGTACTTACATACAATCCTATGGGGGAAATTACGTCGGTTCACGACCAAATCGGTTTACGACCAGAGTTTTGGAACGGATTATGGTCGTGAACCGAGGTTCCACTGTATAGTTTTGCTCATTCAAAACTATAATTTTATGCCTTTTCAACTGTGTTAGCTTAATCATTTCCAACCCTCTCCCCAAAGCACTTCATTTTCACCGCTAGTGCACCTGGTTCAGCCAATCAAAACTGAAATTTAACTGATACATGGAATTACTTTATTGCTTCACGCGGAGGTTTGAGAAATGTTATTTAAAAAACAAGAAACTCTTGTTAATTTTTATTGTACCAAATAGTTTTGAGTGTATTCTAATTTTATTTAGGGTTTTTACAATAAGCACTTACCACCTATATAACTAGCCTTAAAATATTTTCTTGGATTGCCATGTACATTTGTACATGTTACTTCATATTTTTCTTCTCTTTATCTGTGATTTAAATGTTTCTTTTGTAATTTTTATGTACTACTAAATCTTAAGCATTGACATTTTCAATTATTTCCTTTTCTCAAAAATTTGCCTTATTTTGTGTTTTACTCTATTCCCTATATTTATGTTGTAATTTTACTGATATGCAATTCAATTATTCAGATATGCAATGCAATTACTATGAATTTCTATCTCTCCATTGTTATTGTATGTCATTATTAACAATGTACACATTTCAACTCAAACAATTAAAATTTCCAACTCTACTCAGATTTGTGGTTTTGATGCTGATAGTAAAAGCAAATGTACAATATGCAACACATCTGAAATAAGTTATAGGCTAACTAGATATAAAAGTCATGGTCAGTCTATATGGAGAATTAGACTTTTAAGGTTTATATAACTATTTCAGAATCTAAAATAGTTTACATTGTTTCAACAGCTAAAAATGTGACCCCAATGGTTTTGCAAGAAAGACATCTAAGTTAGCAGCAAAACCTTGCAGAGCAAGTTCTATGTATGGAACACAATACCAAAGAAAGTGTTAAACTCCACTACATTAATAATATTGAACAATAAAAACAGAATTAACTTAGGCTTCACTGGCAGCTATGTTCAGTATCCAAGTATTAATTCAAAATTTCACCAAGCCTCATTGATAGATTCTTGCCTCACACAAACATAACCTTTTGATAGTAAATATAATCAAACATACTGGTGAAGAAAAAAGGCAGAAATATTACCCATTTTTAAAAACTTCCTAAAAGCATTTGTGCTTCAATGTAATGGTCCTAAATGAAGGTCCTAAAACTGTTGCAAACAGCCAAAAAACGTAATTAAAATGGCACTGCAATTGATGCAAAAAATGTTATGAGAAAATGTAATAACCATTAGAAAGACACAATCGAAATAAACCAGAATAATTTGTACTTCAAATTATAAGCTTAAAAATGAGAATCACTACAAATTGAAAGAGAGAGAAATATCACTGGTAATTTAAGAATATCCAAGTATCCATCAATATATCTATATTTAAAATCATATAATTCATTACTAAATGTATCAGGGACCAAGAACAAACAGCAAAAGGCAAAAACCAACCCAGGCCAAAGCACAAGTTCATCAAAGGGTACATAGTTTTTATTCTAAGCCAATTAAGTAACACTAATTAACATAACATGCATCTTTACTCCAGGAAAAATATACAGAAACCTGGTAAGGACATAAAAATACGCAGTGACCAGGCAGAAATGCAAGCACAGTCTCCACAAAGCTGTGAGGCAGCAGAACTAATCATCATTAGATTTGTTCAAAGAAATAGTAAACAAAAGCAAGGCATACGACATAATTTACTTAGACTTTCAAAAAGCCTTTGACAAAGTTCAACATTGAAGATACATTTTGAAACTAGAACTTATGGCATCAGAGGTGACTTACAAAATAATTTATAACAACAAGGCACATTAATGATCTAGTTCCAAATTGACTGTACCTCATATGAAAATATACATGCAGGTCTGGAACGCTAATCCCACGTTTGAATATATATTAGTATATTTCCATAGGAAATATTTGAATCTCAGTTATTAATTCAGATGACAGTCCCAAGTAATATCTATAGCTCACATAAAACATAAATGAGGTTTTCCAAAGTTTCAAACAAAATAGGGATGCTCTAATGGTTTATATTTAGTCATACATTAATACAATCAAATGCTCTCTTTGGTCTCGTCCATTGCGAAAGATGGACGTCTGAAGTGAAGCTCCGCTAGCAGCGGTGTTATTTTTCATATTATCTGCTTATTATCCTGAGATATCCTGTATTTATCCAACCCAAGGTACACTGCTACAGTATATGTAAGGATATATAAACATGGCCAACAAGAAAGGGGGTCCAAAAGAACCGAAAACTAAAGCTGCACCCAAGCTAAGATCAGCAAGCCCTAGTTCAAGATACGGCCTTTCAGAGACTGACCTGCATCAGATGGGCGAAAGCCCAGACACCTTGGGACCACGGTTTGCTACATCATCGCTGGCTGAGAGCAAAATGGGGAGCGAATGTACGAGCGTGAGTGAAGCAGGTCTCGATAGCTTGTTGTTTGGAGAAGATCACCTGAAACTAGAAAAGGCCTTGCAGTCTGCGGTTTCAATTACTCCACGCGAGCCGGGAACATCGGGGACACCAGCTACAATAGAGCCTGCTGCCTCACCTACAGTGCAAGAAAGCAGAATAGATCTGTCTGAACTGAAGGTGATGTTCGCTGAGCTCATGCAAGAGATAAAGAAAAATGAGAAGGCAAGGGAAAAGGCAAATGAGAAGCTTCGACAGGAGCTCCAACAGGCAAATGAGAAACTACGACAGGAGCTGCAACAGGACATAAAGAAAAGCGAGAAGGCAAATGAGAAACTGCGACAGGACCTGCGATAGATGCGGCAGCAGGATAATAAAGTCTTTAAAGATATGTTGGGTAAAATTGAAGAGCACATTCAGGAAACCTCGGTTAAACTGAGCTCGCTTGCTGATCAACTGGAGGATGTCAAGGAGACATTCACGATTCGGATTGAAACAGCCGAAAATTTAGCTGCCAGTGCCGAAGAAAAAGCAGCAACTGTCAGCTCCGAATGCAAAAAAACTCGGAGACAGACTGGCTGCTTTGGAAGATGGAAGCAGAAGGAATAATGTCAGAATTGAAGGTCTGCCTGAGAATCGAGAAAGTCCAAACCCTGTGAAATTCGCAGCTGAACTTTTTTCTAAAATAATTGGAGAGGACTTTAAAGCAGATTCTGAGATAGCAGCGGCTTATTGCGTACGCGGATCAAATACCCTTAGACCTAGATCTTTTATTATTCGCTTTGAAAGATTATTATTTAAGCTAGAGGTGATGGCACTCCTCAGACACAAGCAAGAGATTATATATGAAAATAACCACATTCATATCTTCCCTGACTTCTCTCCAGCAACAGCTACTAAACGCGCAGCCTTCTACAACATTAAACAGCGGTTATGGCAAGCCAATATCAAATACAGCCTCTTGTATCCTACCAAACTGAAAGTGGAATTGCATGGTCAATTCTATGTCTTCGCCAGCAAGGAAGAAGCAGAAAAGGAATTAAGAAAGCTGATCCCGGGACTATTCTGATACACAATAGTGAGTCATGGCCGTTAATGATATGGCAAGGATTAATAATCCACTGTCTGATCTATTTGTTTAAAATACGGGTTTTAATCATTATATATTCTCTTTATTACTCATTATTATTCGGGCGCTATCTGTTTATGTTTTATTGTGCTTAATTACTTTTTCTTTTCTTTTTTTTTATTTTATTATCTAACTATTTTCTCTCTACCCTAAATGAGACTGTTTAACATCATACCCTTGGTTTATTGTTATTGCTATTATTGCATTAAGACTTATGCTTATTCTGGACCACTTTCTAACACCATTCCCCGAGTTTATTATCCGGGTGTATTATCTTAATACACTAAGACACTAAGATTGTTGAAGATTATATATATTCTAAGTGCACAGTTTGTTAATGATTAAATTTTATGCATATAGTATTTAGACTATATTGGTAATAGATATCTCTATTTTTTAACCCTAAAACGCCGCTGCGTGGGGGCTTGTTTTGGTTTGGATGTGCTCTGTCTCTGGGCATGTCAGAGGACCGGGACTGTGTGAAGTGGGTTCTAGCCTCACGTGGGGATGCAAAAAGAGAGGGTGGGGGGTTAAGTGGGGGAGACAAAGAGAGCAGTCAAGATCTATACCTAATCTAACCTTTTAATCTTTATAATTATACCTACCAACGTAATAATAGGCTGCATGGCAATAACTCTTGGGGAAATAGGAAATTAAGGCCGAAGCTGTCTCACTTCCAGTTAAGACTATAAAGTGACATCAAAAATTCAGAATCAATGTCTCCATGATGGGACAGTTAACTTCGTGAAGTGGAATGTTAAAGGCCTGAATCACGAATTAAAGAGAAAGAAAGTACTCTCTCACCTAACAGGTCTAAACGCTAAAATAGTATTTTTACAGGACACCCATTTACTAAGCAAGGATCAGTTCCGGCTGCAAAAAGACTGGACTGGCCAAATGTTCCATTCTTGCTCTACAAAGAAAACTAGAGGTGTGGGAATTCTCATACATAGAACAGTCTCATTTCTAGCATCAGATGTAGTATTGGATCCTGAAGGGAGATATGTGATAGTCATGGAAGACTTATCTAACCGTAAAATGATTTTGATAAATGTTTATGCACCTAATGTGAATGATAAGGAATTTATACAAAATTTATTTGCATCCATTCCCAATCTGAACACTCATAAAATTATAATGGCTGGGGACTTTAATTGTGTTTTAAATCCACTCTTAGATAGGACTTCTATCACAGGGGGAACGGCATCTAACACGACAAAGATAATTACAAAGTTTATAACTGATCACAACTTATCAGACCCCTGGAGGTTTTTAAACCCAAACTCAAGAATATATTATTTCTACTCACCAGTACATCATTGCTACTCAAGGATTGATTATTTTTTTATAGATAATAACTTCTTGCCTATGATTAAATCTTGCAAATACGATGCTATTGTTATTTCTGACCATGCACCTCTGATCTTGGAGCTAAAGTTACTATGCCCCACACACTCACCTCGCAGATGGCATCTCAACCCGCTTCTATTAGCAAACGAGAATTGTACAGAATTTATATCCAAACAAATCAGGTTCTTCCTAGACACAAATACATCCTCAGAGATTTCTGCAGGAATACTCTGGGAAACTCTTAAGGCCTTCTTAAGAGGGCAGATTATCTCATATCTTTCCCACAGAAATAAATTAGAAACCAAGAAAGTAGCAGAGATAAAGAGCGAAATTACTAGAACAGATAAAGAACATGCCGGACTACCAAGCTAGGCTCTACATAGGAAAAGGCAGGCTCTGCATTCAGAACTAAACCTCTTGACAACTAAAGAAACTGAACAACTAATTTATAAATCCAGACATCATTACTATGAACATGGAGAGAAAGCTAATAAGCTTTTAGCTCAACAAATTCACAAGCAAGAAGTGCGCAACGCAATCTCAGTAATCACCAACACAAACGGAGATAAAATCATCGACCACAAAAATATAATGCACACTTTCAGAGACTACTATAAATCCCTATATACTACGGAGTTTAAAGAAGACAATACACAATCTAATGCATTTTTGGATACATTACAGATACCACAAATAGACACTTTTAGTGTGGAGGAACTCGATAAACCTCTGGCGTTATCAGAATTACTAGATGCTATAAAGTCACTTCAAGGCGGGAAAGCAGCAGGCCCTGATGGCTACCCTGCAGAATTTTATAATAAATTCTCCGCTCAGCTAGCTCCCCTCCTATCAGCAACATTCACAGAAGCCAGAGACAACCAAACTCTTCTTCAAACTTTTCGCCAACCACTAAGCACCGTTTTTCCAAAACAAAATAAGGACTTATTACAATGTGCATCATACAGACCAATTTCACTTCTGAATAATGACGTTAAAGTACTCTCCAAAATCATAGCTAGAAGGATAGAGAAAGTGCTCCCCTCTGTAATATCACAAGATCAAACTGGACTTATCAGGGGCCGACACTTATCTTCAAATCTTCGACGCCTGTTTAATGTAATATACTCACCAACTAAATCAAACACCCCAGAAATATTATTATCATTGGATGCAGAAAAAGCATTTGACATGATTGAATGAAAATACCTTTTTACTACATTGGAGAAACATTTGTGCATGGATCAAATTACTGTATACCAATCCAAAAGCTTCAGTTTGTATCAACAACATTTGTTCAGACTACTTTAAACTAGAACGTGGTACTAGACAAGGATGCCCCTTGTCACCGCTACTGTTTGCAATCGCCATTGAACCACTGGCAATACATTGTCGAAATACTGATCAGATAAAGGGGATTATCAGAGAAGGACTGGAACAGAAAATTTCATTATATGCAGATGATATGGTACTGTATATGTCAGACCCACAAAATTCTGTGCCTGCAGTCTTAACAGCACTCACAGAATTTCAAAAGATCTCTGGTCTCAGAATTAATCTGAATAAAAGTATACTTTTTCCAGTGAATTCTCAAGCATAAAATATTAGACACTCTACCTTTTATCATTGCAGAACAGTTTAAATACCTAGGGGTAAACATCACAAGTAAACATAAAGCTCTTTATCAACAAAATTTCACCGTCTGCATGGAAAAAATTAAGCAAGACTTGCATAGATGGTCAACCCTTCATCTCACTCTACCTGGAAGAATCAACACTGTCAAGAGGAATATTCTTCCTAAGCTCCTTTTTTTATTTCAAAACATTCCAATATGCATCAATAAATCATTTTTTAAGCAATTAGATTCAACAATAACCTCATTTATTTGGAACTCAAAACATCCACGCATCCAAAGAGTGACCCTACAAAGACAAAAGGCAGAAGGCAGCATGGCTCTACCTAACTTCCAGTTTTATTACTAGGAAGCAAACATACAAGCTATAAAAACCTGGACACAAATAGAAGAACATACACAGGCTTGGTCCGCAATAGAAGTAAAATCCTGCAGTATTTCTTTATATTCCCTGCTCTATGCCCCAATAAACGCAAATTATCGGCAATATACTGATGACCCAATTGTGCTTCACTCACTTAGAATATGGAACCAATGTAGAAAGCATTTTAAGACGGAGAGGCTTTTCTCTGTGGCACCTCTGCAGGAGAACCACCTCTTTCAACCCTCGCAAACATATGCAGTTTTTAATATCTGGAAAAAATTTGGGATTAACTTGCTTAGAGATCTTTATATAGACAACGTCTTTGCATCCTATGAACAATTACATTCCAAATTTAACATTCCAGCTACACATTTCTTTCACGATCTTCAAATTAGGAACTTTGTTAAACAGAACCTTCCCGATTTTCCTCATCTTGCACCCTCATCCATGCTGGAAAAAATATTGCTCAGTCTCAAGGACTCAGACACCATCTCTGCAATATATAAAACTACTAGCAAAATATATATATATATTTACACACACACACATATAAACATATATATACATATCTATACATATACACATATATATACACACACACACATATATACATACATATATATATCTACATATATACACATACATATACATACACACATACATACATACACACACATATATACACACAAATACATATATATATATATATATATACACACACACATATATAAACATAAATATACATATACATACATATCTACATATATACACACACAACTATTTCGTATCAGTGCAATACGCTGCTTGTTAAAACGGATAACTCCCGCTCTTACGTGCAAGTCTGCGTGGATATTATGAACTATCGTATCTGTTCAAGTTCTATTTAAATTTTAAATAGAAGGAATTTTTATTTAGTCGACAGAAATATCTTTGGTAGGAATGGTAAAAACAGACAGGAATATTATTCCTGAATAAATCAACTCAAACCTTAAATAACTTATAATATTTTGCTCTCCATAAAAATATATCCTGTCTAAATTATACAAGTTAGAAATAAAGTAAACGTTAAAAGAACAAACATTCAAATTTCTTTACTCTTATGTAATTTTATATAAAAAATAAACTTAGATTTTAAATATCCCAAAAGATTTTGCTCTCCATAAAAATATATCCTGTCAAAATTATACAAATTCAAATATGAACATGCTGCATAACAAAACCTGGAAATATAAATAAAATGTGTTC
>JANRMT010028174.1:88401222-88442822 GCA_026402145.1 Polypterus bichir lapradei
GCAATAACAAATCAAATCATTCAGTTGTCTTTGCTCTTATGTCATTTTATCAGAGCTGGACGCCTGGCATTTTTTTTTGGCAACAAGTTCGTTTATGTTTGGTGTGAGGTTCTGTGTTGCGGAGATTCTCAGGATGGACTGCAGGTGCTCATCAGTAAGGCGACTCCTGTGTCGTTAGTCTTCATCACTGAGAAGAGCTTCTCACACAGATATGTGCTACCAAACATGAACAAGGTTCGAGCCGCATGTAGACGGACTTTTTTTGTTCTTCAAAGTCACCAAAGCGCCGTGCGAACTCAGTGCGCTCAGTTTATCAGCAAATTGCCTATTTGGGAACATCGTTGTGCCGACTTGGTTCAACATTACTTGGCAACAGGGAAAGTGGGGCAAGTTGCACTGGTGCATTTGTGTCTCCCATAAAAGCAGCTTCACTTGAAATCACTTTGTGATTGTGCATGGGTAAAAACGTCCGCTGAAGTGTCAGATTCTTATTTAATTCTTCTGCTTTCTGTATCTTCTGCATTGCATTCAGGTCTTTCAGGTTATCCTGATGTTTTGTCTCAAAGTGTCGTCTTAGATTAAATTCTGTAATTACAGCCACATTAGCTCCACAAATGAGACACACGGGTTTACCGGCAATGTCAGTAAACATATACTCAGCCTCCCATCGGTTTTTAAAGTCTCTATGTTCAGAATCACCTTTTCTCTTCGGCATCGTGTGGGTTAGCTTCGCAATAACTTGCAGCATCATAAGCTAGACTTGATTAACGCGGTAAGTGTACGGCAAGGCAGCTGAAGCGCTGGATTATGGGATCTGTAGTTTATTGTGTTACCAGCGCTTCATATCCCCGGGCCATTAATAACAATAATCTATACTAATAAAAGGCAAAGCCCTCACTCACTCACTCACTCACTCACTCACTCACTCACTGACTGACTGACTCATCACTAATTCTCCAACTTCCAGTGTAGGTAGAAGGCTGAAATTTCTTATTCCTTACAGCTCACTTACAAAAGTTAAGCAGGTTTCATTTCAAAATTCTACACGTAACGGTCATAACGGTCGATAACGGTCGACAACGTCCGGCATGTTGAACTTTCTTATTTATGGCACCATCTTCACGAAATTTGGTAGGCGGCTTCCCTGCGCTAACCAAACAGATGTATGTACTTATTTCGATGGTATGACGCCATTGTCGGCCGCCATATTGAACTTTCCAACGTCACTAATTTTCCAACTTCCCGTGTAGGTAGAAGGCTGACCCCATCTTCACGAAATTTGGTAGGTGGCTTCCCTGCGCTAACCAAAATCGATGTACGTACTTATTTCGGTGGTATGACGCCACTGTCGGCCGCCATATTGAATTTTCCAAACATCACTATTTCTCCAAATTCCCGTGTAGGTAGAAAGCTGATATTTGGCAGGCTCATTCCTTACACCTTACTTACAAAAATTAATCAGGTTTCATTTCGAAATTCTACGCGTAACGGTCATAACGGTCAACAATGTCCGCCATCTTGAACTTTCTTATTCATGGCCCCATCTTCACGAAATTTGGTAGGCGGCTTCCCTGCGCTAACCGAAACCAATGTACATACTTATTTCGGTGGTATGACACCACTGTCAGCCGCCATATTGAACTTTCCAACGTCACTAATTCTCCAACTTCCCGTGTAGGTAGAAGGCTGAAATTTGGCAGGCTCATTCCTTACAGCTTACTTACACAAGTTAAGCAGGTTTCATTTCGAAATTCTACACATAACAGTCATAACGGTCGATAACGGTCGACAACATCCGCCATGTTGAATTTTCTTATTTATGGCCCCATCTTCACGAAATTTGGTAGACGGATTCCCTGCGCTAACCGAAACTGATGTATGTACTTTTTTCGATGGTATGACGCCACTGTCGGCCGCCATATTGAACTTTCCAATGTCACTAATTTTCACAATGTCCGCCATGTTGAACTTTCTTATTTATGGCCCCATCGTCACGAAATTTGGTAGGCGGATTCCCTGCGCTAACCGAAACTGATGTATGTACTTATTTCGATGGTATGATGCCACTGTCGGCCGCCATATTGAACTTTCCAACGTCACTAATTTTCCAACTTCCCGTGTAGGTAGATGGCTGACCCCATCTTCACGAAATTTGGTAGGTGGCTTCCCTACGCTAACCAAAACCGATGTATGTACTTATTTTGGTGGTATGACGCCACTGTCGGCCGCCATATTGAATTTTCCAAACATCACTAATTCTCCAACTTCCCGTGTAGGTAGAAGGCTGAAATTTGGCAGGCTCATTCCTTACCGCTTACTTACAAAAGTTAAGCAGGTTTTATTTTGAAATTCTACGCGTAACGGTCATAACGGTCAACAATGTCCGCCATCTTGAACTTTCTTATTCATGGCCCCATCTTCACGAAATTTGGTAGGCGGCTTCCCTGCGCTAACCGAAACCAATGTACATACTTATTTTGGTGGTATGACGCCACTGTCAGCCGCCATATTGAACTTTGCAACATCACTAATTCTCCAACTTCCCATGTAGGTAGAAGGCTGAAATTTGGCAGGCTCATTCCTTACAGCTTACTTACAAAAGTTAAGCAGGTTTCATTTCAAAATTCTACGCGTAACAGTCATAACGGTCAACAACGTCTGCCATGTTGAACTCTCTTATTCATAGGTAGAAGGCTGAAATTTGGTACTTATTTCGGTGATATGATGCCACTGTCGGCTGCCATATTGAACTTTTCAACGGTCTTTGTTACTTATGGGCCCATCTTCAAGAAATTTGGTACGCGGTTTCCCAACGCTAACTGAATCCTACTTACGTACATATATACGTCCATAGCCTGCAGCTCGGTCACCGTGTGAGGCGGCGTTGGGTCCCCCATCCCAACGCCTCCCACGTTGTTGGCTGCCTGCCTATATAAGGCCGTCTGTCGCTCCAGTCTCTACATTCCCTTCCTTGCTTCACCACGGTATTCACGTCTCCCTGTTGATAACTACAGCCTTTTGTATTTAATCCGCTGTTTTATTGTTCATTTATTACGATTATATTTATTGTATAGGTATTTTAGACTTACTTTACATTGTTCAGGTACCCATTTCCTTTATCATTCCAACCGTACCCCCATTAACATGTCTATCGAGGTAATCACCATCGATCAAAGAACTGTCACTTACCAAGTGGTTTCCATGCCCGGAGATGGCACCTGCCTTTTCCATTCTCTTTGTTACATATTGCACAGCCATATCAGGCTCACTATTGATATCCGGAGGAACATTGTGTCTTATGTATTGAATGACTGGGACAGGTTCAAGGTGTGGACTGATGACGGTACAGGAGATAATTATACTACACAGGAGCACTAGAAGAGTGAAATGCTTAAGTGTACCGAAATGGCCAAATATTTTACACCTTTGGACAACCGCCAATGCCTCTTAAACATCTTAGCTTCACAGGTGACGATTTCAGTAGTGGACACTTTGATGTTTAGAAATGTTTAAACTCTCAAAAGCTGGATGTGAAGTTATCAATGAAACTGGTTGTATACTTACAACGCTTGACAGATGCCGAATGTCTCTTCAACACAAGTCCTACAAATACTGTCGTAACTGAAACAAACCATGAAACTCAAACCGATTATGATAGCAGCAATCCAAGCTGTGAGATTTGAAACAAGATTACTGTTCACATGGCCAACTGTACGTTGCATGCTCAAGAGTAAGCTCAGCGCACAGCTACAGCTTGGTCATATTACAACTGGAGGGCCGAACTGACAACGTGGCATACAAAGAGATCCTTAACAAATAATTATTGGTATATTTTCCCTCAGTTTAAAAAGGTTTAATTTTCTTCTTAATAAAAATTTTAAGGCAGTACTTCACCGCTGCGAAGCGCGGGTATTTTGCTAGTACAGTATATAAAATGATCTCGCGAGCCGGATATAATTACACGCCGGGCCGGATGTGGCCCGTGGGCCTTGAGTTTGACTCATATGGACTAAACAGAACTTGAAAAGAAATATTTTTTGGAATGTGATCGCGCAAGTCAGATCTAGTTGACGCGCACTACAGTACATCGAGCCCGCGTGCTATTGTGGTTTTGCTTGTGTGCTTCAGTAAGTTACCGTCCCCTCGCTCTTACTTTTTTACCGTTCATCTAATGAATACACTGAGTATGGCTTTACCAAAACAATCATTGATCATGAATAAAGTATCCATTATTCATGAAGCTTCAATAGGTGATCTGTCTTTCTGCGTTAACCACATGCGTTTTCATACGTCTCAAACTAAGGGGATGCAAGGTTAAAAATAAATCGAGAAGCGCGCGTACATACTTAGTGCATCCCCTCTCAGGAATCGAACCTCGGACGCCGGCGCTAGAGGCAAAGCCTCTACTATTGCGCCACGGCGTGTGGTTTGTCTATTTGAGCGTAGCAGTGTAATTCGGTTTTTGTTCAGCACTCTTTGGAACTGTTGCTTTTTGTCGGCGCACTGCGTCAGTTCACGTGAGCCGCTGAATATGGTTTTATATGTCACTCGCTCGCTTCTAATTGTTTCGCTGCCTTCTTAATTATATAATGCATGTTTTATTCAGCGCGTTTTGTAGCTCTTCCTGGTTTTCTACGTAATGCGTGATTACGTGAGAGGCGTGATGATGTCACACGAAACTCCTCCCCTCGAGCTGAACTCCATTACAGTAAATGGAGAAAAATAGCTTCTAGTTATGACCATTATGCGTAGAATGCGTAGAAATGAAACCTGCCCAACTTTTGTAAGTAAGCTGTAAGGAATGAGCCAGCCAAATTTCAGCCTTCTACCCACACGGGAAGTTGGAGAATTAGTGATGAGTCAGTGAGTGAGTGAGTGAGTGAATGAGTGAGTGAGTCAGTGAGGGCTTTGCCTTTTATTAGTATAGATCACTACTAATACTTGTTATCAGTATTTCAGAATTCTTCATAAATTCTAGACAGCCTTACCCAAGCCATAAAGTGCAATCTGTGTTCTTCCCTTTTGCATTAGAATGGGGCTGATGTCTATCTTCTCAACAGATGAAGCACGGCCAAAGTGGTTAATCAGGCCTGCACAGCTTAAAATGTCCAGGGCACATAAGGCATCTGCCTAAGAAAAATAAAAAGAAAAAGCTATTAAAAGAGTTATAGCATTTGTAATCCCTTGACAGTTTTCAGCAAGATTTTCTAATATTTATTTAGTTTTCTATTTATTTTAAGATGTTCAACAGTATATGCAAGAATGAAAAAATCCTTTACAAATATGGACAATTCACACTTTGACAACAATAACAACTCACCCCGGTGGGATCATCATGGTTGCCATGTACACTGAAAACGGGAATTGAGATGTTCAGGTTTTCATCCTGATAATTAACCCAGGGAAACCTGGTACAGAATGACAATATTGTTAAAAAAACAGGATTTTCACAAACTGAAACAATTTACCGTAAATTACAATGATAAATGCTGTTCAGCAGTAATGCATACATGGTGACATGAAACCATGAAGACTCCGCAAAAAGACAGAAAATATAAGGAATCATTAATTAAGGCTGTTGATGTTCCAAAACATTTGTTTCTTTATCCCCAGGATCAGCATCATACTCTAAAAAGTAATTTTGGAACAACGACTACTAAAGATATTCCAGGGAAAGAAATGACACAGAAATGTCTAACCTGAGAGGGTCAAAAGGGTCAGTTCGTGCCCACATAGGTCAAAATAGTGAACTGTATCCTAAAGTGATAGTAGTGGAACAGGATAAGAAAGAGGCAGTTGCACATTGATAATGACTACCATTAAATCAAAAAAGTATTCATAATAAATTTATCCAGCACAGTTGGAATAGAATTTTTAAATGGATTTCACATCCTGATTACTCAACAGAGAAGACATCTAAAGACAAACAAGGAGCACAATGTAACAATGGCACACTCACAAACCCAACTTACTTGCTCAGGCTAAAGTTGACAGCCTGGTCACTTAATATCTCAAACTGGATAGGCCGGTCACCCATACAGTGCTTCCTGAGAAGTTCTATGCAAGTGTGCAGTGTTCTCCTAGAAGGTTTGTTGTCATGGAAAAGATCACCTCCTAACAAAATGAAATCCACCTGCAATAATAATCTTGAGTATTAGTCAAATTGTGGAGAAAGGAATAAGGAAGGGTGTGAGAGATGCAGTAAGATGAGAATAAAGTGCCCTTTTTACAATGCATAATTGCTTTCATCTGCAGCTAAAGAGTATTGGTCTGAATACAACTATCTTGCTTTAGGAGGGTAAATATATGTAGGGATTAACTAGCATTGGTGACATTATTTATCATAGTTGCAAGAGGTAGGAATTGTTCTAGGTTCACTTACTGGTTAGATAAATTTGAAGTAAAATAAAATCATGCAAAAAATAGATTAATCTAAGATTCAGGAGAAAACTAGCTTTGTTGAAAATAAATGTTTTTTTTTTTTTACTTCAGATACAACGGGCCTCATGCATAACGCCGTGAGTAGAATTCACACTAAAACATGGCATATGGACAAATGCGAAAATGTGCGTACGCACAAAAAAATCTATATGCATAAATCTGTGCGTAGTCCAACTTCCATGTTCTTCCGCTACATAAATCGCGGTCAGCGTGAAAAGTAACCCGCATGCACGCGCCTGCTGCCAATCCCCAAATCCTCCCAGAATTAAGCCTCTTTGACTATGCAAATCAATATAAATAGCCCTTAAGCTCAGCGTTCTGTGAAAAGACAATGGCAAAAGCACAGGGGAAATAGAAGAATTTCTGCGAATACCAAGTGACGGCAAGGAAAAACATACTAATTGTTGGTTTAAGCAGTGTTATAAACAACAAAAGGACGTTGATTGAGTAACAGAGTGGCGGAGAAACTTGAAAGTTCAAGTTCAGAAAGTCGGCAAGTGTCCGAAATAAATAAGAAGTGGTGAGATATCAAAGTCGCCGTGAAAAGATTGTAGCCCAGTGTCTGAGTGTCATATGCAAGTGTATTAGGGTACACAGAAAAGAAAAACAAAATAGGGACACAGTTGAAAAAAAAAAGTCAACTTTAATCACGAAATTTCCACTTTAATCATGTACTTTGTCATCAAAGTAGAACGTCGTAAACTTCATCTTAAAATCATTTAATTTACTAGTTTCTCAGATCCTATCTTAACTAAAGTAGCACGTTAAATGCTTCTTTCTATGTGTTCTTTTATGTGCTCTATGTGTGGGAATCACTACATGCTTCTTAAACGGGCTTTCTCTTCTGCCGACAGGAGACAAAATAAATTATTCATGATATTACAGCTCTCTGAATAATTTAAATATTAAGATCTATACTTGATATAATTTTCATAATGACAGGAATTAACGCATGTATTAAACATGGGGACACGGTGGCGCAGTATTAGCAATGAGCTGGCGCCCCATCTAGAGATTGTTCTTGCGCCGTACGTGACCTTTGATGAAATACTTTACTGCAGCAGTACTGTCTCTAAAACGATCAGCTCTGTAATAGATGCCAAGCCATCTGTGAGCTTAGAACGCTGATTCTTCAAAACTTTTATGAAACATTGAAATATCTTCATAGTACATGTTTAATTAATCCATCCATCTATCCAACAAGGGTCACGCCAATCCCAGAAAGCAGAAAGACAGGAACAATCCCTGATTGGGGTACCAGGTCGTCACTAGCGCTGTGCCACAGTGTCCTCACATGTTTAATTATTTTAATAATTTAACAATTGATAAAATTAGCTGGTTTAAGTGACCATGAAAAAGCTATATCTCTAGAAATTGTAATCATTTGTTCTTTAAATGCATACTCCAAAGATATGAATTAGACCTGTTAGTGTTAAAAAATGTGTTTCTATTTAGTGCAATTGCAAGTAATTTGAAATTGCTGAACATATTGCTTACTGATGCAACAGATGATTTTATTTATGCAGTGGTCCAGTTTCAATCTCGACTTGCAAGGCTATCACATGATTTAGCACAATTGATGTAATGTGTTTCTGAAAATTTTCACCTGATGTGTATATCTGGATTTTTTATGAATTTGGTCGAGTAGTTCAAGAGTAAGGATAGGTTCAAATAAAACAGTCTTCAATTAAATCAGTGAGTTCTCTGTTACCATGTCTTTGTTCATCATCTGATAAAACTCTAGAAACTCCTTTTAAACATTAAAAAAAAAACAAAAACAGATGAATAAAAAATAGTAGTCCAGAATGATAGAAATGTATGATAACTATCAAACAATATAATCACCTTTCTTATAAAAAATAAAATGCCATACCCAAAAGCCAGACTGAGCCAAAGCAAGCAACACTATTGTTGCATTTGAGAGAATTATTGCCATATGAAAAAACATGGAGGAGATATAAAATTACAGAGGTTGTCAAATACAGAATTACTCATCAAAAGAAATTATGCCCTTATATGTGAGCAGCAAAGACAGTTCAAAAACTAACCAATAAACTTGAATAGAGATTTATGTTTTCTCCATGCAATTCTCAGAAACTGCCATCCCAAATTGTACTGAAAATGCAAATGTGAAGTTGAACCACATATAACAACACTAGAATACTATTAAACAACCACCGATATGTGGTCAAGTAGGAAAAAGAGAGGTGCGTCTTTAGGAGGAATTAAGAGAAATTAGTTTGAGTTCAGACCAATTTTCATTTTGTCATTTAATTAAAAGTGACAGTCCTTGTTGACTGCGACTAGTAAGGGAGCTTATGATTAGTAAAGCAGCTTGCATTTTCAGAAAAAGAACAGTTAAAGAAGTAGTTGCCCTAACTGCATAGTAAACATTAGGCAGGTTAACTACAAATTAAAATTAATTGCTAGCTTGAAAATGTGCGCATTTCACATGCAAACTTGTTCATTATATTAGCCTTGTATCTTCTTGATAAAGATCTTATATGCATTTTAATTAGTATTATGGCTTATATTTATGATAAGCATTTTATTTTCTTTTATGTCATATGTATTATGTTAATTATTTTGTATTTATGTTTTATTAGTTAAAGAGTATGTATTTATTTTAGTATTTTTCTGGACACTGAACAATAAGCATACAGAGTTACATTTTTTTTTAATAAAAATAAGCAGGTAACACTTGTGATCTGCAGTTTAATCATAAAAAAACACTTTAATATAGAATACAAGGCTTCTACACATCTGCTTATGCAGCAGCTTAGAGCAGAAATGAAACTAAAAACGGTAAATATGTAAAAGAATAAAGAAAAAAATTGGTACTGGAATTGGTCAAATCTTGTAACATGAAATTGGTATTAGCCCTAAAACCCTACAAAATATAATTGTTCTCTGTATCCATGCCATGGCCATAGATAAGCTTTAAAATGTCATACACTAGAAAATGAAAAGTAAAAATTAACTATGCACTTCCTGACCATCCTAAGTGTAGTAAACAAGGAACTAATATAGTTTAGCAAATCTGCCACAGATTACTAAAGAATGTTGAGAAAGGTAACAGAGACTAGCAACAGTAGCACATTGTGCTGTTGACGGAAAAGAAGATTGTAAAATTGAAAGAATGTACAGCATGAAAGAATGATGTAAAAATGGATAAATAACTTGCATGATTACATTTTTCAAATTATACATGTTGCCAATTTTCCTTCCAGGGGACATATAAAGTTCTTCCTTTCTCTCCTTTTCTGTTGTATATACAAGCCTGTTTCTTATGTACTGTAATTCATTATTGCATCAAATAACACATTTAGGCAAAAAAATCTTTTACGTAATATTCTGAGTAAGCAATCTCACTTTGTTGGGAATTAGTTTTCCTTGCTGTTTTATATTACAAACGTTACTTTACATTTTGCTCTTGAGATTGCCCTAGATAAAGTAGCATATGCTTGGCCACGTGTAAAAACTACCAACAATAAATAGCAAAATATCTAAAGTCTGCCAAGTAATGTGGATAGATGAAATGGCACATGTGCATTTACCCGAATTGTAATCTGAAAATGAATGCAGTATAATTGTTATAAACATATATCTGTATCAGCCTGAAAGCCTGTATTCTGTACAGGGGCTATCCAAACTTGAGTCTCTTGTGTGTGTGTTTATTACTCTCTACATATTCACTGCATTTACCTCTGCTTGTTGTTTACTGCATTCATTTCCAGATGTTGCACAGCTTTATGCTCTAAACTGCTTGAAAATATATGTGTGAGATTCATATTTGTGAAATCTAAAGTATTACCCATGAGCTGTACATAAATGTAAAGAAAGCTGAAAATGTAATCACATCAGCCAAAAACAGGTAAGATGTAGCTCCAGCAGCTTTGGTTTTTATTTGTCTTTCTATTACATTTGAATTTCTTTAAAAACACTTCTTCATTTCATGTGAAAGAACTCAGAGTACAATACTATAAGTTCTATTTTGAATCTTTTTTTATTAAAATTTATACATGATTTTGTAACTGTTTATAATATATAATTAAACTGTGTACAGCATTGTATTTTACAATGAGCTGTTTACATTGTGAAGGAATACAGATTACATTACACTGGTATTTCATTGATCTTTTTTTATTAAAGTCAGTTATATACTGTATGAGGCAAGTTTTTTTCTCATATTGTTTAGTAATTTTAATTATTGAGATATTAAATTTAAACAAACTGAGATATTCAGTTTTCAACAAAATAACCTTACATTAACTTTTCAAGCTTATACTCCCATATGGATTACTAAGAAAGCAAATTTGTATCACTGTAAAGATATACTATATATATTCATTTATTTGAATATATAAGTATTGTTCTAAATAAATTGTATATGATATGTCATACTGCATACCTCTGACTCACGTGTAGTTAAGTACAAACTCAGTCAAAGAAATCTTTAAGCACAAGCAAACAACGTCTTACACTGTTCACCTTGTGGAAGTGTAATCCTCATAAACAGCTGAGCAGACTGCATACAATATATATAACAAATGACTCACCTCGTTGTCTCTAGCATATTTTAAAATCTCATCAAATGTCACAAAGGTGTCATTTCCACGAACAGCATCCTTTTCCATGTAGCCTAGGTGGATGTCAGTGGCAATCAAAATCTTGAAGGTGTTCTCATCATCTCTGAAAAAGCAATGTATTTGGATAGAGTTGCAGCAGGACTGGGTTTCATTGTGCCAATTTCACTACAAAGCTATGAAATAAATGGATTACTTTGCTGAAATTCAAACTATAATACATTGCTGCAAACAATCATCACTATGTACAGTATAAGATATTAGGATGTTAATTTAAAGATAAAAATCAGAACAATATTTGCCAGTATCAAATACCTTTATAAGCAAAGAGGCACATAGTAACTTCATATTGTGGCGACAGACCTTGCACATTTTTATGTCCTGTATTTTTTTTTTTTAAAGTAAACCAATACAAGAGTGATCAGCGAGTTACCTACACAAATAGCACGTGTGTAAAAACTGCAGTTACAGAAAACCTTTGATGATGAGATAATAAACAAAAAAGACTCATCATAATCAATAAAAAAAGAACTAAACAGAATTAATGCTCACTGCAACATGAACATAAAATTTGAACCTACTGTTAGTAGCAGGTTATCACTGCTCAAAGCTGAAAAGCTGAATGGCTCTCAGCAGATCATCGTGACTGACTACACATATACTGTACAAGTAAGAATATCACTGTACTCTGTATATGTGATAATACTACTACTGTGACTACACAACCACAATTTATGCAATACCTTAGAGAAATATAATAAAACATTAATTAACCAAAGCAGACACCAAATGAAGACATGAAAAACACTTCCAGGGTTATGGACATCCGAGACTTCCACTATTGACCTCTGGTTCCACGCATTTTGGACTAGTGAGTCTGAACTCAATATTTGGATTATTCTTCACAGTACTTCAGTAAAAGGAAAATGCATCTCATAAAAATAAAGCAAATAATATAAAATGGAGCAAAGCTGAATAATACAAAGAGTAAAATAAAGAAAGAGGTAGTCTGCATTTGTAGACATTTCTCATTTTTGACAAATGATTTTCCTTAGCCCATTTTTATTCTTACTATTTTTTAGTTTCAAAGTATCAGTATAATATCAACATTACACATCAGCTTATTAGTTTGAATAAAACATTAATTTAAAAATGCAAACACATGCAAATGAAGTATGTCACTGCCTCACAGCACAACTTAAGGCAGGATAGGCTTCTAATAAAGCAGGATGAAACAGCAAGTTAGTAGTAATTTGAAGGCTATTATGATATATTGTATGTTAACCAGTAATATTTAAAACAGTATTACCATAAACAGCGCTATTTAAGGATACAGGTTTATGAGGAAACCAACTGTACTTGTCATGCAAGGCAAAATATTCATCAATTAGGTGAAAAGCAGAAAGGCATATGCAAAATATAGGGCCTAGTCCTGTTAGCATGTGAAGACATCAATCTCAAGAAAGGTCTAAATCCGGGCATATATCTTGTACAGCCAGAAAAGAAAACTGACTTGGATGTAACCAAAGAAGTGTTCTTGTTGAAATGTTACATTCAGAACACAGCTGGTAAAAAATGTACTCTCACTATCCAAGACTTTAATGGTTTGAAAATGTATGCAGTATTTTACTGAGCATTTTTTAGAGAGAAGATATATGAATCTATAATAATAAAAGGCAAAGCCTTCACTCACTGACTGACTGACTGACTGATTCATCACTAATTCTCCAACTTCCCATGTACGTAGAAAGCTGAAATTTGGCAGGCTCATTCCTTACAGCTTACTTACAAACGTTAAGCAGGTTTCATTTCGAAATTCTACACGTAACGGTCATAACGGTCGATAACGGTCGACAACGTCCGCCATGTTGAACTTTCTTATTTATGGCCCCATCTTCACGAAATTTGGTAGGCGGCTTCCCTGCGCTAACCGAAACCAATGTATGTACTTATTTCGATGGTATGACGCCACTGTCGGCCGCCATATTGAACTTTCCAACGTCACCAATTTTCAAACCTCCCGTGTAGGTAGAAGGCTGACCCCATCTTCACGAAATTTGGTAGGTGACTTCCCTGCGCTAACCGAAACCGATGTACGTACTTATTTCGATGGTATGACGCCACTGTCGGCCGCCATATTGAATTTTCCAAACGTCACTAATTCTCCAACTTCCCGTGTAGATAGAAGGCTGAAATTTGGTAGGCCCATTCCTTACAGCTTACTTACAAAAGTTAAGCAGGTTTCATTTCGAAATTCTACGCGTAACAGTCATAACGATCAACAACGTCCGCCATATTTAACTTTCTTATTCATGGCCCCATCTTCACGAAATTTGGTAGGCAGCTTCCCTGCGCTAACCAAAACCAATGTACATACTTATTTCGGTGGTATGACGCCACTGTCAGCCGCCATATTGAATTTTCCAACATCACTAATTCTCCAACTTCCCGTATAGGTAGAAGGCTGAAATTTGGCAGGCTCATTCCTTACAGCTTACTTACAAAAGTTAAGCAGGTTTCATTTCGAAATTCTACGCGTAACAGTCATAACGGTCAACAACGTCCGCCATGTTGAATTTTCTTATTTATGGCCCCATCTTCTCGAAATTTGGTAGGTGGCTTCCCTGCACTAACCGAAACCAATGTACGTACTTATTTCGGTGGTATGATGCCACTGTCGGCCGCCATATTGAACTTTTCAACAGTCTTTGTTACTTATGGGCCCATCTTCAAGAAATTTGGTACACGGGTTCCCAACGCTAACTGAATCCTACTTACGTACATATATACGTCCATAGCCTGCAGCTTGGTCACCATGTGAGGCGGCGTTGGGTCCCCCATCCCAACGCCTCCCACGTTGTTGGCTGCCTGCCTATATAAGGCCGTCCGTCGCTCCAGTCTCTACATTCCCTTCCTTGCTTCGCCACGGGATTCACGTCTCCCTGCTGATAACTACAGCCTTTTTGTTTAATCCACGGCTTCTCCGCTGTTTTATTGTTTGTTTATTACAATTATAGTTATTGTATAGGTATTTTACATTTACTTTACATTACTCAGGTACCCATTTCCTTCATCATTCCAACCCCCATTACCATGTCTATCGAGGTAATCACCATCGATCAAAGAACTGTCACTTACCGAGTGGTTTCCATGCCCGGAGATGGCACCTTCCTTTTCCATTCTCTGTGTTACATATTGCACAGCCATATCAGGCTCACTCTTGATATCCGGAAGAACATTGTGTCTTATGTATTGAATGACTGGGACAGGTTCAAGGTGTGGACTGATGACGGTACAGGAGATAATTATACTACACAGGAGCACTAGAAGAGTGAAATGCTTAAGCCCTTCACCTATGGTTCTGCATGTGAGTTGATGGCTGCCGCTGAATTGTTCGGTTGGTGCTTTCAAGTGTACCGAAATGGCCAAATATTTTACACCTTTCGACAACCGCCAATGCCTCTTAAACATCTTACATTCACAGGTGACGATTTCAGTAGTGGACACTTTGATGTTTATGAATGTTTAAACTCTCAAAAGCTGGATGTGAAGTTATCGATGAAACCGGTTGTATGCTTACAACGCTTGAAAGATGCCGGATGTCACTTCAACACAAGTCCTGCAAATACTGTCGTAATTGAAACAAACCATGAACCTCAAACTGATTATGACAGCAGCAATCCAAGCTGTGAGATTTGAGACAAGATTACTGTTCACATGGCCAACTGTAAGTTGCATGCTCAAGAGTAAGCTCAGCGCACAGCTTGGTCATGTTACAACCGGAGGGCCGAACTGACAACGTGGTATACAAAGAGATCCTTAACAAATAATTATTGGCATATTTTCCCTCAGTTTATAAAGGTTAAATTTTCTTCTTAATAAAAATTTTAATGCAGTACTTCGCCGCTGCAAAGCGCGGGTATTTTGCTAGTGGTTTATAAAAGAGCAGTTTACAATATTGAAATTTTACGTTCACCAATGCCAGATTCTTACTGAATGGTAAACTACCACACATTGTACTGTGTTTATGGACGTTTCTAGATATTCACAAAGAATGGATAGCCCAGGAACAAATGTAAAAGGAAGAATACACAAAAGGAGTGAAAATAATACACAGTAAGGCCTCTGAGCTCCCTAAGCACACAAAGGATGACGGACTACCCCAAAGGGTGGCTTGAATACATAACCACTAACACAATCCTCTGTTTACCAGACTGATTCACTCATCACACTTTCTCAACCTCTCCAAACTTGTGGTCTCCCTTCTTCCCACCTAACTGTACTGGCTGAAAGGGTATTTTATGCTCAGACGCAGGAATCACCATTCAAAGGCATTTTAATTTCCTTAAGGAACGTATACTAACATTACCAGGATTCCCTTTAGGCTTATAAAGTGTGACAGAGGAATTCCAGACTTTTCCCCAGTACTGTTGCAAATTAAACACATTGTGAAGTGCTTCTTTTCAAACCAAACTGCTCAGTAGTGGAAAAGAAAATAGGGTAAATAAAAAATCTTCATCTACTTAGGTCTCTGAAAAAAATGGTTTATTTCAAATGAAAACTTAATAAAATATTTTGGCTGAATAAATTGATTTATAGTTGAATCCATTTTTAACCTATTCACTCATATGCCCAGAAATGCACTGGAAAACATATTAGTTACTAATTCTTTTAATTAATGCCATGCAGGTATTAGACAGACTGCAAGATACTGTTTGTTAAATATGAGATGGCTAATAAAGCCAATCTGGATTAGATCTTCAAACTAATAATTACATAACAGTTTGATGTTCATAAAACTGGTGCAAGACAGTGAATTGGAAAGGTTTAAAATTCTCTGAAAATAATAGACACTCACTCAAATTAACTTTTAACCCACAGACTGTGTTTATTATAAACTGCTCAAAGAAATTAAAGGAACACTTTTTAATCATAGTATAGCATCATGTCAATGAAACTTCTGGGATATTGATCTCTTCAGTTAAGTAGCAGAGGGGGTTGTTAATCAGTTTCAGCTGCTTTGGTGTTAATGTAACTAACAACAGGTGCATTAGAGGCACAACAATGAGAAGACTCTCAAAACAGGAATGGTTTAACAAGTGCAGGCCACTGACATTTTTCCCTCCTCAGCGTTTCTTTTTTCATTAGTTTTGTATTTGGCTAAGGTCAGTGTCACTACTGGTAACTGGAGGCGATACCTGGACCCTACAGAGGTTGCACAGGTAGTCCAACTTCTCCAGGATGGCACATCAATATGTGCCATTGCCAGAAGGTTTGCTGTGTCTCCCAGGACAGTCTCAATGGCATGGAAGAGATTCCAGGAGACAGGCAGTTACTTTAGGAGAGCTGGACAGGGCCGTAGAAGGTCCTTAACCCATCAGCAGGAACGGAGGAAGGAGGAACAGGATGAGCACTGCCAGAGCCCTACAAAATAACCTCCAGCAGGCCACTGGTGTGAATGTCTCTGACTAAACAATCAGAAACAGACTTCATGAGGGTGGCCCGAGGGCCCGACGTCATCTAGTGGAACCTGTGGTCACTGCCTGGCACCATGGAGCTTGATTGCATTTGCCATAGAATACCAGAATTGGCAGGTCTACCATTGGCACCCTGTGCTTTTCACAGATGCAAGTTCACCCTGAGCACATGTGACAGATGTGAAAGGGTCTGGAGAAGCTGTAGAGAACGTTATGCTGCCTGTAATATCGCTCAGCATGATTGGTTTGGTGGTGGGTCAGTGATGGTCTGGGGAGGCATATTCATGGAGGAATGCACAGACCTCTAGAGCCTAGACAATGGCACCCTGACTGCCATTAGGTATCGGGATGAAATCCTTGGACCCACTGTTAGACCCCATGTTGGTGCAGTCAGTCCTAGGTTCCTCCTGGTGCATGTCAATGCCTGGCCTCACGGGGCGAGAGTATGAAGGAATGGATACCATTGACTGGCCCCCACACTCACCTGACCTAAATCCAATAGAACACCGCTGGGATATTATGTTTTGGTCAATCCGGCACCGCCAGTTTGCACCTCAGACTGTCCAGGAGCTCAGTGATGCCCTAGTCCAGATCTGGGAGGAGATCTCCCAGGACACAATCTGCCATCTTATTAGAAGCATGCCCCAACATTGTCAGGTATGCATAAAAGCACGTGGGGGTCATATAAACTACCAAGTACGATTTTGATTTGCTGCAATGAAATTTCCGGAAAATGGACTAGCCTGCAGCATCATTTTTTTCACTTTGATTTTCGGGGTGTGTTTGAATTCAGTCCTCTGTAGGTTGATAACTTTTATTTCCATCAAATAATGTGGCATCCTTTTGTTCCTAACACATTACCCAATCCATATCAGTACAGATATCCAGCAAGATTTTTCCCCCATTGAGATCGGACATGTTTTCAAAGTGATTTTTTTTTTTTGAGCAGTATATAAAGCACAGGTGTTACACTAAGATCCTGGATAGCTATGGTGACTGCAGGTTTTCTTTCTACCACTTTCTTAATTAGTAACAAATTACTGCCGCTACAACTTTGTGTTCATGAGTGACTTGCTTTTTAAGATTCAGAAATCTTAATTACAGCTAGCAGTTAAACATTAATTAGGTGGAAAGCAACCCAACAGATTACCAGCTACCTTGATCCCATTTGCACTTCTGTGTCTATAGCACTAAACATAAGAGCACATCCTGCCATCTCTGGAAAGAAGGATGTAATATTGAATGGGTGTACAGTGCTTATAGCTGTATGTGCAAAAGGATGAGAAAATAACATGTATGTTTAAATGTTTTATTGGATATGATGTATATACTCACATGCTTATATAGCATACTTGAGCACAAAATACTTCCTTATTTTTTGAGTAAACACTACCTTCATTCATAGGAATTAATTGTCTTTGCTTTTCTATATCAAGAAATAAATCCAGTTTTACAGTAATTTGTTCTCTAATGACAGAAGGTGGCTTAGCTTGTTGTGATTACACAATACATTTTTCATTACAGTATTTTATTGTGAAAAAAGTAGTTAATTCCTGTGAAATGCTGGCAATTTTTACAGTGCAGAGTGATAAAGCAAAAACAGGATTTTAGAAAGTTTTGCAAATGTATTAAAAATTAAAAAAACTGATATCACATTGACCCAAGTATTCAGACCCTTTGCTATGACACCTGAAATCTGGCTCAGGTGCAGCACATCCTATTTATTATTATTTAGATATTTGTACACCTTGTTAGGAGTCTACCAATTGTGGTTAATCCAAATGATTGAACACAATTAGGAAAGGCGTACACCTGTCTATAGAAGGTCGCACAGCTGACAATATGTACAAGAGTAAAAACCAAGCCATTAGGTTGATGGAAATGCAAGCTGAAAAGTTCAGTATAACTCAAAAGTTGTCTTACTGACTTAACTCACTCATCAATAAAAAATACTAATATTAAAAAGATGAAATTTGGCACTAAGTATCTGGTAAGAAAGGACATTTTAATATTCAAGTATTTACAGGTAAACTCCCTACAACAGAAAAACTAAATACCCTAAAATCTCAATACTGTAAGACTTTGACAGATCTGATTGAAATTTGGTGACATTATGGATAAAACAGAACTAGTCGACCCATATTTATTTTGCGATAATTTTTTTATTATTGGATGTTTTTTAATATTATGCTAACTTGCTCTGCTCTGTGTGCTTTATGCAAACGAATGACAGACAGCTACTGACAGGCCAAATGGCAGCATTAACCAATTGGGTACACGAACAACTGGGGAAGAGGTGGTGTCCTGGTGTCTACAGCCAGTTATGAAATAGAAGAAAATATGGCAAAGTTCAAGGAAGAAGGTCAGTGGTCGGCAAGCATGCTAATAACCTCAAATGCCGGCATAAGGCACTGTGGCTGTGAGTAGGTGTTGCTTCACTGGAAGCGAAAAGGGAGTGACAGAGAAGTATAGATGGAAGTGGTGCCCTCCCAGTCAAGATCAGTCAGGAGTGATGCAGTGGCATCCAATAGGGCACTTTTGTCCATCATATACAACAAAGCCCCTGATCAATGTTACACTTGAAAGCCCCAAGGGATACCACACCCTCAATTTTATATACATTTAAGACCACATGCAGCAATCATAGACAGAGCTTTGACGCTGATACCTGAAATTCTAGAAGTGCTCCTGGACCAACAGAATCAGTTTAAACTTCACTGGCCGCCCACAATCTACTTCACTGCAATATACATTTGCACTTGCAGATTTTTGAAAGGAGACCTTTGCCACCTACCTTCAAATTTACATGTGCTTCTGCTTTATATTGCATGGGAATGCCCCACTCCCCTGTTCTCCAAATTTTTTTGCATTAGTGCTTGTAGTGGGCTAGCAGATATAAATTTTTTGCTTTTGATTACTGGCACTTTTAGATGTATACCAACAGTGTTTTCTAGTATACTGGCTTTCACCATGGTTATCAATTCCGCTCTGTCCACCTACAGTCCCCAGATATGGTGCTCTAAAGGACTATGAAGGGAAGTGTGCCCAGGAAACTTAGTAAGACAACTGGCCTCAGTTATAGTGCAGTTGGTTAATCGGGTGTATCAGAAACACTGAAAGCAAATGCTTGTCCGTTTATATGGTATGTGTTAGTCGCCCTCCCCACCCCAAAGGTTAAATATTAGTGTCAAGCAGTGGGTTATAGTTTTTAAGGCTTAGGACCTACAATTTCAAATCCTACTACTAACAACTGAGTGACCATGAGAATGTTAATTCACCTGCATCTGCTCTATCTGGAAAAAACAAAGATTGAGTGTTAAATTAGGCTCACACTACATAATGTTTTCCAGCATTTATGGACAGCTGTGGAGCACACCCTTGATCACAGTCCTGTAATGGGACATCCTCAGTGACTCGGTCATAGTGCCCTCCAACTCGCCACAACAGTCTTAAATTACAAAAGTGGGCTCATGTGTGTGCAAGACAGTTGACAAGCAAAGAGTACTCAGCCAGGAATTTAATGCATAAAGAAGATATAAATCAAGATAGGTTATGTTTACACTGTAAACAGATAATGAATTTCCTACGACAAATTTGGAATAGTATGTTATTTTAACCACTATATTATAGGGATATAAACACACTAAAACAACACAAAAGAATACACTTAAAATAAGACACAAAGAAAGGAACTCTGAGGAAACATTGAAAGAGTTTAATATTTTTCAACCATAGTGAAATGAGGTTAAAAGCAGAGAATAATGATTTTTTTTTTTTTTTTTTTAGAAAATCATGACAGGAGTAAGCCAGGTGAATTACAGGCATTACTTATTTAATGATGACTTGGAAGCACAGAGAGAAGTTATTTAAGAGTAAATTTCCTTAAAAATATTGAAAACATGGAGCAAGTTATCTAGAATTGGGGTCCTATCTGAGCCAATAATTAAGATTTGAAAATGCTAAACACTAAACATATGCATTTGATTTGTTGTAGGTTAAAAGTTCTGAGGCATGCTTGTACATTCACTTTTCACAATTTTTTTCTAATACATCATTTATTAAACTTTAAAATACTGTGAAGATTATGGCAATCATATTAAACAAAGAAAAAGTACATATTTTGAACTTCAATACAAATAAAGGTAAGCCAGTGGAGCCCAGAGTCCATAGGTCATCAGAATATTTTTCAGCATCTAAAATGATCTACCACATATGTCTAAGTCCTTTTTAACACAACTAAAAAAACATGTTTTTCTCAACCTTATAAATGTGGGCATCAATCAGTACTTGTATTACTGTCTATTGGCTTTTCTTTCAGACAGGAAACAGGTGGTAAAGCAGAACAACACAATCTATAAAAGTAACTTACAGGGTTGTACCTTATCAAACACTAATTTATTTTGTGAAGGCAAATTTCATAGTGGAATTTGTAAGAATGTCGGTGTATGCTGATAGCACCATTCTTGTGGGCCTTATGATAAATTATCACTTTGATTATGAGTTAATTTGAAATGAGTTCATTCAACTCGCTGAACAATGTACACTAAGTAATCTGGTTTAATGTCAATAAAAGAAAAGATTACAGGTAGTTGTAGGTTTTTAGTTAAAGAAGTCTGAAGTGCTATAGTGAGACCACAACTTTTTTCTAGAGGTCTGTCAATGAATGCATCATTCCTGGATGGTCTTGGAATGGAGGGTGCCACTTACACCTCTGCTTCTATCTCACTCCCTTTTTACTTCAAGTGAAGCAACACCTACTCACATGTCAAGGAAATAGAAAAATCAATGGCTGACACTCTTCCGCTGTGGATTCAGCCTACTTTTCTCAACTGAAAGGTAAATGCAGTAAAATAATTATTTAACCTGTTGCACACCAATCATCCTCTCTTCAGTCTCCTAACATCATGAAAAGAGCTTGGATCAAGACAACTGAATTTAATAACAGTACATACCTTCAGAAAGAAACGTACATTACCTTAACAACTTTACTTTTTAACTTATATGGTAATGGTAATATTAACAAGATTTTTGTTTGGGGACTGTTTGTGACAAGAAAATACTTTTGTATATGTTATCTGTTCATTTACATATATATTAATGTAATTATTTTAACACTTTTTTTCCCACCAACAGTTTTATTGTAGCTCAGGCAAAATACAAATTTTGCACAGAAGTGAATCCCCCTGGTTAAACCAAGGATATACTTATCAAGCAAAGAAAGCATGAGCTGTTTAGTTTGTGCGCTGTACCTTGCTGGGTTAAGTGTGGAAACTGTAGTTCTCAGACAAATATAAAGACGACAAACTTCTTCTTTCTAACCTTTGTGTTCTTTTTGGATCTACAGTTGTACAGTCCCTAGCAAAAGTCAAACAAATATGGCTTTGTTAAAGAGCTATATTTTTCCCTAGCTCTGAGTATGCATTGTTTTCTAGCTTAAATATATCCTAGAACAACAAATGCCACCTCATAATTGACCAAGGAAACAGTGTGCATGTGACTGGGTTTGCCCATTTAATTATGAAAACAACATTTGTGTCACTTTTACACCAGCCAAAGCCTGTTGCTCATTTTAAATCCAGTATCTGTTTTCCTCAATAGAGTTTGCGAAATTACTTGTGATACTTCATGGATCTTGCTGCAAATGCATTTTTTTTCCTTGTCCCTGCATATCCATAAAAAACTTGGAATCAGCCATTATCTTTCATCATAAATGCAACAGAATATCACATAGTAATCGTCACATCGAGCTAGCTCCAATCACATCACAAGCTCCAAGCTAGAAATGCAAAACAATGGATGTTGAAATTAATCTATACCATACCTATTTCCCAGAAAAAACACCACAGACTTCAAAACATCAGTCATATCACTATTAATTCTAAAAATAATAGCAAAGATAATGTTTCTTCTCTGGTGAGGGAAATGGTAAAGCAGAAGCTCAAAGTTGTTTTTCTTTAACTGGATCCTAAAGACCAGACAAATTGTTAATAACTACAAGGTGATAGCCTCTATCTCTTAGTGGTGACAAATACTGTACGTATGCTCTACAAGAGCAAATTGTTTGATATTAGTAAAACAATCCACTGGAACAGCACTAAAGAAAGTGGGTTCCAAGCTCTGTGGGACTAACATAAAGCCAAAACAAAGCTTTACTGAGATAAGCAGGTACAGAATTATATCAGGCCTCTACAAACTCAAAACTGTGCCTTAAACCAGGAACCACAAACAATTAGCAAGCAGACACACTTTTTTTTAAAGTAGGGCCTATTAATCAATTTCTATTATAACATTCAAATGTCTCATCCTTTACTCTCAAGTCAGAATAGGAAAAGTCATTATATAGACAAAAATCAATTTACATAAAATTAAATTATAAGGCCATATAGCCTAATCATTTACACCACTTTCGTTTCATCCCATTATATCTGGTGCTCCAACAATATTCCAACATCATTTCATGACCACAACCTTTAATTTGATATTAACAGTGTCCCATGGGAGAGATGCTTACAACTGAAAGAAAGAAAGCAACATTAAGAGGAGACAATGCCCATTGGGTTCAACTCACATGGTCTCTGTAGCACTCATTTTTCCAAAAGGAAAGCAAATGTAGGTCCTATAATAAGAAATACATTAGTTCATTTATTACCATAGTACTACATAGTTTGGATTATTTTCTTTTTCACATTTTATAACTTTTTATTTAAAAACACCAAACCATTAAATGTTTTAATAAACTGCATAGTCTTCAACACTTAACAAAAGACAAAAGTAACATATTTTAAGCAAAACATTAAAATAAATCTTAATTAATTTTACTCCCATTTAGAGCCATCCAAAATGCAAATCTATAGAAAAAAATTCCAGCAAGTTAATTTATCTTTATATTAAAGCTGTCTATATTCCAAGCCATGAGTTCTTATATGTGCGTTTGGCTGGCTGTTTGTTTAGTAAAGTTTTAATTTTCCCTTCGTGACAAATAACATACATCTATCTAGATTTCCTATTAGAAAGCATATGGAACATGCAAACAGAAGGCACCAACTTTAAATTCTCAACACTAAGCATCTCACAAAGATGCACATTCCCGTTAAGTTTTATAACAGTTTCACAGCATCCAACGATTTAGTTGTTCTTGCAGTTTAATACTCTTTCTTACTGCCCAGGCCCACTATTTTGCTTAAACATGTTCATCTGTCATTTATATACACAGCATGTCTTGTACTTGTTCCATCTCTTGATTACCAGGTACTATTCGTTGCTTTAATTTGGAGCAACCACTGCTATACAGGTGCAAAAAACAGAGTTCTAGTTTTTTCAGTCCCTGCTGATCAGATGTACAGCATGACTTCCATTTGCAAACATCTTTACCGAGCAGGTGCACCGCAGGGATTTCATTTCATCTGCCACTGAGAATCAGGTGCGGAGCGCGGCTTCAATCTGCATTAGTATCTAACGATCAGGTGCAAACATTCTACCCGTTTGCATCAGTCATTAATGGCTTCCATTCGTCCTTTTTCGACAATTTGATGCACAGCTTGTATTCCATTTATATTATCCCCAACAGTTAGAAGTGCACAGTAGACATTTTTGTTTACATTAGTCCTTCATGACTACATACCATAACCACCTTAATAATGTCGTCTGATGAGCACAGCTGACAATGTGCAATTGGAAACGCCGCCACTGAAGATAACACTACAACGAACTTTTACGGATGGAAGACAAAATTTTCACTCCGCTCAGTAAAGCTTCAACATGACATTACACGTAAACTTTTAATTCTTTAAATTTAAATTGATGCACAAATATTCAGTAAGCTGAATGTGACTCACATTAAATCTACACTAGTTTCAAACTCCCATTAATTAAATACAACAGACCCGAACTTTTACACCTGTCTTTCCCGCGTTTCCTCGAGTCTCGCGAGGTGCTGCCTGTACATAAACTCGCTGCGCAAGCACTCAAATGTCCCTATCGCATTAAATAAAAACACGGACACTTTACTGAACGCGGAAGTGTTGCATGACTAATATACACTTGAGGCTTGCAATGAACAACTCTGTATAAGTCGGGAACCATGGTTGTGAAAAGTTGCTTACTTAAAAGTGGAGAATCCGGTGAGTGCTGTCTGGTTACACGTGAAACATCCCTCACGCTAGGGGTCAAACGCGTACACGCTTCTTCCGGTGTGACATTGGTTGAAATGTGGGTATTGTAGTCGTTTGTTTGTATAACTCTTAGTCTTAAAGAGGATGAACTACAATTCCCAGACTACACAGCGGTCATATAGTGGTTGGACGGATACTTCTTAGTCGTAGGTGAGAGAGGTAATGTTTCTATGAACATAGTAATTTCGTTGTATTTATTTATTTGCTTATTTATAATAAACTGGTTTATTTGGACGTTTTTAAAATGGATTCGTTAGCATTGAGCCGACGTCTCTTATCCACGATGCAAAAAAGGAGTACGCATAGCTGAAGGGTACGCGATTTACAAGGTGTACTGTACATACGTACAACGTATTGTTACGTTAAAGGCAGCAGGAACTGTCACTGTGCTGCCCTACTATTTTTACATGTAATGTTAACTTAACTGTGTGCATATGGGGCGACACATATATGTCAACTCAGTTTAATTGCTTTAGCAGTGAGCGCTACTTTCCATCACAAATCCCTTTTATTGTTGGAGGTGAATGTAGACCCTTCTTTATCAATAATGATTGCAGAAGTCAGTGTTTTAATATTTATTTTCTCCACTCTCATTTCCAGGGTGGTGGTGGTGGTGCAACTCGTGCTGCATAGCTGAAGGCAGAGGAGGCACTAAGCCGACTAAGGGTTCAGAATAAAAACAGTTTTTATGTTTGACATTTTCATAAATTTTAAAATTCCAATTAATTCAAGAAGGCATTTTTTGTATAGCAGGCACTATGTTGGTTGCTTAGTCACACTAACACTATTTTCACGTTAGGCAGTTAATTTAAATGTTTTCTGCTGTTCATTTCTCGTTTAAATATTGAATTTTCAGGGTTGTGAAAATTTAAAATGGATGAGTTAACAGCCTCCCCATCTCCCACCCGTGGGGCTAAAATGGATTTCCCAGAAGACTTTAATCAACTGGAGCTTTTGGACACTCACAGACACTTGATTCCGGTGGGAACACATAGCCTTTGGCCAGAAGAGGAGGAGGAGGATGATGATTATCAGGAAGCTGAGCATGATGAAGAGTGGTACCAGCAAGAGGAAATGAAGAGAGAGAATTACCCAGATCAGCTGTTGCTGTGGGCTTGTGAGAAAAATCGGGTTAGTCTTTTTCCTACCTAAAGGATTCCTGGCAGAAGAGAAAAATTCATTTTAGGATGCCAAACTGAAAATATAGATGACCAGATTGATTCATCCTTTTATTGTATGGGCCAACTTTTTGCAGTTCAGGGTCACATTGAATAAATCTGTGAGAAAAATTGCACAATATTGGATCCACATATTTTGTAAAGACATTTTAGTCCTTTTAGTCTTTAGCCTAGCCACTGTGAAAACAGTGTAAATAGTAACCTATCATTCTCTCTGTCTTCATCCCTGCAAAGAAGTTAGATTATTAGCTTTAGCTAGAATTCCTGATGAAGCAACACAGTCCCTTATGCACCCACTACTGGACCCAAATAACTTTTAAGACTTTAATATTTGTGCCATTG
Source organism: Polypterus bichir lapradei (assembly GCA_026402145.1). Classification (NCBI taxonomy): domain Eukaryota; kingdom Metazoa; phylum Chordata; class Cladistia; order Polypteriformes; family Polypteridae; genus Polypterus; species Polypterus bichir. Next base: position 88,427,418 of record JANRMT010028174.1, read on the forward strand.
TAATGCTTGAGTAGTCATTATAAAAGACTGTCAATCTAATCATTAGGGAAGTGTAGTCTTTTTTGAGAATATGCAATCAATCTGAATATTCTTTCTGCTCTCTTTCATTCAGCTGTCAACTGTAAAAAGGCTTCTGTCTGCTCATGTGGAACTAGTCAATGTCACAGATGATGACCAGTATACACCACTCCATCGAGCTGCATACAGTGGGCACCTGGAGGTGGTCCAGGAACTGCTTGCACACAGTGCTAATATTCATGCAAAAACAGTAGACGGATGGACTCCACTGCACAGTGCCTGCAAATGGAATAATGCCAAGGTGGCTTCCTATCTGTTGCAGTATGGGGCTGACATCAATGCCCAGACCAATGGGCTGCTCACCCCTCTGCACCTTGTGGCTGGCAGCAGCAACTCCCATGAAACTCTAGAATTGTTGCTTATGAACCGGCATTTACAACCACAGTTGAAAAGTAGCAGCAATGAGACAGCATTAGACATTGCCAGAAGGACTAGTCTTCATTACTGTCTTTTTGAAATTGTGGATGCTTCCACTAACTCAACACCTGAGTAGTTGGTGCTTAGTGAACGCTTATCCAAATAACTTATTGTACATAGCAGAGAAGATAGTGAGAGTTACCCTCAACTTTGGAACAGGTTTAAAGTTTTCTTTAATCTCATGCTGCTATAGACCCAGGCATTAGGTTGTGACCGCTTGATGTCTTTGACTTCCTTGGAGATTAAAGAAAAACATAAATAAGCAAGACTTTGAGTTAGAAACTGTGAAATATTTCCATATAACGGGAAGAGTGTAGCAATTACAGAAAAAGCCTTTGGAGAGAATTTTGACATTTGTTTTTGCAGTAATGAGTTTAATTCATTGTATAGTAATTAATGTTGGCTGCACAGTGTGTGACACACATTTCCTGCATGACTGCAGTATCTACATGCTTTTGTTTCAGCTAAGCTATTAATTGAAAGCAAACTCATTCACACTTCTGTAAACCCCAGTTAATTAGATTAATTGTTTCTCAGATTCCAGGTTCATAAATTGCTCACAATGTCTTGTTAAAATATATATTGTGGTTACTGGTCTATTCTGTTTGTTCCATTTTCTTGGCAAGTGAGCTTCCCCATTACATCTTTTATTAGAATTATTTACAGTATAATGCAGACAGTTCTTGCTGTACAGACAGAGAACCTAACAAAGGTATCAAAAACAGCAGTCAAAAGATATAACCTTCTGGTCACTTGGCTGGACTCTTCATTAATTCAAGAGCTTTCTTGAGCTATAATATTGATTCTGTAGTCTTGTAATTAATTGAATGCATTAAAATAGTTGTGGATGTACTATACTGTATATGTTTTGAAAGTCAAGAGTTGTATCAGATTTGTACTTTAATATTATAAAGATATCGATTCATTTTTTTATCCTGAAAGGCTTTTTAAGTTCCAGAATTCCTGTCCCTGTAGTAATGGGTGCACGGCAGAAACTGAAACTCGACAGATCATCAGTCGGTCACAGGGTGTGCTGTCACACTTACACTCACCACTGCCGGTCAATCTGAAGGCATGTCTTTGGACTGTGAAAACAAACTTATGCTAACACACTCATTTCAGTACAGAATATTTTATAGCTAGACAGCAAACCAATGCCCCTGCATATTGAGGAGGCAGGAATTCTACCCACTTGGCCGTTTAACTTGCACTGAATACAAAAAATGTACCTTTGCATCTGCAAATATGAAGAAATGGGAAGAATGGTGCAGAATTAAACAAGAGATTCAGTTAAACACTTACAGGGAACTCTCTTAATGTTTATAGTAATTGTGAAGAAAGCTTAATGTGTCTAAGAATACTGTTGTCAAGAGCATACGTAGAGAATTTAGTGATTTAGTCACAGTGAAATTGTTTCAAGTTGAGGAGACATATAGACCAGAAATATGTTAATAGGATTTCACACATGTTAAAGCAGTGCTTTCTTTTTTATCAAATATTTATTGTAAAAAAAAATATATAGGACTGATGTTGGTTGTATATTATTTATAATATTATTATTTTGCTCCCTAGGAGAAATTGTTTTAACCCATACTGTTTGTTCAAAATTGTTAAAAATGGACTTAATGTGAGTGAGGTCAGGTTTATATGTTAATATGTTGTGGGATATGCACTTTGCAAGAGGCACTACACTCGATATTTTGGTTTCTACAACCTTTGCTAATTGTCTAATTCTTCAACAGAAGACACCCACATTAAAATAGGTAACAAAGGACAAAACAGAAAAAAAAAATACTTCTTGAGCTAAATAGTTGTCAGGGTACTGGACAGAATCACCAAAATCAGAACAAGATTCTTTGGTTGAGCAAAAAAAAATATATAATCTTGGGCAAGAATCTTCTCTGTTATTGAGGAACTTGGCTCTTCGGCTGTATGAATGTACTTTGGTTTGAAGGAAAGATTCAAAGTTTTGTATTTAAATAGGGTGTTGATTCCCACCACACACACACAGCTTATAATGTAAGCAAAATACTTATTTATTTAAATGCAATCTAAATCTCTAAGAACATAGCAAAAATAATGCTAGTAAAGTCACATGACTTTATTCATAGCGACATACACATTATTGCATATCCAGAGCAGTACAGGACGGACTGACATTCTCACCGGGGCTGGTTTCTGCATTGTGCCAATTGCCATAACCCTGTGTTTCAGTTCAAAATATTAATGACAATACTATGTTTTATGAATGTGAAAGATGAAATAATGATAACCCATGCCTTTTAAATACTAATTTAGGAGTCAAACTGATAATTATTGTTAGAAAATCTAGTCTAAATAGCATATACCTTTTATTATTCACTCAAACAGCTTCTTAAACATAGTCAAGAAGTCTTATTCAGTAGTGTAACCTGGAAATTTACTTTACATTATCAAGATATTCAGTAAAAGCATGAATTTGAGATTGTATAATGTCTCTTGAAACTGTAAAGAGTCATCCTAAATTCGTAACCATTAAAAATAATCTTGATATATTTGTATTGAACTGTAATAGTGTTATGACTTGGCTGCAAACATTAATTTTCTGTTGCTTTCCCACTGTGTTTTGATACATTTCTTGATTTTTTTTATTTGTTTTTTAAACATAAGGATTTAAAATCCCCCATTTTTTTCACATAAAAATTCTTAAACATAGTTAAATGATTTATGTGTTGTTTTTGTCACCATTTTGTTTACAGTGGGTGGTGCTGTTTTGTGGAGCAGTTGCTACCACATACTAACGCGCAGTCAATGACATCTTCGCCCTATATTTACAAAGGTCACGATGTGCACGTCTGTCTGTCCATCTGCATGAAACAACTCTGCTCCAAGTGGGCTTATTTTGTTGAAATTTGGTACATTTATTTTTCAGGGTAATTTGTCTGGAAAGTTTAATTTTCACAGAAATGTGTTGCATGCAGAGCCCTATTCAAATTGTTTGAAACTTCAGAATCTCCCATTGAATAGCATTAGTAATTTTTGTAACCTGTCTATCTTTGAAACAGAGAAATATTCTGTGACTTTGTTTCAATTTTACCTTAAGAGAGGGCACTTCTTCTTGTATAGTTTGTATATTTGTCTCTTTCACATGCCCAAACACTGCTTCTGATGGTAATACAGATCCCCAGAAAAAGTTAGTTAAATGCTAGGTGAGGTGCACATGCAAGTCAGACATCTAGTAGTACACCAGCTCATTTCTCCTGCTCCTTGAGATAAGTTAACTGGAAATGTTTATTATTAAAAACAACGAAAAAAGTAATTTTGAAGAGATTAATGTAAAAGAAAACCATATATGTAAGCATTGCTCTGTAAGTATGGTGTGAACAAATATGCACTCAGTATTTAAAATACGTTAACACTTAACATATTTATAGGCAAACTCCAGACCTTTGGACCAAAGCAACCATTAATTTTACCTTGAGACTTCAACAGAGATTTGAACTCTCCATCAGTTATGTCTTACAAAAATCTCATGTTTAAGAAATTTGAGTTACAGTTAATCACAGACCTTTCACAACCAACAAGTAATAATAGTATATCAATCAATGCCATTTTTATATCACTTGAATTAGAATCTGCTGTCAAGCTACTGAGCTAGCACAAGCCTATTTGTTTAACTACATGACATTGTAAAATACTATTAAAAGCTTCCATTAAATGTAGTTAACTAATGCTTGTAACTGCATTCTACAGTATTCTCACTTATTCTTGAATATGGGAAAAATATTTCATCCATCCATTATCCAACCCACTATATCCTAACATAGGGTCAAAACATAAATGTGAAAACTGACTCTTTGAAGTAACTAAAACATGTTAAATGCTCCAGATTTCAAATCAGTTAAAGCACTAAAATGATATGCCATTTGTGCATTTTCTTCGTTTTTTTTCTAGTCACTCTAAATCTATACTAATAAAAGGCAAAGCCGTCACTGACTCACTCACTCATTCATCACTAATTCTCCAACTTCCTGTGTAGGTAGAAGGCAGAAATTTGGCAGACTCATTCCTTACAGCTTACTTACAAAAGTTTAGCAGGTTTTATTTCGAAATTCTACGCATAACGGTCGACAACGTCCGCCATGTTGAACTTTCTTATTTATGGCCCCATCTTCACGAAATTTGGTAGGCGGCTTCCCTGCGCTAAACGAAACCAATGTACGTACTTATTTCGGTGGTATGACGCCACTGTCGGCCGCCATATTGAACTTTCCAACGGTCTTTGTTACTTATGGGCCCATCTTCAAGAAATTTGGTACGCGGGTTCCCAACACTAACTGAATCCTACTTACGTACATATATACGTCCATAGCCTGCAGCTCGGTCACCGTGTGAGGCGGCGTTGGGTCCCCCATCCCAGTGCCTCCCATGTTGTTGGCTGCCTGCCTCTATAAGGCTGTCTGTCGCTCCGGTCTCTACATTCCCTTCCTTGCTTCGCCACGGGATTCACGTCTCCCTGCTGATAACTACAGCCTTTTTATTTAATCCACGGCTTCTCCGCTGTTTTATTGTTCATTTATTACGATTATAGTTATTGTGTAGGTATTTAAGATTTGCTTTACATTGTTCAGGTACCCATTTCCTTAATCGTTCCAACCGTACCCCCATTAACATCTCTATCGAAGTGATCATAATCGATCAAAGAACTGTCACTTACTGAGTGGTTTCCATGCCCGGAGGTGGCACCTGCTTAAGCCCTTCACCTATTGTTCTGCATGTGAGTTGATGGCTGCCGCTGAATTGTTCAGTTGTCGCTTTCAAGTGTACCGAAATGGCCAAATATTTTACACCTTTGGAGAACCGCCAATGCCTCTTAAACATCTTAGATTCACAGGTGACGATGTCAGTAGTGGACACTTTGATGTTTATGAATGTTTAAACTCTCAAAAGCTGGATGTGAAGTTATCGATGAAACCGGTTGTATGCTTACAACGCTTGACAGATGCCAAGTGTCAATTCAACTCAAGTCCTACAAATACTAACGTAATTGAAACAAACCATGAAACTCAAACCAATTATGACCGCAGCAATCCAAGCTGTGAGATTTGAAACAAGATTACTTTTCACATGGCCAACTGTACGTTGCTTGCTCAAGAGTAAGCTCAGCGCACAGCTTGGTCATATTACAACCGGAGGGCCGAACTGACAATGTGGTATACAAAGAGATCCTTAACAAATAATTATTGGTATATTTTCCCTCAGTTTAAAAAGGTTTAATTTTCTTCTTAATAAAAATTTTAAGGCAGTACTTCGCCACTGCGAAGTGCGGGTATTTTGCTAGTTTTATATAATGGGGCTTCCAGTGACAAGAAAAAATTGTGGCCTTTAGAAACGTATGGCATTTTTGCAGTCATGATAGCCTTTAACGGGCTGGACCTCTCAGTCAGCCTGCACAATGCCAATTTCTGTAATGGTACAAATAGGGACCTACTTCTTCTGGTTTGGGATTGTGTGCCCTCTAGTGGCCACAAAAGTTTTTTGAGTCTATTCGACCTGCACAGTGTTTGTCATTCACATAGGAAGACAACTTCATCTCACTACTTCCACCTAGCAGGCAGACAGGGTATCTTGCCACTTCTTACCAGCTCTACTTGGCCCCTTTCTCAATGTGAACAGAAAGTGAGACATATTTTGTACCTGCTGGATTGCCTGTCCTCTAGCTTCCTGGGAAAAAAAACTGTACAAGACTAATAAAATTACAAAACAATAATTAAACAAAGCAAGTTGCCCATGCAAAAGATAAAAAAAACATGCTAGATGCACTTCTAGAAGACATTATGTGGTAGATTTTGTATGAATATCAGAAGGAACTGGACAAGTTCCAAACAGCTATTGTATGAGATTACAAAAAAGGGTACAGAGCAATGGTGAGAGACACAGTAACATGAGGGGGTACACTGACTACACACCAAAAAACAAAACTGGGTAAACTGAAAAATAAATTAATGGCATATAACTCCAGTTCTTAAATCCTTACACTGGCTCCCGGTTAAGTTTAGGGCAGATTTCAAAATCCTCCTTTTAAAATATAAAGCATTAAATGGCCAAGGTCTGGCTTACTTGCCTGAACTTATCATGACTTACAAACCAGAACGTAAATTAAGATCTCAGGATGCCGGTCTGCTTATGATTCCAAGAATTAATAAAATAACAGTGGGATGTCGAGCTTTTAGTTACAGGGCCCCTAAACTGTGGAATGGTCTGCCTGCTACTATAAGAGATGCCCCTTCGGTCTCAGCTTTTAAATCCCGGCTGAAGACTCACTACTTCAGTTTAGCATATCCTGACTAGAGCTGCTGATTAACTGTACAGACTGCATCTCTGTTGTCAGTCATTAGCACTAAAACATAAGTAACATGATCGTTATAATTTGTTACTAACCCTCACCTATTCTGTTTCTCTTCTCGGTACTCAAATGTGGCACTTGGTGCCACAGCCCACCTGCCAAGTTGTTTTGCCTGCCTAAGGTAAAGTCATCCCTGATAGAGGATCGCAGAAAACGTGGGGTAGAGGGGCCCATTCATCGGATTGGTTGGCCAAGCAATGTTTCAGCTGTGGAATGACCAAATGGGGGAGGCAGATGAATGAATGAGGTCTCCAGGACTATAAACAAATCCAAATCGTATTATGTGATATCATCTACTGTTAAATTCTGCTCCATACTTGTAAATTTTTTATTTTTATACTGTATTGAGGGTTTGTTCTGTTCTGTGTATTGTATTGTATTGACCCCTTCTTTTTGACACCCACTACACGCCCAACCTACCTGGAAAGGAGTCTCTTTTTGAACTGCCTTTCCCAAGGTTTCTTCCATTTTTTCCCTACAAGGGTTATTTTTGGGAGATTTTCCTTGTCTTCTTAGAGAGTCAAGGCTGGGGGGCTGTCAAGGGGCAGGGCCTGTTAAAGCCCATTGCGGCACTTATTGTGTGATTTTGAGCCATACAAAAATAAACTGTATTTTATCTCCCAGGCTGGCCTACCAAGGAAAGAAGGTCATTATGAATTACAAGTAGTATGAATGAAGGGAGGGCAAATTAAAAGTCAAAGAGAAAAGGTGAGTTTGAATGGCAAGAGAGGCAGATCCTTGTGTCTAGAACTAGACTATGTGTTCCAGAGTGTGCTACAAAGTTTAATGAGTATTTCTAAATGGGGGTTTGAAACCGTAAGGAGGCTAGCATCAGCAAATCTGTAAATGTGTGGCAGAGTTTTCAATGTATTATTCCTTTCCATCTCAAGGTTTGGGTTAAAATTCTGAGTTTGCACATTCTTCCAGTGGGTTTTCTCCAGATTTTCCGGTTTCCTACCATTTCCTTTTGACTTGTTTTTGTATAATTCAGAGAATTGTCACACTTTGAGTAAGTGTGGTTGTGTGTATGTGGATGTGCTGTGTAATGGACTTGCGCTCCATTCAAGTGGATTCCTGCCAGGATAGCCTAGGGCTCCCTGTATCCCTGATGTGAATACAACGGGTTCAGAAAAACAGGTAGAACGTACATTTGAGGATTTTCAAAGCAACATATATTTTAGTTATTTTCTGGGAGCAAATAGGACATGGATATGACATAGCAGAGAATGCAAAGTCCATACAGAGTGAGATAAACTTGTACTGATAATTCTGCACAAGCCATTGTTGTTATGCACTTACCCTGTTCATGGTCTCAGCGGTTCTGTGCCTGTCCTACTACCACCAGGTAGAACCAACCTCTGGACAGAGCAGAGCACCCACAGCTACTCACCCTGGATCAGTTTGCAGTTGTAAATTTAACCTTTCATATTATAATTTGAATTCTTGTTAGTATTGCTATTTTAAGTGGGAAGAGGTATTTCTATTACATATAGTGTAGTATATACTATATGCCAACAAATCAATAAATATATCCTGCTGTACATTTTGGACAAAGTACTTTAGGATAATGTTCTTGATAAAATGTGCTGCACAGAAGAAGAAAAATAGCATTCTTAGACTCAGAAGGAGCAGAGCAAGAAAAATGGCAATGAATAATTTACTGAACATGAAAGGTTTTATCTGTGCCCGATTCAATGGCTGAGGATCTATCAGAGGGCGAACAATCTGTGCAACAAGATCTCAAGCACAGAAGGCATAAATGTATAGAAAATCTATTAAATAATGACTAAGTATGTACTAGCACCATGGTTGCCCAGGTTTCTGCAGCAGCTAGGTCCTGTAGGCATAAGCATGGCCATCTGAATGAGAATGTTTCCTTGGAAACTAAATACTTGTATATAAAGCTGTCTGGCTACGATTGCAACAAAGTCTACTCTTCTACATCAGTAGCATCTAATATGTTTGAAGAGCCTAATGAGGGTGGCGGTACTTTATGTGCATCAAATAGATGCTTTATAGATTAAAAAAAAGAGAAGTGCTCATTCTGCTAATACAGTATATGTCTGTGGAGCCAAAACCTTAAAGGTACAAGAGACATTTCAGGTTGTCTTGTTTAATGCATTTGACATCTTAACTTTTGACTACTAGTCACTAGGTGCAGATATGGTGCCAGTGGCAAAAATCAAATTGTTATCTTCAGTGGCTGGCCATATATAAAACATCTTAGTGCTTGTTTTACATAAGAACATAAGAATTTTCACAAACAAGAGCAGACCATTCAGTCCATCAAGCTAATTTATTTAGCTAATAGCTACAGTAAGCTGTCCTAATATCTCATCCAGATACTTCTTAAAGGGTTTCAAGGTTTCTGCTTCAGCTACATGGACTTGATAACTCCTTGCCGACTAATACAGCAAATTACATAAAGAAGTGCTTCCAGGCTTCAGTCCTAAGTGCACTTCCAATTAATTTCCAATGATGTCCTTCAAGTACATGATTCACCGTTAAGGTGAAGGAATACAACTGGATCTATTTTATCAATGTTTTTGGGAAATTTAAAAACCTGGATTAGGCCCCCATGCTGTCTTCTCTGCTCAAGACTAAACATGTTTAATCCTCTGAGTCTGTCAGAGTATGACATGTTCTTAAGTTACTCTCAACTTCACAGCTTCACATGCTGCTGTCTTTGTATATACTACCTCAGTATGGGACACTATGCCAGCTCAATTTAGTCATGTCCTAGGGCTACTGAAGGTTGCACTATGACCGAAATGCAAGTTGCTACCTACATTGTGGCAGTGTTGTGTAACTGGACTCCATGTGGCTAGGCTGACTGACATCCATAGATGGAGTAGCACCACAAAGCTAAGATGAGGGAGGTTTACAGCTTAAAGTGATGTGTGAGCAGCTGGAAGATAGGCTGAGGGAAAAGTAGAGGAAGAGAAGAAAGTGACAAACTAACTGTCATAAAAAGACAATGAAGGAGGAACGTACTAACAACTGAGTACATGAAGCCTTAACGAAATTCTCGCCTATCAGAAATGCTCCATTGCTAGTTTGTCACTGAAGTGACAGCTATTTTTTTTTTTCATGAGCAGGCACAATGCCAAATGGATTTCAAAGGCATCTAATCCTCTTTTTCATTTTAATACATCTTGATTCTCAGTGCTGAACAATTCAGAAATGTACCCGGCTGATTGGCATTCCCAATAGTCTGTTGTGCATGAAAAGGCAGCTGCAGGATATTCAGCGGTCAGCTCTAAATGGCTAACAACTGACCAACAGCCATGGCTTCAGAGTTTAGTGGCAATGGGATTGTTGTGCTCTACTCCACTGTTCACTTACCACACCCAAGCAGACTTCATATTTTCACCTAGAAGAAGAAAAAAAGGTCAAAGGCAGAATGGCTACAAGGTATAGTCAGCTAGCTCTAGAAGTTCATTTATAGGGAAAGGTTTAAGTTATCATGGCTATCCTGCAGCACATTTTCATACTTTCTCAAAGGACAAGGTCATGTCATTATTGATAACCTAGAACAGGGGTGGCCAATGTCGGTCCTGGAGAGCCGCAGTGGCTGCAGGTTTTCATTCCAACCCAATTGCTTAATTAGAAACCAATCTCTTGCCAATTGTAGACCTTATTTAATTTTATGGCTTGTTAGCCTGCAATGTAATGTTCTTGTATTGTAGATTTTTTCCTTTCCAAGGATATCATCCAAATGATTTGAAGCCTAAAACGGATCATTTTCAGTCTGCCAATTTTTCTATTAGGTGCTTTATTAAATCAAACAGAGCATGATGAACATACACAGATGTAAATGGAAGCAATTTAGATGGAGAACTGCTGGCTGCTTTGTCATTTGCATCTTATTGCTAATAAGACACCATTAAAACAGTGAATGCAGCTGTTTAAGATTGAAATAAGTAAGTAATGGTGGAGAACCTTAACCTTAAAATGAAGCATCAAAATGTCACATGAACAACAAATGCTTCATCAGCAATAATCAACATTTCATTAAGAAACTCGAAACAAAAACCTGCAGCCACCATGGCTCTCCAGGACCAACATTGACCACCCCTGACCTAGAACACAGCGTATTCTTCCTCAAATGATGACATCAGAGGTATCATGGCTTCACAAACACTGACTAACTACTGAAACTGATTGAACAAGTCCTCCTAGTAAACAGCAGTACGACTATCCAGTTCTGTCACTCAACCATCCATCCATTTTGCAATGTGTTTAGAGGCCAAAGCCTATCCCAGCAACATTAGTTATAGAACTGGCACCACTGATGGACAGACTACTAGACCATTATAGAGAGCGCTTGATCCCAAAGGTGTTTGGGTTACGTACAGTAAGTGGACAGCTGTACACTGGCCTTTATGAATGAGTGCCTTGTGTTGCACCCACATCTGCCAGGATGGGCTCTGACCTCCCAATGTCCAGAGACTGAATTAAGCCATAATTCCCAGCCTCCTCCTCCTCAACAACTAACGATTGGACAGATAATGATATTTTCCATTTATTCTAATCAGTTTTGGGCTGCTTTGTTTTACTGTGTGTTTGAACAAATCTGCGTCTTTCTGTGTATTCATTATGTAATTAATAATTTGCATTTTATCCATGAACTGTGCTCAGTTCCTGCACTCAGAGAAGATTACTATACCAAAATAAACGGAATGAAGATAATAGAATTTAATGAAGTTATTACTCCCTTGCATTTGTTTCAACATACTTTTTTGTAATTTAAAAACTGTTTTGAATAAAAGTGCGTGCAAAATAAAATTAATGTAAACTTTCCATTTATAGTCAACTACAGGTGTGCATTTCATATTAAAACACTGAAAGTGATCCAACACTTTTCTTCTTCTGTTCTTTCATAAGTGCCTATTTTTTAAATCAAAAATAGATGTTTATACACCATAAATAAATATAACCACTAATTGTGTTAGTGGCACAGTAGTTAACACTGCTATCCAACATATATTGAGTCTGAATTAGCTTTCTAGTGTTTGTCCATATGGAGGTTACACATTCTCCCCATGTCTACATGTGTTTTTCTCTGGGTACTCCTGTTTTCATCCTAAATCCGTATGCATGCTAGGTTAACTGATCATTTTAAGTTGGCATCATATAAGTAAATGTGGGCATGTATGTGAGGGGAAATTGAGATGAACTGGCACCCCATCTATCCTTGTCTGTACCTGATTCTGATGTAAAAATCTCTACAACCTGTAAACATAAAGTGGACATACAGCTTTAGGAACCCACTTAGATAGGTGAAATATGATGGCCACCAACAAAGAAGGCAAATACAGAATTATCCATATGGGTCCCATATCCATTATGCATGGAACCTGTGGGTCACTTTCCATGTGCTATGTTATGTTCCTCAGGAAAGAAAAATACACACACACACACACATATATATATATATATATATATATACATACAGTGCATCCGGAAAGTATTCACAGTGCACCACTTTTTCCACATTTTGTTATGTTACAGCCTTATTCCAAAATGGATTAAATTCATTTTTTTCCTCAGAATTCTACACACAACACCCCATAATGGCAACGTGAAAAAAGTTTACTTAAGGTTTTTGCAAATTTATTAAAAATAAAAAAACTGAGAAAGCACATATACATAAGTATTCACAGCCTTTGCTCAATACTTTGTTGATGCACCTTTGGCAGCAATTACAGCCCCAAGTCTTTTTGAATATGATGCCACAAGCTTGGCACACCTATCCGTGGCCAGTTACGCCCATTCCTCTTTGCAGCACCTCTCAAGCTCCATCAGGTTGGATGGGAAGCGTCGGTGCACAGCCATTTTAAGATCTCTCCAGAGATGTTCAATCAAATTCAAGTCTGGGCTCCTACTGGACCACTCAAGGACATTCACAGTGTTGTCCTGAAGCCACTCCTTTGATATCTTGGCTATGTGCTTAGGGCTGTTGTCCTGCTGAAAGATGAACCGTCGCCCCAGTCTGAGGTCAAGAGCCCTCTGGAGCAGGTTTTCATCCAGTATGTCTCTGTACATTGCTGCAGTCATCTTTCCCTTTATCCTGACTAGTCTCCCAGTTCCTGCCGCTGAAAAACATCCCCACAGCATGAAGCTGCCACCACCATGCTTCACTGTAGGGATGGTATTGGCCTGGTGATGAGCGGTGCCTGGTTTCCTCCAAATGTGACGCCTGGCATTCACACCAAAGAGTTCAATCTTTGTCTCATCAGACCAGAGAATTTTGTTTCTCATGGTCTGAGAGTCCTTCAGGTGACTTTTGGCAAACTCCAGGCGGGCTTCCATGTGCCTTTTACTAAGGAGTGGCTTCCGTCTGGCCACTCTACCATACAGGCCTGATTGGTGGATTGCTGCAGAGATGGTTGTCCTTCTGGAAGGTTCTCCTGTCTCCACAGAGGACCTCTGGAGCTCTGACAGAGTGACCATCGGGTTCTTGGTCACCTCCCTGACTAAGGCCCTTCTCCCCCGATCGCTCAGTTTAGATGGCTGGCCAGCTCTAGGAAGAGTCCTGGTGGCTTCGAACTTCTTCCACTTACGGATGATGGAGGCCACTGTGCTTATTGGGACCTTCAAAGCAGCAGAAATGTTTCTGTAACCTTCCCCAGATTTGTGCCTCGAGACAATCCTGTCTCGGAGGTCTACAGACAATTCCTTTGACTTCATGCTTGGTTTGTGCTCTGACATGAACTGTCAACTGTGGGACCTTATATAGACAGGTGTGTGCCTTTCCAAATCATGTCCAATCAACTGAATTTACCACAGGTGGACTCCAGTTAAGCTGCAGAAACATCTTAAGGATGATCAGGGGAAACAGGGTGCACCTGAGCTCAATTTTGAGGTTCATGACAAATGCTATGAATACTTATGTACATGTGCTTTCTCAGTTTTTATATTTTTAATAAATTTGCAAAAATCTCAAGTAAACTTTTTTCACGTTGTCATTATGGGGTGTTGTGTGTAGAATTCTGAGGAAAAAAAGGAATTTAATCCATTTTGGAATAAGGCTGTAACATAACAAAATGTGGAAAAAGTGATACGCTGTGAATACTTTCCGGATGCACTGTATGCTGTATATACACCTATATACTGTAGTGCTTTGCAAAAGTACTCAGACTCTTTAGATATGCCATCTATCCTTGCTTTTCCTGAACCTGGCAGGGAACCAGCTTGAAAAGAGCATTAGCCCATTACAGAACTTGCTAATGCACACTCCCTCATAATGGAATATTTTAGAATACCCATATTAACCTAACACATGTCTTTGGGAAATGGAAGGACACTGTAACAGCTGGAGAAAATTCAATGAGACAAAGAGAGAATGTGTAAACTCCACACCGTCAATATCTGAGTCTGAATGCGGCTCTGACTGTTGTTTTTGGGATTTTTCTGATGCAGACCTACCTTAGTAATTTTTTTCTTAACCAACAGTCAAATAATAAAGAAATGCCACACAAGCTAAGAGATGACCAGCTAATTTGATCCCATGTGCATCTGTGTGTACATCACATAATATCAACTTTAACATAATATTTCAAAACAGAAAATTGAAGGTATGGAAAGTATTGATCTGCTCTGGTTCACAAGACACTTTAAAATTGCTCTCAGAAAAAAAAACACTTTTAGAAATTTCTAATTGAGACCATGGAAAAACTTAAAATTAAATGATATGTTTCATTGACCAAGAAACAGGTTCTAATTAAGAAATTAGTTGGAAGGAATGTTGTGGCCCTCCAAACTGAATCCTGGCATTAGCTGGTTGTCTCTTTGTTGTTTGTTTGCTAATTAAGGAGAAAAGAACAATTAAGGGCTATAAATATTTAAAAGCAAGTGAATTAAAATTAAGTCAAAAGAAGGATTTTTCATAACTGCAGTAATTGGTAAAGGCAACCTGCAGCCACAGCTGCCTTCCGATATCTTGAGAATGACACTGTATATACTATATATATACAGTGGGTACAGAAAGTATTCAAACCCCCTTCAGTTTTTCACTCTTTGTTATATTGCAGCCATTTGCTAAAATCATTTAAATTATTTTTTTCCTCATTAATGTACATACAGCACCCCATATTGACAGACAAAAAAAATAATTTTTGAAATTGTTGCAGATTTATTAAAAAAGAAAAGTTGAAATATCACATGGTCCTAAGTATTCAGACCCTTTGATCAGTATTTAGTAGAAGCACCCTTTTGAGCTAATACAGCCATGAGTCTACTTGGGAAAGATGCAACAAGTTTTTCACACCTGGATTTGGGGATCCTCTGCCATTCCTCCTTGCAGATCCTCTCCAGTTCTGTCAGGTTGGATGGTAAACGTTGGTGGACAGCCATTTTTAGGTCTCTCCAGAGATGCTCAATTGGGTTTAAGTCAGGGCTCTGGCTGGGCCATTCAAGAACAGTCACAGAGTTGTTGTGAAGCCACTCCTTCGTTATTTTTGCTGTGTGATTAGGGTCATTGTCTTGTTGGAAGGTAAACCTTCGGCCCAGTCTGAGGTCCT
>JANRMT010028174.1:88450106-88502588 GCA_026402145.1 Polypterus bichir lapradei
TATATATATATATATATATATATATATATATATATATATATATATATTTGTTTTCTCTGGCTTTCCTCCCACATCCCAGAGACAGGCAGGTTAAGTTAATTGACCACTTTAAATCGGCCCGGTGTGAATGAGTATTCCCTACAGTGGTCTGTCAGCTCATCCAGGGCTGGCTCTTCAACCACAATCATTTGGATGGATTACAGTAATGCATATTTAACTGTCATTAAAGCACCGCTGGAGGTTGTAACTGTTTCACTTGTTCATTTGTCTTTCTGTATTTCTGAGGTAGCAGGCACATTAACATTTCATCGTACTGCCATACATCTGACAATAAACTTTAATGACAGATTTGCTTCTTTTGTAACTGACTGAACAGAGCTTCAGCAGTGCTGTGCTTCAGGGCTGCACCAAAAGTGCATTTCTGAATGGAATCAGTTTGAGAATTTTACAGCCAAACAGCTGTGCAGTTCTTCACTTCTATCTTCAGAATAGAATGGATAGTTTGGAAAGATGCCAGACTTGTGCCATTTCCATGATGGGCAGCTTCAAAACCCCTGAGTGACTGCAGCTGCAGAAACACAAAAGTGTCAATGTAATGATTTAATATCAGAGGCAGACCACCACTATAAAATTACATACAATGGGCGAGAAAAAGAAACTATCATTTGAAAGAGTCTTTAAGTGCTTTTTTATAAAAGAAAGGAGGCTGTCTATTTGCCTGTGTTTAACATAATCGGCCAGATCCCCTCTGTTAGATCATCCTTAATGGTGTCTTTAAAGTGAATCCAGCAGGTTTCTAGCTGCTCAGTAGTAAAATATCCATTTGAAGATGACAGTGGAAGCCGAGGGGAAGCACTTCTTCACATTTAGGGCAGTGGGAATCAGGAAAAAAAATTTCAGTTGGATACTTCAAGTGGATACCCTGCTGCCTGGTTTACGAAAATTGGACATATCTGATGGACCGAATGGCCTCCTCATTTGTGATGCTAATGTTCTTACATTTCCAGTTCAAAACAGCCGTGGAAACTCTTAAGAATTTAGGAAGAACACTTTTAACGACATAAAAAACTATTGACCTGTGATGCTGTCTGTAATGCTGAATGAAAAGCAATGGCTTGCGTGAGGTGTGTAATTATAAAGGCAGCATTAATTGCTTTCTTTTTCAACACCCTTAGTTTTAAATTAAGCCATAAATTAGCAAGTCAGTGGGCAGATGTCATGCATTCTTTATGCTTGTGCTGCATTTAAAAGATAAAATGTATCTGCGAAATTAGAAAAAAAAAACTTGTTTGTTCAGAAAAATATTAAATGAAGTCATTAATTACTGTGCATCTCCAAAGCTGCTTTTAAAACCCAAGATGGCAATGTGCCTGCGGGATTTTTTTTTCTGTTCCTCGTGCTTACTGTCTTTCATTCCCATCCAAAAAATTTTGCCTTTCCTTGAGTTTTTTCTGATTTTGAAAGCTTTTTCTCTTTCCTACGGTTAATTACATTTCCCCCCTTCTCTCTATAATAAAAACAGTCTCATTGCATTTGACAGCACCCTCAGTATAATGTGTCATCAGTGTGTGAGCAAAGAATCAGAAATGTGTTTTGAGCAGCTCAATGAGAGATACAAATCAGTCTAGGGAACGGAGCTGCAATTCATATGCTAATTTAATCTGTCTATTCATTTGGGTTCACTTTATTTTTATATAGTGCACTTTCCATTAACAAGCTTATAGCACTGTACAAGTTTACAAATACATTGCAGATAAAGCAAAATAAAATATAATATGTACACATGACTATCTATCCAGAGATTATTGAGGTTTTTACCTCTGAAAATAGTCCAGTGATTCATTATCAAATCCATTTAATTCAGCCCAGGATCAAACATTAATCAAAAGGCAGGAACCAGCCCTGAACATGACGTTGGTGTCTCCTAATAGTAACAATATAATCAGATGGGGATTTCAGGTACTAAAAACTAAGCCCAGCTGTTAATGGAGGAGTAGAAAACAAAACTTAAATCTACACAAACTCTAGTAAGAGTAAGTAAACATTTGGGGCCTCCATTCTAAAGAAAAGGCAAATCTAAATCTACCTAACCCTGGATATCCTAAAATGTTGTATGGTGTAGAGCAGGGGTCCCCAACTCCGGTCCTGGAGGGCCACAGTGGCTGCAGGTTTTCATTCTAACCCTCTTCTTAATTAGTGACCTGGTTTTGCTGCTCATTAACTTCTTTTGAATTCATTTTATTTGAATTGTTTTTTAAGATTTGTTTCCCTGAATTTCTTCATCATTCCTCTGAATTGCTTCATTTCTTTCCTTAAACAGAAATGAAATGTGAAGTGAGCGAGCCAACAGAAGACCAAGTAAGTCAGGGCCTCAAACTCCAATTTCACTCCAACCAGTTTCTTCATTAACCGCTGATTCTTGTTGTTAATTAAACCTGACATTTAATTCCATGGCTTGTTGCTGCTCATATGGTGCATTAGCAGACATTTCTGAAATTGTAGATTTTCTCTTTTCTAGGAGCACATCAGCATTCCTGAGACCTTCACCTTTCTTTATTTTCAGTTATTGTATGATGATCATAGTTTGCTGGTCCTGTTTTGGCTCATTTTGTATCTCACTATTGTTTGGCAGCTAATTAAGGAAAAAGAAACAATTAAGGGGTCTGAGTCTTCAAGAGCAAGTCAAATAAAATGAATTCATCCATCCATCCATTATCCAACCCGCTATATCCAAACTACAGGGTCATGGGGGTCTGCTGGAGCCAATCCCAGCCAACATAGGGTGCAAGGCAGGAAACAAACCCACACTAGGGCCAATTTAGAATTGCCAATGCAGCTAACCTGCATGTCTTTGGACTGTGGGAGGAAACCAGAGTACCCGGAGGAAACCCACACAGACATGGGGAGAACATGCAAACTTCAAGCAGGGGAAGCGAACCCAGGTCTCCTAACTGCGAGGCAGCAGCACTACCCACTGCGCCACCGTGCCACCCAAAATTCATTCAAAAGAAGTTAATTAGCAGCAAAAATGGGTCACTAATTAGGAAAAGGATTAGAATGAAAACCTGCAGCCGCTGCAGCCGCTGCAGCCCCTCCAGGACCGGAGTTTGAGAACCCTGATGTAGAGGTTAAAAAACACACACTGATGCTGAGTCGTTTACTAGTGATGTTGAAATCTCCCATTAAGTGTGAAGTTCCACTTCAAGGAAAAATATGTATCAAAGTGGGGACCCCCAGAAGACTTCAAGGGGTTAAAGACGAAAAAGGTTCAGCGACAGCAATGGCAGTCACAACACTTGTGACAAACTGAATAGCCTCATCAACAAATATACTATACAAGAAGAATAAAATTTAAATTAAATGTTGAGAGTGATGGGGCATCTCTCTTTCTCTCTTGCTAGAGGGTGGAAGCAGTCGTACAGTATAAGAATCAAAGTCAACACTGACAAGTAAAGGTTAGAGACCCAACATTTTGACTGTGTGTGATACTGTAAGTCTACTTTGAAGGAAAACAAACATTGTGTCTAAAAACTTCTTTTTTCAGTGTGGCAATACCCTTCAGTTTTTCAATTTTTCAGTTACTGTACATGCTGACACATCACTTCAATACCTCACATAGAAGAATCAGTCTAATGTAAAGGGAGACAATAAAAAGATAAAAAGGGTTGGGATACTAGAGGATAATCAGTCAGATTTGTATACATTGTAAAGGACTGTGGTGACAAAGCAAAGCTAGGTCCTCAGATAAAGGAGCTGATTTATCAATCAGTCTATATGAAATAGTGGGTCCGCAGCTAAGCAGCAAGTGGTCGTTTTTAAATAAATAAATAATTAAATGGCCGGCTTGATCTCTGTGGGGGTGCGTGCTCATGTGGATGCAGGAGGTTGGTGGAGCCACCGATTGAGATAGAGGGCACCTGCATGTGAGGCATATACTGTCAGGGAGAGCAGGTGCGAGAGAGGTTAAGGATGAAACAAAGGAAAAGAAAAAAGTTCAAGAGAGGAGGTTAAAGGATAGAGAGAAATGCAGCAGCACATGAGAGAGAGAGAGCTGGGGCAAAAGTACAGAAGGAGGCAGACAGGAATGGTGCCCCCCTGGAGTGAGCATAGGGAGATGCTCAAGAAGGGATTGAAGGTTGCCCCTGCTGAGCAGATAGGGAGCAGGAGCAGCCACAATACTCCGGAGGACTCCCCCACAAGGTCAGGGAGTGGCAGCAGGAGTCCAAGGAGTGGATGCTTGGTGGTGCACCACAGAACGCCACAGGATGATTAGAGGGGACGTGAGCAGGAACTGCGGGTTGTCTGTGCCTGATGGTTGACGTCTGTCTGTGTAGTGAGGACACGTTGGTTTTAAAGTGACGCACCAGGTGCATTTTAAAGGACAGCTTCTTACAGTATTTTAACCTTGTTTTTATGGATTATTTATTTGACTTGGTTTTAACCTCCACCATCACTGACTTGTATGGATTATTTATTAAGAAATTTGTACCGCACTTTGTAAAACTGCTTTGTTCTGATTATTTGTAATAAAAGCACCGATTCATGTTAGCACCTGCCCCTTGCTGTATGTATGTGTCCTCATTTGCCCGGTTCATCTTGGTTACATTATTGATGGTGGCGATTTCAAGAGGCTCCCTGAATGCACAAGGAGTGTGGAGCTAATCCGCACTATCACAGTCTATAGCTTCATCCTCATTTAAGGTGACAAATTATGGGTACCAACTGAAAGAATGACATCATGAGTACAAGGTGCCAAAGTGAAGTTTCTGCTCATGAGGCTGGATTCACTCTCTGGAACATAGCAATATTAAAGGACCTTGGAGTTAAACCACTGCATTTCTGGATCAAGAGGATGCATTTGAGAAGGTCTGGGAATGTAGTTAGGATGACCCATGAGGTGCTGTCTCTGGTAGTGTTCAGGCTTGGCCCACTGGAAAAAGACTAAGGGCAGACTAAGGACACACTGCAAGGATTATACCTCTTGGTGGTTTTTGGAGCATCTGGATATTCCCCAGAAGTTATTAGAATTTATTAGGGAAGTCAGGTCAGTTGAGCTAAGTATGTTACAATCATGTTAAGCCAATATTAAAATGTTGATGATGATAATTCCATCACAAACCAATAATATTTTAAGAAGTTCTGGAAGGTTGCAGGTTAATATATTTTGTATATCAATTCATCCTTATCAAACTTACTTGACTTGTTTGAAAATCAGAGATGCCAGAGCCGTTTCTGGAGGTATCAAGTGCAAGATAAGAATCTTCCCTGGAGAGAACAACAGTACACTACACTAATAGAACTTTACAGTCACCTGTAAACCTAACCTGCACATCTTAGAGATGAAGGGGAATGATTCATGTTTGGAGAAAAACCTAGGATGACTTGTGGAGAACATTCATCAAAAGGACAGTGCTTGGCCAAGGATTTGAATACTGAAGATTTAAGGCAGTCACAGTAACCAAGACATCATTTTAATATATTAAGGTTTCATCACATTAAAATGTGTAATATTTGTATGGAACCTATGTAAATGCTGTACATCAAATTGAATCTATGTAACATAACATTTCTCAGTCATTAATGATGTATCTATTACATCTTGGTAATTAAGCACCTTTATAACTGACATTGAATTTAAGACAGAAAAAGACAGCACTTTCATATTTTAATAAAGTCAAACTTTCTTTAGGACAGGCTGATAAAGACCATCATAACCAGTTATTGGCCAGCTCTCCACAAGCTCACTTCTCATTAGCTGTTAGAGCTCCTCTATTCTGTCTTCAGAGCCTCAGCTTCACTGGCTGGCAAGTCTGGGCAATGGCCACATACCTTTGGCGTCACAAGCACCACCTTCTCTGAAAGTCTTTGTCTGTAGCTCGATGCTACCCAGGAGCTGCTGACATATTAGGAGGATCAGGCACCCAGTTCCAGGTAAGGAATCTGCTAGAGGGTGGTGGGGAGTGGTGGTCAGATGAGGAGACCTGGAAACAAAGGAGAGGACTAGTTCAAATTTATGGGTAACCCGAAAATAAGGTGGGCGGCATATAGATCTGCACATTTTTCGGATTAAACGAGGCAAACAGAATTAACTGAATCTACCTCCTAAATGAAAAATTCTTACCATTGTCATGGAACAGCCTTACATGGGGTCAATAAAGGATTAGAGCAAAGAACGTTTCTCAGGGAGCCAGTAATCAACACTACAGCGAGACGAGCAGTAAAATGTCTGAAACCACAAGGTTGCTAGTTGAAATACCAACTGAATGAATGGGTGAGTACCTAAGTGGTCTGACGACATGGGCCTCTCAAGTCCAATTCTGAAACCATTAGGCTGTCTGTTTGAATCCCATCTCAGCCACTGTACCCTTGTAGCAGACAGGAGACAAGGTGGGAAATCAAAAGCCTTCTGGGTCAAATTCCCACTGGACTCCTGAACGGAGCCTTGTGGCCAGAAGATGGAGTATCTGAAGCAGAAATGCTTTTGATTTAAATTCAGTCTGAAACAATAAAGAGTTACATGTGGAAACCACTGTGTACTCAGTTCAGCCATAATACTTAAAGGTTCTGGCAGAGTGGGCATAAAATCTGAAATTACAATGTCCTCAGTTCACGCATTATAGCACGTAGGTGTGGGAGCTCCTATTTCAAATCTTAGTTTATCTGCTTGAAAATTTCAGAATTTAGCAGGAGTACAAATTTGTGTTTCACAAGGCATCCCATATGAATATTAGCTTTTCAGCTGTCAGTGTCGTATCATACACAGAGCACTGAAACTATGGAGCACTCAGTTTTAATATAATGTGAATCATTGAATGGCAGTTTAACTGGCTGAACATAGAACCCCAAAACATGACATTCACTATCAATAACATGACCTGCCAGGATATTTTATTTAGTCCAGTATTTATGGGTACGGAAAGTGCAATACTCGCAGTTTATAATTAGCCACACCACTGCAGGAGGCCATTTTTTTAGAGTGCATATGAGTCTTTCTATTTGGAATCATGAACCAGCAATACACATTTAGAGCTGGAGAGATGTCACACTTCATGACTGTAGTTGCCTGTTCTCATCGGCTTTGGGATGTAAGATTACATGACTTGGAATCACAGTTTTATGATGGATTACATGACTGCTTTACAGCCACTAAGTACAGTTTCAGATTTCCTACTGTACTGTGAAGGTTTCATGAGGTCAACTCATTATGGGAGACCAATCACTATGGAAAATATTTTTTCTTTCTCTGTTTAGGTGTGATACGACAAAAATTAAATTTGTGTTGGCTCAGCAGTTTCATGTACATCTTATCTGCACCTTTTTTCTTGGTTTCTTCAAGTCACCTTTGCTCTTCGCTGTTCTCTTGTAAATTTGATTAGGCTCCTCTCTGTTTGTGGGCATTGTGTTCTTTGTACTTCTTGTTGAGAGCAAATCTCACACACACACAAAAGTCGCACTCTACAACTTGAGATAAAATTGAATGCTTGATTTTGTATTGTCTAGTCACAGAGCATTACGACTGTTTTTGGGGATGCTACACTACACGACTGAGAGTCTAAAACATGCATTGAGACCATCCACAACTTGATAAAATTATCTATATGAAAATTGCTGGAAACGTCAAGGGTAGCTGATCTTGAGGGAGTTATTTGGCAGAACAAGTACCAACTCTGATTTCTTCAGGCTTCATTAATATGTCATATTGCACAGCAAGTATGACATCCAGAACTATGAGGCCCCTAGTTTAAATTTCATTTCAATCATTGAAAGCCTCATTGTATGACATTTGGCCCCCTTGGCCATGTGTTGAGTAGAGGGTATGACATTAGAGGGACAGCAGCTTAAACCTTAGCAGAATCTCTACAACTTGAACTTCCCCAGCACAACCACTGTGGCCTAAGTACCCCAAAGCAAATGACTCCTTCTTTGAATTGGGGATGCACTTTAGATCACTGAAATCTGGAAACATCAAATTAAAGAGTTATAAAGAAACTTTACTGATCTTCTTTGCAGTAAATCTTTCTCTGCAGTACCTTTTCTTTATATATACCTACCCTGCTCACTTTGCTCGCCAACCCCCAAGGCCTGCGATATGCTCCAGCCACTTTGTGTCTCTGCCGCTCATGTAAGTGGATTTCACTTTCACCAAACAAATCTTTTTATTCTCGCCGATACGCCTCTTCCTTGGGAAGAAACACTACTTCTCCCTGATGGCAACATGAATTAGACGATCTACAAGTCTCTGACTTAAAGTTAAATCTGAAAAATATATTCAATCTCTTTTCACTTTTCCGTTATTTCACTGAGTAATAATTCCTGTTTGTTTGCGCTAATGCGTTCTTTACTATCATTTTTTGAGACTTTCAAATTTTAGTACTTTAATTATCTCTAACCTGCTCTGCATGTGCTTCGCACCAACGTTTTGGAACCTCTTTACAATGTTCTACTTTGTCATCTACTCTTTAGCTTTTATTTCCAGCCCCAGGTGTGGGGAAATCTTTTGGCACAAAGTCTCATCTCACGGTACTTGGAATTATCTCTCTGAAAAAGTCACATCTCGTCCCAGGCTAAAAAGTCTCATCCCAGGATTTCTTTATATAATAGAGAGATTGTACAATTTACAGAATCATCACTTTACATTACACCTTCATTGAGCGTGATATCATCTTTATTTACTCCCACAGAAATATCCAAGGACTCTTGCCACTTTTGGGTATATCATTGTGACACCACTTCTAACCTGCAGGCGGGTATGGACTCAGGGGACAACTGGATCCCTGAAGATGTTGCCAGATGGCTCTACCACATTGGAATTCATCACTTCTTAACAACACAACAAGGTAAGCCACCATGATTAGTAAAAACTTAAACTAATGGACCTGATCTATGTAATTTCACTCTGTACCATGAAATAATTTGAGAGTTTCCCATTGAAACATTTTCAGAGTTGCCAAACTGAACATCAGTTGTGTCAGTCCTGTCACACAGCTGCCATCCTAATGATCTAGTGAGTTTACACGCCATCAAAGGATGACCTCTACAGGTCAAAAGACACAACTACAATTGGAGTAAACCTAGTGACACAGGACAGACAATACTAGTGCTGACCACTCATCGTGTAACTACACTAATGACTCAGGGTCCTCATGTTAGCTGCTTAGCTGAGTCCATCATGCAGTAACATTCTGCATTTCTTACATTAGCCTGATTTTGCTGGGATGTGGTTCTGTAGCTGATTCTAGCTCACTTTGTTCATTTAAGTCAATTTTTTTCATTGAAGTGATATTAGGAAGCAAAATGTAAAAATATAGCTGGTCAAGCTTGAGCTTATTATCACTTATACAGAGTACAGTGAAATTCTTACTTACATGTCTGGCCAATGTGCAATATGTCACCACTATCTGGTGCTATCATAGGAATTCCTAAACTCAACTAAAGTAGCTAAAGATAACAAACTGGCAAATAATGTGAAATACTTCAGCATGACTGATGAAGTGATAAAGGAGACTTGAAAATGATGGAATGGTGTGAACGGGACTGCGTTGTCACACAGATATGCTTCATTCATTTTTGGAGCCTAAACATGTAGAGAAGCCTCTGCATAGAGCAGCAGGCTGCCAAGATCAGATGACACTCCACTTCAAAGGAGTGACAACTGCGGGATGCTGAGGTATGGCAGATCAGACAACACAATAATTACAGATGGCAGAATAAGACCCCTACAGAAATAATTCAGCAGGATATTGAGAACTGACAAGATCAAACTGCAGACGGTAATATTGTGTCGAGAGCATACGTGATCAGTTGCCAAGAGACTGAGATGTGGGGAGATCAGACATCAGGGAAGTGCATCAATGGCACGCTGAGGTTTGCCCAAGAAATGATTGAGGTTTTAATGCTGCATGACGCAGACATTCGATCAGATCCAACTGCTGAGAAAAAAGCAAAATATAAAGAACAGATATTAAAAGACACCAGAAAATGAAAAGTATTGGATTACAAAACTGAATTAGATACCTTACTGTAAAATGTTAGGATGCTAGCTACAAACACATGATGCTGTGACATGCTGAGAATGAACATGATCATTTTGGAAGAACACAGAAATCACTGAGGGGTTGTGAGATCTGACAGAATTAAAGTTTAAGTAACTATACAGCAAAAGAGTGCACTCATTCGTATTAAACTGGTAAGATACTGAGATCTTGCAGGATTATAGTCCTGGGTTAAAATGAAAATTACAGAAGAATTTGATAGGATTAGACTTTTAGAATGTTAAGTTGATAGATATAAATATTTGATTTCATTTGACTGGAGGTGATAAAACAAGAGCATGCAGAAAGCAGTCTTAAATGATAAGCTAGGAGATCATCATCAACTTGGGATCAAAACTATAGGAAACAAAACAAAACAATACAGAAACAATACGTTTGCAGTTCACGTTTGTTAAAGCTGGAACATATTAAGCTGTGGTTGAGCATCTAGGAATTTACAAGGCTAGTCCACAGAGTGCAGAACTATAGGAAGCAATCAGAGAGATTTACAGTTATTTTCAAGAATGGTTAAAAAGTAGGTGTCTGTGACCTGAGAGACTCATGTATCCTGTGGGTTAGAAATGGAGAAATCAGACAGGATTACATCCAGACTATTTCCAGATCCAATACCAGATTGGTCAATGCACAGTTCTAAATGGACTGGGCTTCAAGATAGTTAAATTTGAGGGACACACTCCAAAGACAAAGCTGTAGGCCTTTGGTGTCTGACAGAAGGCTTTCAGAAGACAAAAAATCTAACTGGATCATACTCTATGAGCATTTAAGTTGCTGACACATGAGCTCTGACAAGATAGCACTCTACAGAGAAGAACTATGAAATGCATAAATCTAACTGAAGCAGTAGAGCTAACACATGCAAAGATCCGACAGTATCTGAATAAAACATGAGATCTGACAACATCAGGCTCTTTGGGTTAAAGCTGCAGAATGAAAAGTCATAAAAGATCAGAGAATTGAACTTCCAACATGTGAGATCTGTGAGAAATAGACTCTAGATGGGGCACCTGCAGATTGCTGTAGAGATCTGAGTGGTTATACACCATGATTATTTAAGCTTAGGGATATTTGTGTAGAACTGTAGAGTGTATGCAGTACACCTAACAGGATAAGACTTGCAGCTGGAGAACTGACAGTATCATATTCTAAGCATATTTAAGCTACACACATTTCAAACATTACCTGATCAGACTCTAGAGTACAGCTGTACAATTCATACATGATCAGATCACAAGTTTATTTAACCTACCACCATTTGAGAAATGATAGGATCAGACTCCTAGGATAAGAGCTGCAAAATGCAGGGATGTTACAGAATCACACTCTAGGGCTTCTAAAGTCAGTAATATGACAGAACAGGACTCCATGTGTATCACGGTTAATGGCAACTGCCATTATCTGACTCTAGTGAGTAGAACAGGATAATATACAGAAGTAACAAAATTGGGCCTCAAAACTTAGAGATGCAGAAGGCAGTGATATGACAACAGTGAACACCAAGGGTCTTTAAGCTAACAACATATGACATGACTGGATTCTTTTAAGCAGAGCCAAAGTAAGGAGAGCTAATTTCAGGTTCAGGCTTGAGACAGTACCACCACAGACAAACTCAAGAACAGCACAGGGTCATACTCTAGAGATGTTTAGGATACCTGCTTCTGGCATATGAAAGGATCAAACTCTTTGGAACTGAACTGTACAGTAGAATGCAGAGGTCCAGCAGGATCAGACTCCATTGGCCTGATCATGGTGCTATAGAATACAGACATCTTATAAAATCCAAATTTGAATGAGGAGCTTTAGATGGCACTTATATCATACAAACTTACAATCAAATGCATTACAGTTTCCATTACCAGACAGTGACACTTTCAATGGTGCCGCTATAGAATTTGGTGAGGATATGGTGTGGATGGTTTGCCCTGTTCATCTGGTGCAGAAAGTTGAGTTGCTGCTGTGCTTCTCTTGGTCAAGGAAGAGGTATCGATAGACCACATCAGTTCCCCCACCAAGTGCACACCAGGGAATTTGGTACTTTAGATACAAAGTGGAGTGAGCGCAGGATGGGTCTTTCTGAAGTCCACTATCATTTCTTTACTTTTATTCTGACTGAAAAATAGGTTGTTGCACTTGCTCCAGGTGTACCTGCTGCTCCATTTCACTTCTGTACTCTGTCTCATCATCATTGCTGATAAGCCCCATGATCATCTTGTTATCAGCAAACTTGAAGATGCTGTTGGATATGTATATCACAGAGCTGTCATAATTTAGCAAGGTGAACAGAAGTGGGCTGGGTATGCATCCCTGGGGGGGCTCCAGTGCTCAGTGTTATGGTGCTGGAGATGTTATTGCCAATGTGGACTGTCTTTCTAATAGGGAATTCAAAATCCAGTTAGAAAGGGAAGTTGTCTGGAGGCTTGAGTTTTGTATTATGAAGCCTGTATTACAAAATGAATCATGTATGGATTAAGTATATTATTTAATTCCTAGAGTAAGGATATATGGGCAGCCAAAATCTGCCTTGCCTCAGGCAGCGGTATTTCATGTACCAGCTCTAACTGCTTCAGCAGAAAGAATTAGCTTCTAAGCAACAAATTACACTCGAACAAAAATGTGTAGCCACTGTGGCCCTCCAGGACTGAATTTGGGAATTCCTCCATTACAGGGTAACTCTCAAAAGCAGTAGGAACCTCATAGGCTTAGGATCAAGACACCTTCTTTTCTTATACTAATGAATCCTCTAGCAAAGTGTATATATTAAAACAGTGCTGACAGGTTTCATCACTCAGGGATGAGTCACCTATAGAATGATCTTGCATTCCATCACCAGTTTCAGATGGGCCTATAAAAACGAAAGACCGCAAATTCGCAAACAAAATTCTGTCTAGCGTGGCAATAACAAGTAGCCCTTTTAAGAATAGTGAGCCACCTCAAACAGTCATGCAAAAAGTAGAGGATCCATTCTGGTACCTGGATTCGGTGTTACATTGGTGTCAGAAGCAGGACAAAGAGAAGGACCTATGTTCTGACTCAGCTAAGTGCTGAATGCCGCAGTGATCAAAGTAGATTTTCTGGGCTCTTCTGAGTTGTTGATGGAGAGTCTTAAAACTAAAATTCAGGATCTGGTGTGTCATTTGCAGCATCAGTACAAAGAAAGAAGACAGCTAAGAGACTGTTACCTCTGCAGCTCCACCAGTGCTTCTCCATCTATTAAGGTCCATTGGCCAGAGCGTCCGACTTATGGAGCTGGAAAAACAATGTGTCATACCATGTTGCCACTGACCCCCTGCGCAAATTAGTGCACTGGGGCTCCTGTTTTCGTAGCAAAACAGAAACATACACGGGCATCAGAAACATTGTGAGCCCCTATGCTCCTGTGGCCCCTAGCCAGTGCCCATTGCGCCCATATGTTAAGAAGGCCCTGCCCAGGTGAATTGCGTGAATGAAGCAGGACCAGAGGTGAAAAATGTACAGGCAAATCACAGAGCCATTACAGAGCAGCAATAGAGGGAGAATCACAAAGCTGAGATCCAGACCTTAGAATTTTTTCAGTCTCAGTTCAGAAACTTTCAGAGAAGAAAAACAACCAAGAGGTATATCTGCATCTCAAGAAAATAAGGTTTGTCTGCTTACTTGTAATCAACAGAACATCTGCTCAATAAGTGCAGTGTGTTTAACATCCTTGCTGTGCCACCTAACAGAAAAGCGCTCAAGACCCCTGCTAATATGCTTTTGTTTCGGGTCACACAAAAGCAGAGGAAACAAAGACCATCCCACCATTTTGAAGAATTGTGTGCTGTTTCAAGAAGTTGGAAGTTGTCGCTGGGGACAGCCGCTTTGAATGGAGGGCTATGTAATGGAGCTGACAGGCTGCATCAGCCATGAATGAGTCACTCATAGTATGAGCTGGCATTCCATCACCAGTGGCAGGGACGCCTACAGAAACGACAAGACTGCAATGTCACAGAATTCCCTTTACTGCAGCAATGGCAAGTGGTTATTTAAAAGATAGAGAGACACCTAAAAGAGCCATGTAAAGACCAAAAATATCCACTCTGGCTCTCGATGCCAGTGCTACTATCTATCTATCTATCTATCCATCTATCTATCTATCTAAATTCAGTATATGTCAGCTTTTTCTCTTTAATGCATTTTGTGTTAAATAAGTGAACCTTTTTTCTAACTCACTACAGATCACCATGTCCCTCAACAGCTGGCTGCCCAGTTCAACCAGGATTTACTAGGTAAGTTGATGTGTGATGGAAAAAGAGGAATGTCAGCTTTCTGAATGTATTGCTTTTTCCAAAAATACACACCTATATTCACAAAGGTTTATTCTTCTGTGGTGTAGATGTTAACTCCTTTCCCTTCATTTGTTGTCAGTATCAGTCAAGCTGATAACAGGGAGCGGTGCCATTATCCCTGTCCCTCGTTGTGAGCTCTCCGAGGCATGTCGCGCTGCCCCCACACGCTACATTCGAGGCCCCTATTTTCCCTACGCACGATGGCACTAGGACCGCGCTCCCCTGTCAGTGAGAGGACACGCCCCTCGCGGAGAGCCAGAGGCACTAGGACCCGGCAGCCTGCGGTCGGTCGCTACATTCCGCTCATTCCTCGATGAATGGTCCCGATTGTGCGGGACTGGACGATCCAAGGGCTGCTTACTCGCTGTTGCTCTTTGGCTCTGTGAGAAAGGCGCTGCCGAACGGTACTGAGACAGCTCGGGATCGGTACCAGGTGACGGGAACTTCCAAAACTTTCTGGCTGGGAGAGGGGGAGGGGGTTTCCGCCGTGCCCGGGCTTTATTCTGGTGGTGTGGTTGGAAAGCGGGCGCCAGGGGGGCTGGCTTGCGACGCCAGGGAGACTCGGTCCGTTACCCCTGACTTCAAAAGACTGAAGTTGTTGTCTTCTGAACCGACAGCCCGTGTCCTTAACTTTCTGAGCGCCCTCAACTTTTATCTTCTAGACAGCGACCGTTACTTTTTAATCCTCGGGGGCTCAGTCTTTATAACATCTGAAACTTAGGAGCGTCTTTCTGTCTGACTTCTGATACTTAGGCCGCTTTGAACCCAAAGATTATGCTGAAACCATAATACATAACAGGGTTGCCAGTGTTAAAAGAACTCAGAGTGGTAAAACAACTCTTGAAAGTTTAGGTGTTAGTTTAACGCTGGTGGTTTTGCTGCTGTATAGTTTTTTTTTTTTTTTTTTGTGTCTTTGATTGCTTGACTATTTTCCTCCAGTGGACCTGCCTCAGCCTTTTGAGCTTTACCTGTCATACCCACCATCCATATGCCTGTCCCCCACTCCTAGACCTAGCGTGAAACCATTTGACCTGGAAGTTCCACTGCTCCCCCACCACTGAATCTGCCTTTTGCTTTGACTCCCAAGTCACGTCTCACATTACCCTCTGGACACCTTGGACACTGCCTCACATTCGCTTATCCCCTCCTGTGTTTCTTTTACCCCTGACCCCCCAGCACTTCTCATGTTACCCATTGCTCACTGAGTTTCACGCTTTGACCATCAATAAGCTTTGGCTTTTACCTCAGCCCTCTAATTTACTTCTCAGGTCACCCTGTTAACCCTTATGACACAGCCTGTCCATCACTGACCCCCTTCTGATGCTGACTTTTTGACATTTTCTCCACCCTACCAGTTTGGTCTCTATTCAAAACCTGTGATCTGTTATCTGGCACATGCTCACACACAGTGTGAAACATTGGCAGTTTATTCAGATGGTCAAAATTCTGGCCAGGTAGCATGAAAGCTGTTTCCCTGATGTGGCACACAGCTGAATGCCTGAAATACCAAACATTGTTTGTTATTCACATGCATGTGTTTAGTTAAGCACAACAAAAGCAAAAGAGCTTAATCACTGAGATATTTGAAGTGAATACCATAAACCTTGTTAAGATTTGTCAGCTACAATCCAACTGTTTTAGTTCACAGTCATTATCCTTGCCTCTTCATGGTCCACCATCAGTTCCAGAATTTAAATCTGGGCTACTCATTTGCATTCTTATGGTGACGTTCTTCTGGTCATTTCAATATGTCTACCCACTGTCTTGGCATTACCTTTATATGACCACAGTACTATCTTTTTTGACTTTTGTATACAGCTTGTATTTTAATGGGGTTGCTTTTTAATGGTGCTATATACAGTATAGTAAAGACTGAGTAATAGACATCATTGCTATTTACATATCTGCTAGGATGGGCAGAATGAGTGTATCCGGATTATCTTATCCAATATTCATCCATTTTCAATGCCACTTAATCCAATTTTATTGTCACAGGGTGTTGAAATCTGGTGCAAAGCAGGAACCAACTTTGGATGGATTCCAGTTTGCAGACACACACTTACACATTATAGACACATTTAAATGGCCCAATCATCTTTGGGATGTGGGAGGCAACCCGGAGCACTACTTCTTTATAATGAGCCGTAGACAAACTCATTCAGATACAAGGAGAACATGCAAAATTCCACACAGACCAGACCGGGATTCAAAACAAATTTCCTAGGGCTGTGAGGCAGGTCTGTAAACCACTACACCACTGAGCCACCTCCTTGTCCAATACACATGCTTTTTTTAATTTAGTTTACAGTTGGTTAGCCCTCTTGTTTGCACATGATGGTATTGAACTTGGAAACTCCTGGATGCAATTAACAGGTTTATCTGCCTTATTTTACCCAGCACTCTGCAGGGGTGCTTAGTAAGGCTGATCTGACCAGCTGAAGATGGGTTTCTTGGACATGACGTCACCCTTGCCTAGAATGACCAGGCAACATACCGGTCTAATTATAGGGCCAGTCAGCTGTGCAGGGGCAGAAGGATGTTTCAGATAGCTGGAATATGCCAACAGTAGGAGCTCACCTGGCAAATCACAGACAGGATAAGCAGTACAAGATTTCACTTCCTCCAGTGTAAGTGGATTAAATGGTATCTGCTTCCCGACCTGAGGGGGCATAAAAGGGAAAACATGAGTGAGAGGTGACCATTAAGGCTATCGAACCCTTCTGGATTCTGGGTGCATGTGACAGCATTTGTTGGGATTTTGCTACTTATAGATCTTGATACAAAAAATGCTAAGAAATCCATCTGGCTAAGGTGGAATCTGACTGGAGAGCCTCTACATTAAAACCTTGTCTTCTTCTTCTTTCGGCTGCTCCCGTTAGGGGTCACCAAAGCGGATCATCTTGTTCCGTATCTTTCTATTCTCTGTCCAAAGGCTATAAATCTCATCTGAAGCACACAAGGTGATCAGGACACGACAAGAGTTAATGTTTCAGGATGGATCTGAACTAAAGAGCTTCTTAATTCAAATCCCACACCTAAAGCACTCATAAGTGGCATCAAAGACTTTACAACTTTTTCTAATGAGGCAGCTTGGTGCAAGTACACATGAAATATCTGCCTGAAATTAGACTTTGAGAGGGTCTGTTCATTTCAGTAAAGTGTAAGCTTGAATTGAAGCTGGTTCACTCTTCACCTTTTCTTGGTTTTAGGTGCCCCAGAGATTTGCACTGGTTTGCACCATCCTGTTCAAGTCCTGGATGGGTATCCATATAGCTACAGTGAGCAAAGTAACTCCTACCCTTGCAGTCATGAGGGTCAACTGACAGTGGAACCAGTAGGACGTGCAGGTATGGATGGTTTTGGTTCATTTGCACACTGTCACTAAATCTCAGTTATATTTTATGTCCCCTGTGTAATTAAACACTTAGTAGAGCTTTAAGATGATGTAAAAAAATCATCAACTGGGACAGACTTTGGTATCACCAGATACAGCTGAGGCAGAGTGGTATTATAGTTTGCATTTTTAATCCGCTATATAGGTTTATAGTATCTTTGTTGTAATGTGCACAGTTCTTACTTGCATGTGTTGATCTGTATGCAACCTATCATCACTCTGTAGCAACATTATTAATTTTATAACAATTAATAATGATCACAACTATCCATGTACAGTACCGATCATCTTGACTGGATTGATGCAGTGCACATTGGATTATAAAAAGTAAAATCTCTATTACAGTTGAGTACAGTGGATGAACATTTTAAAATATGCCCTTGAGGACCTTGCACAGGGTTTCTGAGAAGAACACTTCAGATCAGGTCACTTCTAGGTTAAATTCTGCTATCTAGGTTTTGACCAGAATGCTATATAACATTTTTAAGCCCACTTCGGGGGCTACACATTATACCAGTAGCATCAATGGAAGGTGGAAACAAACATTGGCTGGAGCTTGCATGAAACACCACACACAGATGCATGCAAAGACATATACAGGGCCAATTTAGATTTACCAGTTAACCTAAACTGCATGTTTTTTGAGATTTGGAAGGAAAACTAGAGTACGGAGAGAAAACACCCATGCAGAACATGCAGACTTAACAAATATGGAGATGGGATGTGTGATTTAGGTGACAAAACCCTGTGAAAGAAGGCTTTCAATCATTCATTTTGCTAATTTGGCAAAAGTTCCTGGTACTGTGGACATTTACCCCAAATTTACATTTTATGCTGTGCCCACATGTCACTTGTGTCCGATGGATTCCCTTCTTTAGAATAACCCTCACCCTATTTTTGTCTCTTGAGCATCTTCTTGATCTCTTGTACTTATGCTCCTGCAGGTGAGGAGTCGGCGCCTATTTCGCAGCGGGTCCCAGAACCTGACATGAGAGGCTCTGAGGACGTGGCCCCAGGAACCGTTCTGCAGCGCCTAATGCAGGAACACCTGAGGTATGGTGGCCAAGCCAGTGACTCTGTGAGTTTCCACAGCATGCCACAGTCATCCCAGCAGCCGATACAGCCAGCAGCAGGAAGTGCTGGGCTGGCTACCAGCACCCTTTCTTCCACAGAAAACCTCGTTCAGGAAGACGTACCTATGGTCCAGCAGTCGGCACGTCAGGAACCCCAAGGCCAAGAACATCAGGTGGACAACATCTCTATGGAGAAACAGGTTCTGCGTGTTGCGCAGCCACAGCAGAATAACGAGGAGCTGCCCACCTATGAAGAAGCAAAAGCACAGTCGCAACTGTTCCGAGGGCAACAGACAGGGCCAGGCTACTTTGTGGCATCCAGCACTCCTCAGAAAGTCCGGACAGAGGGACGATCTGCAGTCAGTCGTGCCAACACAGGACCTACACACAAGGATGAAGCCCTGAAAGAGCTAAAGCAGGGCCATGTGCGATCACTGAGTGAGCGGATCATGCAGATGTCACTGGAGAGGAATGGGGCACGTCAGCAGGTGCCAGCATGCAGTAGTAGCAGTCTGCCTTCCCAGACGACCTCTGCCAAAGGGATAAAGAACTCAGTTGCTGTTTCTTCTCAGCAAACTGCTGGAAAAGGAGGAGATCCCCGTGGTCCACCACCAGAATACCCATTTAAGAACAAGCCTTCAATGACCAGTGTGACCAAAGCCCAGGAAGGAGTGCCCTGCTATAGTGAAGCACAATCAGCATTGGTGCCAGAAACCCCCAAGGCCTACTGTGCTCCACCGCCAAGTAAGGCAGGAGTGGCTGTGTTGAAGTGTCTGTCACCTCCCGAGTATGGAGCAAGGTAGGACTGCTTAAGTCATTACACTGGCGTATGCAGTGGGGACCCAGAGGTGAATCATAGAGCATCCAAGCAGTACACGTGACTCCGTGCAGACTTTAGAAAAGGCACATTCACAATTTTGTATCTGCATTAGGAAAGATACACATATTTGCATTTGTCAGTTTTGCACAAGTCAAAGACAGGCAGACTCAGCTGACATCACAAACAGTTTAGCAACTGAAGACATGAAACCAGGTGCCTTTAAGTATCCACATTCTGTCCAGTTCACCCTTCCTCACTCACTGAAGTGTACATGCATGCAGGCCCATTTGTGCACAATGGTACAAGTTTGTGTATATATGTTTACTCTTATTTGCACACACACATACACACACACACACACACACACACACTTGTACTTAAGTAGGCTCAGACATTCACATTTTCAGGCACTAGTACGTTAATGTACACAAATGCATATTCATGTCCACATAAGATGCCATATAGGATTTTTTTCAATGACTCTTGTACATATTAGCTCAGACACACACACACACACATACACCCTCAAATGATACACATACAGATATCTGGAGGCTCACATTTATGTAAAGACACTCTGAAAACATATAGTGCACATACATACATGCACGTCCTCATAAGCTTGTCCCCAGCACATGTACGTTCTCTTTGATACTCACACAGATTTGCACTAATATGCCCACAGAGGGTCCCACACAGACAACCAGAAAAGCAGTTCACACTCATTTGTAAAAGTAAGTGACCTCCTGTATATTCACATACTCAGTGATGCACATGCATTCTACCTCACTGACTCTTCCAGGTACACAGGCAAATTCTGTTCACTTCATTCTACAAGTAGATTTTTTCAGACAGATTATGCGTTGGTGTTCATATATGTATGTGTATCAGAGATTTCAGAGCTCGATCTTGTCAGATTCTGTATTCTCTCTTTGGTGTGAACACATGAATCTCCACGCAGAATTTTCGGAGAAACAACCGGTATTGATTCATTACCTGGGCCAGAGCAAAAATGTAGTTAAACATAAACCATATTTTTGAGAAAATAAAGAGCAAACTAAACTTACTGGTATATCATGTTGCTCCAAATGCAGTTCCACCACAAAAATCTATTTCTGGCTGACAAGGTTATATTTTTTTAATTTTTACAATTAACTGAGGTGAAAGGTTAGTGTTATGCCACAACGTAAAGAATTCATGTAGCATTGTTTTCTTTGACTCCGAACTCCAACTTCATAGGATGTACAGGTGAAATTTGCACTTTGGAACTTGGATTTTCTGTTTTTCTAATAATACATGAGCAGAGCATAAGACTCCCTTTCTCACACATGTAGAGGCTTTTGATTCTTATGTGCACATACATGGCTCCCTCTGTATTCACACAAGCAATGAGATTTTCGTTTATCACACTTATGGAAACATATTTTTCCTTATTCAAGTCTTTTCTTGCTCTTACAGAAGAGATTCTCTGGTCTCTTGACATACACAGTAAATACAGTACATACATATATATGAATCTCCACGAGCTTGCACAGAGTCTAACTTTAACAGACCTACAAACACACATTCAAAGATTAATCCTTAGCATTTATATAGCGCTTTTCACACTACTCAAAGCGCTCAGCAATTGCAGGTTAAGGGCCTTGTTCAAGAGCCCTACAGAGCAGAGTCCCTTTTTGGCATTACGGGATTCGAACTGGCAACCTTCCGATTGCCAGCGCAGATCACTAGCCTCAGAGCCACCACTCCGCCCATTCAAACTTGTACTTTTATGCTGTACCTTCATGGCCAAACAAACATACTTCCCCATACACACTGTCTCACTAAAATTCACAAACACACAAATCCAGACTCTCACACACAGGTACATTTTCTCTGCAAACACAAGTATAGAGTCTTGTAGACACTCTTTTAAACACGCAAACACATTAGCCTCACTGACTCATATACCCACATAGATGTGCACACACACAGACACACATTCAAATGCACACACATTCACAGAAGTGTGTGCCTGTTCACAATTTCTCTGCCACACATAGGTATGCTTACACGGTCACATATATAAATAGGCTTCACGCACACAACTCCAATGTGCACGCACAACTAACATGTACAGAATGGTAAGAATAGTATAAAAAATGAGAAGAGTGATACCCTGGGCTCTCTATTGGCAGCTGTCTATGTACAACCCACAATAAAGATCACTTGCTGCCTCCTAACAGCTGTTTTTCTGCACCCTAGAGCATGCCAACCCCCATACCAGACTGTCACACTCCGTCATCATAGCCCCATGCCATCTCCAGCTTCTTCCATGTCGGGGTCCCTCCCACCTCCTTCTTTGTTTTCCCCATCTCCATTGTTGCTGCCAGCCAATCAACAGCTCCCTGGAGATGCATTTGCAGTGGTGGCACGAGCTCAACAAATGGTGGAGATTCTATCTGAGGAGAACCGGGCTCTACGTCAGGAACTGGAGGTGCACTATGAGAAAGCTGCAAAGCTGCAGAAGGTGAGTGAATAAAGGAGTAAAACTCAAGTTTGGAGATATATATAAGTCTCAAGGCAGCATGGCCTTGACTTTTCCTATACTGAGAGTTATAGGCAGACTGTCAGAGCTGTGGTCGTGTACAGGTTAGGGACCTGGTTTGGATGCCACTGTTTTCTGTGGAGCAACTGGGTTTAAGGTTGTCTCTATTGTATCTTTATAGGAACGTGTCACCATCCATGATCATCTCCTATTTGTATTCTATAGCCTATGTACAACCTCTGTTCTTCTAAATGGTTTGGCCATAATGCATATAGTGCCTTACACTATCATTTATCACTTCAAACACTAATACAAATTTATATAAATAAAAGTAAAAGCAGTATGTTAAGTGACCAAAAAGAAAAAGGCAAGTTCACCAGTGAAGAAAAACATGACAGTTGACCAACAGTGCAGACAGAGATAGATACCTACCTACCTGTTATTCACGTGTGTCTCCAGACATTCTACAATGTCACCCCATCTTTAATTCCTTGTCAGTTGGTCAGGTTCCAGTTGCTGTATGGATGCTCTAAATTTCTTACCTTCCATTTGCAGTTTGAACGTGAGATCTCTAAGATCTCTGAAGCCTATGACAACCTGGTGAGGAGCACATCCAGGAGAGAGTCGCTGGATATTGCCATGAAGAACAAGCTGGAGGGCGAGATACGCAGGCTGCTTGACTTCAACAGGGACCTGCGAGGTAAAGTGGTTGGAGCAGCAGGGTTTTTAGGAGAGAATTATTATCATTTAATGTTCAAGTAGAGAAAATAATAATTCACTTACATTTTTTTACAGTATTTTCACAGGCAGGTTAAGTGATTTGCTCAGGGCCAAACCTTCTGATTTAAGGTCCAATAATTCAGTCACTATGCCACACTACCTGTGTAAAGAATAGCAGAAGGAAGGGACCTGCAGGCTTACAGGGGTAGGGAAGAGGAGGAGGAGGAATGAGGCCATGGAGTGTCTCAGAGAAGTCTTACTCTGCTACTCACTCCATGTAATGTCTGTAAATGATATTCACAATATAACTATCCATCCACAATGGAACTGTTCATTCCAGAGCCATCTCGTCCACACAGGCATACGGTATCAGCACTGATAGCCCCTTTCACCATTTTCTTCACCATACAGAACAGTGTTGTAGTGGTCTCATCTCAAACAGAAAGTCAGATAAAGAGCTTGGAGAGTATGCAGTGTCACTTTATGTGTTTCTAACCAATGTCTAATTCTCTTGTAGATCGGCTGGAGACAGCTAACAGACAGCTGGCCAACATGGATCATGATGGGAGTGATGGCCAGTGGACAGATGGTCCTTGTCCCTCACAGGGTGAGTACAAGATCAGCATGGCATGGGTGCCAATCCATCACCGGGCACGCTCAGCCAGAGAGCTGCACATGCCTGTCTTTAAAATGTGGGGGAGAAACCCACGCAGACACAGGGACGAACACATTCATTTAAAGAGCAAATCTTCATACACCAAAATAGCTCAAAGTGCTTTCATCATGAAGGGTTACAAAAAAGTAAAAAAAAACTAAGGTGCAATTATTTAAAAAGTTATTTAAGAGTATAAGAATGAGATCATAAATGTCCATCTTAATAAACAAATACTACGTTAGATGGACAAGGATGTGAGGAAAACAAAATTGTAAGCCGACAGGATACTGGAGAAGTAAACCTTTAGGGCAGAGATCTGGAGGGCCACAGTCATTGTATGTTGTTGTTCCAATGATTTTGCTAAAATTGAAACCAGTTATTGCTACTGAACTCAATTATTTCTCAACCAACATTTTTGTGCTTCATTTTAGATTGCCTGCCTTTTAAGACTCCCTTAATTACTTTTAGTTTTTATTTGCTTCTTGTTTTCTTAACCAGTGGCCAATTACCAATAAGATGAAAGTGACAAAGGAGCCAGTAGCCTCACCATTTAAAGCTGCTGTCACATTATGCGATTTCCAGTCCTGGGTTATGTCACATTTGCCAACTACCATCGCTGATCTCGTTGCCAGACCATGACAGTTTAAATTATGGAAAATTGCTGGCCATTTCACACTTAGTGATCGCATGTAAACCTTCCAGCACAGTTGTGCTCACCTCTTTTTTTACGATAGCGAATAGTGTGCTGCCTTCTGATGGAGCTGTTGCTGTATGAACGGGTTAAAAGCTACAGTGAGTTCAACCACAATCTCGGCCCTTTTTTTTCATTGTTCCATTCTGTCATGGTATGCAAAACACGAAACATCAAACAGTCAAGCTTCTCTTCGGTTTGTGAGGTCCAATATACCCACATTCCTATATTCTATGCATTATATTTCAGGACGAGCATTGATTGATTGTCTGTTGTGAAGCACACAGACCCCATACCTGTAGCATTTGATTTTAGACTAGCCGGGTTGAGTCACATTACGTGAATTGCCTCTGACTCACTAAGATTATTTAAATGAAAGCTAGTTGCGTAATGTGATCTCATTTACGCCTGTGTGTTCGTTTGTCATGAAGTATCTGTTTAAATAAAATGTTTGTAAAGAAACAGAAGAGAAAAAGTGAACAACTGAGATTTACAAATCTGCTCCTGGCAAAAAGTTGTTGGATGATATTCTCGGAAAGAAAACCCTACAATCTTAAGTATTGCCCAGCGTGGATGAATGAAAGCCATAGAGTTAAGTAACAAGTTCTGTTTATCTGCCATGATTGACTTCTAATTAAGTTTGAACAATAACCTGCAACCACTGTGGCAGTCCAAGTCTGAACATGAAGAATCCTGCTATAGGGGTCCCATGTCCAAAAGACTGCACGACCCATTCTAGTCATTCTAACTGACATAAATGACTGGTTTCAGTGACATTCATTAAATTTGTCCTAGCTTCACAGGTTGGACGTAGCATATTTGATCTGATGTCAAGTGCTGCCAGGTACCACTGCCGCGTACTGGTAAAAGAAAACAGAAAAGCAGTGATCAGTGATTATTCCACAGAGATATTTTTGATAAGAACCAATCACCATCACACATAAGCACACCTTCTAAGAAAAATAAGAAATAAGTAAAAGATAAATTAACTGCAAACTCCTCACAGACTTTTACATCTCTGGGTTTGCACCCAATCTCCCCACCTGCCCAAAGGCAAGGTGATTTCACTCTCCTCCAACATGTTAGTTTCTCTTGTCTCTCACCGTCCATTATATCAGACTGCTATCTGTAAATTAGTGCAGGTCTCAGCTTGGGATTTTTGCTTCTTTTATGCTGTCACTTAATAGCATTCCTTTAGTTATTTAGTACTGACCATCCTAACCCATACCTCAATAAAGCAGAATGCTTTGTGGGGTCTCCTATCCATGGGCCTTGCTGTATGGCTGTGTAGGTTCTGTCATTATTGAACCAAGTGGCAACTCTCTTTGGGGGACTTCACTCTTAAAGGTTTATGGGGTAAGCCTTTACAACTGTTTGCATCTCAGGGAGGCTATAGTAGTTTATTTTAGGGCTACCCAGGGACTATTTTTCTGATGGTGTATGACTTAGCTCCTTTCTCAGTGATGGCCTTTTTTAACT
Organism: Polypterus bichir lapradei; assembly: GCA_026402145.1. Taxonomy (NCBI): domain Eukaryota; kingdom Metazoa; phylum Chordata; class Cladistia; order Polypteriformes; family Polypteridae; genus Polypterus; species Polypterus bichir. The sequence continues at coordinate 88,475,819 of JANRMT010028174.1, forward strand.
GGAGTGGATGACCCCAAACCTCTTGGCTTTATATTTTTCTGTATATTGTGCAAAGGCTGACCAGAGTTAGGGTTAGGGGTGTATAGGGGCTTTTCTTTCTCTCAAATCATCAAAGATGTGCAGGTTACATTCATTGTTTTATTGTGTTTATTTTTCTGAGAACAAATTTTTATTGACGAGAATAAAGAAATTACAAAAAGAAACAGGATGTGTGAAATTACAAGAGAAAAATAAAATCGTGCCGCAGCCATGTGAAGAACAATAATATTCCACTATGTAATAAAACACCAAGATCTGTATGTCCAGTCCCAGTCTAATCGGTCTGCTTGGCAATGATATGATTTGTCAGTTTGGCGTTGGTGACATGATGAAAGAGGATGCGTGTTTGTGAGACACACGAGGAGGAGAAATGGCATAGGAGTCATGCCAAGAGAGTCGCCTGCAAAGACAGAAAGTATTAAAGCAGACAGAAGGCAAGAAAGGAACCTCAAAAATAATGACAGACTCTGAGAAGCAGGCTTTACTGGAAAAGTACTCGAGAGAGGGACCATTCACAGAAATGTGAATACAGAGGAAAGGCATTGAAGGTTCATGAAGGCAAGAAATAGCAAATATTTGTAATTAATTTTATTGCCTGTCTTCCATGGATACCATGGCTAGTAAAACATAAATGGAGGAAGTGACTAAATGGATTCTGCAGGACTAGTCAAAAATGGCAGTGGTCACAGCCAAATTGGAAAGGAAAGACAGCATTGAGGATGAATTCCCACCATCACGAGCCACCAGATAGGCAATCACCCATGAGCCTGGTGATTGAAAGCCATTTTCTTATGTTCATGCTTCATTTTTTAACAGTGTTGAGAGATCAAGAAGAGTTAGATTATAGAAAGAAGATATCCAAGAGTCAAGAGAAATAGAACAGGAGGCTGTCCAATGAGAAGCTAGTGCCACTTTGGTAGTGATGGTACTTCCAGAGAACAACCTTATTTGGATTGGGCTGAGAGAGAGTGTGGAAAGGTCAGTTAGAAGGAAAATACGAGAAGAGAGATGAATCTGGACAGAAAGCATTGAACAGAGGAAATTCGAAACAGCAGACCAACAGGGTGTGATGGTGGGGCAGTTTAAAAACATTTGGAGGAATGTTCTAGGGACATTTAAGGAGCATAAGTGACAAAGAGGATTAATGAATAAGCCTGGGGGTGTGTGGCAAGATTGCCACTCCAGCCACTGTAAAAAACCTGTTACAGTGTGGTGCTGAGGTGTCACCCACTACACTCAGGTCCCATTCCAGGTGGTTCTTTGTGTGGTTGTGCCACAACACGCTGTATCAGCTCATGCTCCCCAACCTCTCTCTCTAAAGCAAAAGATTAGTGTGAGATCGTGTGCTTGAGTGGGCCCTGTGACGGCCTTGTGCTTAGTGCTGCTGGGATAGGTTTCAGTTGTCCTGACCCTGAATTGAGTTTGAGAATGTTACATCAAAATGGCCATCTATCAGCACCAATGTTCCTTTTTAACTCAATGCAAATCATGCACAATGCCTAACTTAAAAATCCTTGATGCTGTGTGCTTCTGGGTAGATGATAACTTGCTCAGTAAAAACGTCATCTCCAATCTTCTTGTCAGTTAGCCAAACCTACTGCTACAGCATAAAAATACTGCGTTCCCACGCTAGGGAACATTTCAAACGTCATTATCTGTGATTTCTCACCTTTCCATTGCATTGTATTCACATGAATCTCCAGTCAGTGTTCTGGAAGGTCACTGTGGATTTGCAACTTGGTTTGCACAAAAAGCAGCTAAAGATAAGCCGTATTTTTCATGAAGATAAATCTCAAAACTAAATATGATAGGCAAGCATAACATCGCTCTAAATATAGTTTTGTATTATTCCGTTGATAGAAGTGAAATGTCATTGTTACTGTACAACTGACAGTGTCTGGGAAGCTTTGTCTTCTCTGAATTGTCTGAATGCGAGCACCGATTCACAGGATTCATGTGCAACTTCCAACTGGGAAGCTCATGTTTCCCAACTGTACAGTATCACATGACCGCAGCAAAAACCCATTCCCGACCTTGCTTTGAAAATTCATCACACCACCATTCACCAACCAGTAAGACACAATATGTTAATATTTCAGCTAGTCTTTTATTTATTTAACGGTTATTTGTTTTATTCCCTATGCCTGTGCTATGTTCCTTGTGTTTTGTGAGTGCCTCCCCAAGAGTTAGGACCACCTGCCTAACACTGCAAGGGACCTCCCTCAGCCCTATAAAGGTGGGGACAACCCACAGTCAATGGAGCTGACATTTGCCAAGGGGATTTTTTGTTTATAAATATTCTGTGTTTTTGCTGTTGTTACTAGCCTGGTTTTGATGGTTTTCCCTTCTAGTGGGAATTGTTGGAGTTATTTTGGACTTTGTGCTTGAGAACTGTTGAGTTCATAATACAATAACAGTGATACTCCAACAGCTTGTATTCCAGTGCTGTTGGAATATTCAGTGCTCCAAACAGTGACATTTCACCCTCTCACTTTAGTGCAGAACACATGGGGTTCTGGTCGGACTATTTGGAGAAACACAAGGTCATTGTTGATTTGTTCTTTAGTCTGCAAAAAAAAAGCAATTACATATAAACGCCATTTTTTGTGGAAATAAAGAACAGAATAAACATAAATGTGCATCACTTGATTTTAAATGCAATTCAACCAAAAAATATAATTTCTGGCTGACTAGGTTATACATTTTCTTTAATACATTTGACTATATGTTGAAAAATCAGTGCTATGTCGCAACTTGGAGAATTTGGGAGGCTTTGAGTGCATAGTGCGTTCACATGGAATTTTCCACTTAAGAAACTTATACTTATTGTGAACTTGACAATACTGTCCTTCTTCACCCATTGTCCTCTGGTCACCCTCCCCTTTCCAGGACTTTGCAGTGTTGGTGTCAACCACTAAATTGCTCTACCTGTGTTTTGTCTTTTCTTTGCACTCTGGACACTCAAGCAGAGAATGGCACTGCATTCTTCCTCTAAATATATAAAGGGGAAGCTAAGTGGTCAGCATGGCACGTAATGACACCCCTCTGAACTGACAGCCTATAATTAGCTCCCTGAACTGAAACTCCCTTTGAAGGGCTAGAGCTGCTCCACGCATTGGCGTCTCTGAAATGCAAAAACTGTGGTAGTCGAGACGGATGCCTAGGCATCATTTTCATCTGGCAATGATACAGAAAATGCTCTTACTGGCCCATACTCCACATTAGTGACCTGACAGTGTGACACTACTAACTTTTACTTCAGTACCTCTGAACAACACTATTCCGGACATCTGATTGAGCCATACTGTCAGAAATGATGCCCCTTTATTAACACTTCAACAGATGGTCTAAAATTCTTTCTCCTTCTTGGTCTTATAGGCCGGGACAACAGCAAGGAGAAGCTGGAGTGGGAAGTGGCCTCTCTCCGCTCAGCTAATGAAGACCAGCGGCGTCACATCGAGATTCTTGACCAGGCCTTGAACAACGCCCAAGCCAATGTAGTCAGGCTGGAGGATGAGGTGTGATGGGGGACGGGCATTTTGAATCAGAAAACTTAGTGAGCAGTCACGTGGTTGCTTATGTCTCACTCACATCTCTCCTCAGCTGCGGAAAAAGCAAGTGTATGTGGACAAGGTGGAGAGGCTACAGCAAGCATTGACACAACTGCAGGCCGCCTGTGAGAAGCGGGAGCAGTTGGAGAGGAGGCTTCGCACACGACTAGAGAGGGAGCTGGAAGCACTGAGGGCCCAGCAGGTGAGGTACAGGGGAGCCTTTGGCAAGTCCGTGGACAGTGCAGGGTGGGAAGTATAATAGCTCATGTTTTGTTCACACAGCGACAGGGTGGCACCCCAACACTCCCTTTGGCTGAGGTCAGTGCACCAGCCCTTATGGAGCTCCTGAGGGAGAAGGAGGAGAGGATCCTAGGACTAGAGGCTGACATGACCAAGTGGGAGCAGAAATATCTGGAGGAGAGTGCCATGAGGCATTTTGCCATGGACGCAGCGGCCACAGCAGCAGCTGAGCGGTACATCTGCCAGTGGGTTGGGAGAGAGGCAGAGAAATTTAGAATGCGACCCTTTCAATTATGTTATGGCCTTTACTAGCAGATAGAACATTAAGTCAGCTCCTGCTGTAGTTCTGCCAAATGCTGACTTATCTGTCAGGAGGTTTTTCTGGCCACAGGACCATTCCTGGCCTGGGCCCAACCTCTGGGTAGATTGCAATTTCATTGTACTGCTTGCTCTAACCAGCTTTTGGGCAAGTATAAACTACTTTGAAATGAGGATGTGTGTGTGTGTGTGTTTGTGCAGGGACACAACGATCATTAATCATTCTCGGAATGGCAGCTACAGTGAGAACTGTCAAGAAGCACGTGGCATCTGGCAAGAAGAGGAGGAGATCTCATTGGCTGGCCGCCGTTGTCAGGACATGGAGCATAGGTAAGGGAGGAGCTGCCAACTTGGCCTATAGATGTGATAATGACAGTGACATAAATCCATCCATCCATCCATTATCCAACCCGCTGAATCTGAACACAGGGTCACGGGGGTCTGCTGGAGCCAATCCCAGCCAACACAGGGCACAAGGCAGGAACCAATCCTGGGCAGGGTGCCAACCCACCGCAGAGTGACATAAATGATTCATATTTATATTGCTTTTCTACTACCAAGATTTCATGAGTATCCCCAAGTCATGCTTCCTATAAGACTGCACATTGCCAGTGAGTCGAGCAGAATTTAAATAGACTTTAACAAGTGCCATCAATACAAGCTGCACCTATGGCATACCTGACATTGTGACATATCACCTCACCTTGTGTCCTCCAAAGGGCTAGTGGATAAAAGATTTCAAATTAAAGTCATTTTACTCTGTAGTCCAGACCATACCACTTTAACCAGTGCCTTCCAGAAGGTGCTGCTGCCTTCCGTTTTGTTATTGACTTTTAATGTGTTCAAGACTCATGCCACTTCTCAGTGTGATTTCTGCAGCATCCCATTTCCTTCCTTATGCATTCATTCATCTTAACTTCAAGTTGAGCTAATATCTACCAAGTATTCAACTAGTCAAGTCAACCAAGCTCCATTGGTCAATCCCTATTTCCTAGGGTACACTTGACATTTCTCTCCCAAGGTTCAAGTTAAGGCTTCAAGCATGGGATGAACAGCTCTCTCATTTGCATCAATCATTCAGGCAAGCCTAAATGTTGATTTCATTTTATGACTAATTTGTTTGATCTAATGTTTCACCATAAGTGCTCACTGCTGTGTTTATTTGTACTAAGTTTATGTTTAATGACAGTGTTCTGAACACTGAACAGAATTGAATCAAGTACCTGAAGAGAAAAGTTAGTCCCAGTTTCACTTTGTTCACTGTCCATCTGGGGTTATCTAAATCTAGATACTTACTTCATTCAAATCCCCTTTTGTGGCTTTATTCTAAGTTCTGCCTCACAATTCAGGAACAAATTTCCATTTTCAGGTTTAGCCATTGTCCTCTGATCACCTCACTCACAATTTCAGACAAAGTGGTTTCATATCCTTGTTTCCTTGGGTAACCCTGTGAATACAGAAATTCAGTCCAGGAGGTTTTCAATAGAGATTACCACTTTGTCACAGGCCAATTAAGCTCAGCTTTGTACTTATCTGTATGTTAAAATTGTTCAGGTATTTCGTTTTGCTTTACTCTACTGCAGAATCAAGAACCTCCATGCTCAGATTATTGAGAAGGATGCTATGATCAAGGTGCTTCAGCAGCGTTCCAGGAAGATAGACACTGCTACTCTTCGTCCTGCCAGATCTGTTCCTTCAATTTCAGCAGCTGCAGGCCAGCATTTACGACAAAACTCCCAGACCAGCAGCCAGATTCCTGGGGAGAAGAAAGAAGAACGGACTTGGAAGGGCAGTGTGGGTGAGCAAATTCACTGCTAGGTGGGCTGAGCAGCACAGGCTCTGCCAGCCTATTATTGTACTACATTCATCAGGAGGGGTGTGGGGGGATGTTAATTGTCACTTTCTTAAGCATTGCTACCTGTGACTGTGTTCATAGGTCGTCTGCTGGGCAAAGAGAATGCTGATCATCTTCACCCAGTTCCACAGCTGCCCACTCTCTCCTCCACCCTTCCTCCCAGCCCACTCATTTCAACTCACATGAAAACAGGAAGTAAAGACAACAGCACACAGACAGACAAAAGTCCTGAAGCCCCCAGGAGCAACCATATGGCTAGCAGAATTCGGCTCAGCAGCACACCTACAGGAAGCCCAGTTCTGAGGCACCAGCTTTGCAAAGTGACTACAGAAAAACTGGGTAAGTGCATTTGCAATTGCTGCCTTGTGTGGTAGGTCTGATTTTGGCACCTTAAGCCAATTAATTTAGAAATCAGGGGTACTGATTGTTCTGCTAGTCTCACACCATGGCAACAAAACAGTGTAATTTGCTTATTTTTTGACCTGCCAAGTCCTGTTTGGCAGTGCATTGAGACAAAACCTGACAACAGTAGACACAAGGCAGGGAGAACTTAATGACAAATTGTCATTTTGACGCTGACCCTAAACAGCACTGTGGATATTAGGATCTGGGGTAGGTTCCAGCATTGTGCCTCATGTTGTCTGTCTAGGCAGCAGCTCCCCAAAACACAACTGAGTTCCATAAAGATGGAGAGAATGTATTGTAGGGCAACACACTGGCACAGTCGATAGAGTCGTGGTTTCCAATCGTTGCCCTGCTATTGATTTATTTTCCTTTTTCATTTCCACATCTAAAGAATGTGGCCCATGGTCACCATAAATTGTGGCTCCCTGTCCAAGATTGGTTGTTGCTTGTGGATCTTCAAATTTTGATGTATGTGGGTTTGGAGAAAAAAGTAATATACGGATGTGGTGAGGGTAAGCTGCCGAGTTTTCAGTTTAACAAAGAAAAATAAAAAACTGGACATATTTTCTGAAAAACCACTGCTGCTTCATTCTTTTGTATTTTTCCCCCCTGTTGTAACAGCACATCACATTCCCATTACAGATTTAATCATCAGATGTCTTGTATATGAAAAATAACATAATAAAAGTACTGTTACAAAGGTCATTTTTGCTTTTAATTAAGAGTTGTGCAGCTCAAGCTAATGTATGCTGGCTATTTCTGCACCAGGCCCACACCTGCATAACCATAGTAAATATCTTTGCCTATTGAAGATGCACGTGTGGTTGCTGAAAACTTACACTAGGGTAAATCTTAAAGTAAGGTCAATTTCAGCAGTTTTCACTTTTCCTTTTCTTTTTTGCTACTGAACATTGGTACAATCCCCTAGCAGAATGTCCATGTTCTTTTAACCTTGACTTCAACTAGGCTAACAGTAGAGTGCTGCACTGTGTATGGTCAAATTACTTATAAGCCATCGCAAACTCTTATTCCGTCAGCTTTTATCTGTTAAAGTTAACACATAATTTTTTACTTTTTGATTTACCCTTGTACAAAAACATTCTAACCTTTATTGTGTTGTCAGTGTACATTTATACATATGAAGTGAACAGTCAAGACATTTAAAAGCGTATTCAACTGTGTTCACTTCATCTCCTAATACAACATAATCAAACTTGAGGCTCCTTGGGGTGCATGTCTATCCTGAAAGAATCAAAACAGCATTGTTACAAAAATACTTTCTCCCTGTGTCAAAATTATATGTATAACGTTTTCTTCTTTGCATCCAACAGATGCTTCTCCATCTCTTATGAAGTCTGCCGACAGCAAGCCTTTAGGCACACGACCTGATCTGCCAGACACAGACGTTGTGGAGATTCTCATCTAGGAAGCCAAGTGGATATGCAGCTTCTTGAGGGACTGAGTAAATAAAAGCTGGCACACAACGATGTAGCAGTCAGAGAAGTAAAGTTGTGGTTGGGGTAATGATGAGGAAGATGCATGGAGGAGCAAAACTTAAGTGGATTCGGGCAGCAAGAAGACCCCTAATATCACATATGGTGGAGAAAAAAGAAACAGGACATTGGGATTGTATGACAATCAAAGAATCGCTTGACTATTTTATTTTATTTGAATTTATGTGCAGTCTTAAGTTTCCCAGTTTTGTGGGGCAATTTCAATAACAGAAGACTACTGTGAAAGCAGTTTGATCATCCCAGAGGGATGTATTAAAAGGTAGTCGTAAGAGGACTCGGGACTATTCCATCCATGTATTGGACCAGTTTGGGAAAAGAGATTACTTACTGCAATCACTTTAGGGCTTATCTATGGATACTGCACATTTTCCAGCTTGTAAGTCAATCAAAAACAATTTCTGTTTCCATGGCTCAACACGTGCATTCCTAGTACTCTCTTACACTTCATACAAGACATTACAAAATGCCCAGTGAAATACTTGCTTAAAAGGAAACCAAATGGATTCGAAATGCATAAGACCTGTCTGTGTCATAGCAATTATACTGGGCATCAACAGCTCTAGCCTGTGTGTGTGTGTGTGTGAGCACTAGGATCTAGAAAAACAACTGGGTACCAAGTGTCACATTACATGATCAACTCCAATGGCTGCCGTCTAAGTGCACATGGGGAGCTACAACTCACTGTAATCTTTACAGAAATCCGAGTACAGACTATACTGTTAATTCACATGAAGGTGTAAAGTTTGACAAAATTCATACCAGTGACTGTTGTGGGTAAAGGTGATTTTATAATATTTTTATATAAACATGGAAGAAATATTAAAATTTAAAAAATGTAGTAGTGAACTGATTAATGAGGTGCTGCTGCTGCATGCAAAGCATCCATTGCTCCTATGAGCAGAAGCATGTTAAACCAGGCCAAGCAAATCACTCTAAAACGTGTTCTAGTCTCTAAAAGGAAAGAAGTAGTTGTGACATCTGCTGTGAGTGATGGAGAAAGCAGTATTTTCAGATCCTTTTTTTTTTAAATTACAAATTGAATCCCAAGCAATGAGGTGTTAGTTTTGTGTTTATTCTGTGGCAATGTTGAACTGCCCCTCTAAAAGTCCATCTTTATACTTCTGTGGCCCAAGCTAAGTGCATCAAACAGGCCCCAACACGTCAAGTTTCAACACTCATCAGCAACATTCCAGCACACCTCAGACAAACAGCAGACAAGTCAAGGCAGAGGCTCACATCCGCTGCGGGAGCCAGCTGTGCTTTGGGAAATTACTCATTGCAAGCTATAAAAGCAGCAGGTCATACTCCCCAGTGCTACCAGTCAGTCTCTCCCAGACACATATATACACCAAAATAAGATCCAGAACAGCAAAAGTCCATTGACATTTAATACAATACCCTCAATGTACAACATAATTACAGATCTCCCCCTAGCCCTACCCAGCCCACCATTCACAGTACTTCCCTCTACTTTTGTATTCACACATTCGTGGAACTCATTTAAAAAAAAAAAAAAAAAAAAAAAAAAGTTCACATGTGCCCAGCTGTGACTTGACACCATAAGTCCTGTATCTGCTGTACAAAGACTTGGTACGCTAACCAAGTACCACAGGAAAATGGTTTATCGTGGGGGTGCGGAACATTCCTCTTGGCTTAATATTCAGTCTCTGAGGCAACCACATCCCATTACTTGATGTATTTCTCCATAAACTTCTTGTGAAATTCAGATCGTAAGGTGTCATTCACAAATCTTTTCTCCTTTTTGGACTCCTCCACGCCCTTGGCACAGTTCTTAAACACAACATCATCATCCCACCTGCCAAGACAGAGGCAATGTTCAAAACATGATTATTAATCATCTCATGCCCTACTTTCATTATTCCAGTTACAAAGTCGTTTAGCAGATGTTTGCTATCAGAAGGATAATGACTAGTAAGATACTGAAGTTTACACTCTTATTAAGAGGAAAGTGAATCCACAAGAACAGATGGTGGAAGACTGAGGAGACTTACCTTCGTTTCACAGAGAAAGTGCTTTGTGCCTGAATCAGCTGCTGCTGTTGCTGCTGCTGGCCAGCAAGATTCAGAAGTGGATTACCACTAAGGATGTTCTCCATGCGAATTCGCTCCTCTTCAGCTTTCTGCTCACGTTGCTGCAAACAGTCACCATTTTAAGGTCTGTCATTAAGCTTGTTTTATCTGACATCCAAAAGGATATACAATACTTCAGCATCAATAAATACTCCCACTCCTGGGCTTCCTACCTTCTTAAATACCCAGACTACTCATCTCTGGCTTCTGAGTTAACATAAGTATGCAATAACCCTCACATGTATGCTGCCTGCCCTCAATTAACTGAACTGTTTAACACCGGTTTTACTTTTAGCATTCAGAAGTGCAGGGTGCACCACAGCAACACCGAGGCAAGCACTGAGATGCTGCTGCCCCTTTTAGTTTGTCTGCACCGCTGTCATCTCAATCACTCCACAACCAGTTATCAAACAAGCATGTACTGGGTTTTGTTAAATGGTATTTCATAATTTACTGCTACCCAGTTTCTTCAAGTAAATAATTTTAGTGAGGTCTTTCGTTTTTTCAAGGCTACTATCAGATTCTGAACTGCATGCCATTGCTATAGAGTGGAATACCTAGTCAGAAAAACTTGCCATTTTCTGGTTTCAGTGTCAGGCCAGCTCCCAATGTACATCATGTTTGTATTTTACTTAAAAGAAATGCAGTCCTTACGCCTATGTTGTTTATTAGATTAGATACTTCATTAATCCCATGGGGAAATTCAAAATACTGAATATTCATATAAATGTATACTCCATTTACCAGAGGCAGCAAGAAAGATAGTCAATGCATATTTTGGTGAGAGTATTTGACAAGGTTGTTACAAATGTGACAATGCTCCACCAAGTGGACACCTCTAGAAAAGAGACTGACTACCTCAGCTTCAATTCAACGAGATCACTTGAACCATCCAATCTGCTTTCCTCACTTTAGCTACACCTTCTACCAGCAGTAGCATTTCAGTGTAGAAATATCAGCTATTCAGAAAAGATTTCTATTAATGTTTAAAGTTTAAAATCTCATCTTAAAAATGTGCCACCTACTGTTTTTTTATTTCAAAAAAAGGTGGTAAATCACAGAATAATTCACTTTACTGAAACAGACTGGTACAACCCAAACTTCTGAAAACTGAATTAAAATATAGAAATATTACATGTAAAATACACAGGAAGCTGAACTTCAGTTTATGACTTCTTGACACCTAACAGAAGAGGGAGAATGAGGCCTACAGCTCGAATGGGGTTTTAATGAGAATGTAGTCAACTGACTGATTTAACACTGCAGAATGTTATTATTTCACATGCTTGCGTCTTTCCAGCATAATAAGTGCACCAGTATGGACTTAAAAGAAGGCTGGGTCTTTCCTTCCATCCTATGTTACTGGGATATGCACTGCATACTCCAAAATAAAGTCAATTCTAGTCTTACTGCTCATTACTCCTTAATAATTAATAATTAACTGAATTGTAGAGCGCAAGTCACAATGTTACAAAAGGGGTCGCCAAGTCCGGTCCTGGAGGACCACCGTGGCTACAAGTTTTTTTGACCCTTTTTTTTTTTTAAATGAGTGCCCCGTTTGTGCTGCTAATCAACTTCTTGTGAATTCATTTTAATTGAATTGCTTTAAGATTTGTTCCCCTGAAGTTCTTCATTGTTCCTCTTAACGGCTTCATTTCTTTCCTTAAATGACACCCAAACAGAAATTAAATGTGATGTGAACAGATCAACTAAGCCAGGGCCTCAAACTCCAACCAATTTCACGCCAACCAGCTGCTTAATAAGGTGCCAATTCTTGTTGTTAATTAAATCAGTTCTTTAATTTCGTGGCTTGTTGTTGCTCTCATGGTGCATTAGCAGGCATTTCCAAAATTGTTGATGTTCTCTTTCTAAGAGCACTGTTAAGATGTTTTGGGGACCTGAGCAGATCAGCATTCCTGAGACCTTCACCTTTATTTTTAGATACTGTATGATGGCCACCAGTTGTTTTGGCTCATTTTGTATCTTATTATTGTTTGCCTGCTAATTAAGGAAAAATAAACAAGAGTCTGAGTCTTCAAGAACAAGTCAATTCAAATTAGTTCAAAAGAAGTTAATTATCAGCAAAAACAGGTCACTCATTAAGACAAGGGTTAGAATTAAAACCTGCAGCCACGGGACCAGAGTTGGCAACCCCTGTGTTACAAGACAAGACCTCAAAATGCTTCCATGAATGTGGTAATACACCTCCCGGCCCACCACCTACAGAAGGAATAGGGGCCAGGTGCAATGTGACCTGGATGGCGGTGGAAGACAGAGGCCTTGGCAAAGTGGAACCCAGACACACAAACTGACTCATGGGACGTAGAGTGTTCCCCTCTTTTTGGAGGAAGGACCTGGAGTTGGTGGGTGAGGCGGAGCACTACCAATTAGATATATCTTTTTAAAATTACGCTCTGGCCCAACTTGACCCAAACATGCTTGGCATAATTCCATAGGTGCATTAAATGGATGGATCCTTAAAAGCAAAACAGTTCTTTACTGATTTTGCTGCCACCATATGGTTTTCTCGGGAACTGCAAAACCTGCTGTGCAGAGTCGATTTCCCATATACACACAGTATATATGTTCATAGCATTCGTAGTCCGAGTCCCGATCTGATTGTATGGGTGGTTACCTACCAGGTCAAGCATGAGGTTGTTCTGCCAGTCGGCAAACATCCTCCAAGGGCCCTCTCAGTTGCGAGAAGCAGACCATAGAATGTTACATAGTTTACTGTCAAATAATGCAAAGAGTACGCGACACGTGTTTCGTCCTTATTTGGGCTCATCAGGCAATACACACTCCACTGCACCCCTCGCGGAGATCGAACCTCAGACGTCAGCATCAGAGGCGAAGCCTCTTTATGCTGCACCATGGCATGTGGCTCATTTATTTGACAGCCTGGAGATCGGAGTAGTTACATTCATAGCACATATATTACATATAAGTAATATAAAATATATTGATCAGGCTGTCAATTTTACCTATTTTTATCTCCTATCTGGAGTAACCCAAGTACAATAAATTTATTGTATTGCATTATTACTTTCACACAGTAATGGGTACCACATCGCCACACTCTCACACTCCCCTGGCTTTAACTCTTCAGTTTTATCTTGCAAGTAAAATACAACATTATAAACAGATAATTAATACTTTCATCAGGAATGCCAACTTTTGAAGGGCATGTCTAGACTGAATTTCCAATGATATTAGCACATGTAAACATGTACATATTGATGTTAACACCAGTCATTTAGGCAAGTTCAAAGAAGAGGGCAAAGGTCTTTCTCATTCAACTGGTAAATACTCTTCATTGAATTATGATCATTTGTTGAAAGGCCAAGAGTTCAAGAATGTTGATAAATGAGGTCAACAGGACCACACATTCAACAGACTAACTAAATTGTAAGACCCTTTTTATGTCAGAGTGGGAGGAATACATGTCCTACTTGACAACTTTTCAATTTACTATCAAAAAACACTAACTACAGCCCTGAAAATATATATTTTTTTAAAATTTAGTCCGAAATCACTTTGTAATTCCTTCTGCAGATGTAATGGTTCAAATGTGGTGCTCTCCTAGTAGATTTTTATCTAGTGTGGTTTTCAGGTGTTTGGCAGTGTTAACTGCGTTAAGATGCAATTTCATGCTCTTTTATTCTCTACATTGGCTTTTACTGCAAAAATAGTATTCCACTCTTTTAAAAGCCAACATGTGGTATCACCAGAAATAAATGAAAAACTACCCCCAAGTGACCCATGAAGGACAGGGAAACAATAGGCTCAACCTGACAAAGCAGGGTCCAAACATATTTAACAGGGTAAGCAACAAACCCACAATACCAAGTATATGTGCCTACTGATTCTTATTAGCTCAGTAAAAGTGCAGATGTCAGCTCTGCAAGTTTGCATATGCTGCATTCCACTTACTTTGCGTTCCTGCTCTTCTGCTCTTTCTTTTTTGATCTTTTCCAGTTCAGCCAACAAAGCAGCAGTGTCATCATCACTGTCATCAGAGTCTTCATCTTCCTCATCATCCTAAAATAAACCAAAAACCTGTGTTTTCACTACTATTGCATTTAAAGAAAGATGACCTATAGGGAAGTGTTTTACACAACATGTAAATGTTCTCCGTCATAGCAAATTAAGCTTTAAATCTGTCAAACAGCAACATTAATCATCTGAACTGTAACAAACACAAAGACAACATTCACTTCCAACACCATTTATCCTGAACTGCTTTTATGCATATAATGGTTTCGGTGTACTTCAGACCTCAGCATGTCAGGTTCAGATTAGCAAAAAAAGCAATGATTAGACTTACATCTGTTAGAGGGTCATCAGCATCTAGGTTGGCTGCAGGAATTTGGTCTAGTCTAGGTCTTTTGGAGGAAGAAGAGGAAGAAGATGTTGTGTGCTCTAAAACAACAAAAAGGTCAGTTAGCTGCCTAAAGCAAACAGCATGATGCCAACTTGGCAACTGTTTTTTGTTAGAATTGTGTGAATACAAAATTAATAAGATACCAAATGTGCAGAAATTCGACATTCACAACGTGAAACCACCATGTCTTCCACAACACACACAGTAGCCACTTTATTAGGATCACCTGCTTAACAAAAAGAGCCTACCAGTCCAAACATGTACTTATGTAGTTATAACTTTAGTTATTCAACCACACATGACTGGACAAAACATGTGATCAAAGAGACTTTGATCCTGACATGACTGTGCCAGGTGCAGTGTTTCCAGCAGGCTGATGATGGTAATGGGAATGTTTTAAACTCTACTGCAGTCCACACTTTATTTGATTGAACAGTTACATTAGAATAATGAACACCACAACAAATCATTTATCATTTCAAGTTGGCCTCACAAAATGAAGGGAACTTCATTTTAGTCTAATGGCCTCTGCAGTTCTCAATCTACTAGAGCAGGGATTTTCAAAGTGTTTCAGACAAAGGACTGCTTTTCCAAAGAAAAAGGTAAGATGGAACAACTATGTTCAAGGTTCACATCAAAGCAAACACTTCATGTTACAATCAGCACATATTTTATTTCAGGCATTTATATGAAAAATACTAAGACTATTAGTAAGACTAAGAATATTTTTAACTCAGATAAGATTAAAGGGTGTGGACCTTAATAAAATTATACAATGCTTATTATAAAATAGGCAGTTGAAAATAACATTAAGCACAATCAGGGCCATAATAAAAAGTTTGCAAAATCTGCAGGAAAGATAGCACATCAGCATATTTTCCAAACATACAGTTTGAAGGGTGGTAATTTAGGCAAAGAAAAACCCAAATATCACAGCTGTATGGTCTCGTTGAATTCTGACGCTATAATATTTTTAATTTAACTTTTAGAAGTTACCTCTATGATGGAAAGTTTTTTGGAAGAGTTCAATGAAAGAAGCCCCTTTTTATGATCCATTATATTACTGAATCAAGGAATTAAAAACAAAAATCAGTGTTTGGAGGAAATGCTGGAGGAAACTATACAGTCCATAAAGAACCCAATATCTCCTCTCATACCCACATACCCCACTACCAAAACGGAGCCTAACAGCAGAGGTAAAACCAACAAGATACACTTTTGTGGAAGAAGAAATTAAATAAGGAAGAGAAGGTTTGATCATGTTACTAAATAAACCCTAGTGCTCTATATTTTTGATGTTAATAGACTTCAAATAATAGCATTTTTACTGTCAACGCCAAAGTGGACAGATTCTCAATGGACTCCAAGAATGTTGCATTATTTCAAGACGACGACAATTTGAAATGAGTTTGACTTAAAAATAAAAAAAAAATAAAAAAAAAAAACAGAATTGCCAAATGTAAAAATAAAGAACAGCTTCTTCAGAGCAAGCCACAAAATGCAATACATGAATCTGCCAAGCAAAGTGGGTAACTGATATTATATACTATTTGAAATTGGAAAAAAAAATTAATTCTCACTTAGAGGATCTGTACAAAACTTTTTCAAAACCTGGCAGGATCTAATCAATAAAGTTTTAGAATAAAAATTTAAATTGAGGAAGCAAATTCTCTTCCCTTTTTTGTTATTCTATTTTTATTTGTTTATTTACTTATTGTTCCTACCATTAAAGTTTTACTCTGTTGCCCTAGCTCTCCTCCTCATGGGTGGGGGATGATTTGGAAATGTACAGCATGGAGCAGTTGTCAAAGATATTTCTACCAGTGTTCTCCAATCCAGTTAAATTACAGTGCTGTTATTTCTGCCAGGAGGCTTCACTAAATATTAATACTGGAGTAGTTAATATTTTTCAAATGTATATTTTTTGATAAAGAAAAACAATATGCTACTGAATACATTTTACTTTGAAATAAAAGTTTTAAAATAAAAGATGAGTGTTTAAATTCAAAAATATCACATATTGCATTGCATGTGTAGTTCATCTTATTTTCATGACGGATGCCAAGAATTCTGGAGTTGTCTATGTAAGTGGGAATATACAATATTAATTGACCTAAGCATGTAAACATCACGTAAATCAAATATATTGACTGTCACCTTGTAGACTACTTGATTCAAGATTGGAGACCGCATTTTGAGAGCCAGCACAGTTGAAGAGCACTAGGATGATATGAAACAGAGGTGTGTGGTATGTGTGGCCGGAAAATCTGCAGAACGGGATAAAACCAATATGGACAAAAACCCTAAAAGAATTCTTCTAGTGTGAGGAAAAAGTGATAGATGGGTGAAAAAAAAAGTTGGTCACTGAGTACATCTGACTTGCTAATATAAAAGACTTATCCACAATATATTTTAGAAATGTGACTGATGGGAAGTAGATTTACCCCGAGCTGGCCGATCCCTGGTCTTCTCACGTGCTGCCACTCTCTCTCTTTCTTCCAGCTCCCTGCGGAAGTCACGGTTGCGAATTTCCTCTGGGGCATCTTGGGTAGGTTGTCTAAGTAACAAACACATGTTTAAATTTAATGACGAAATCCACCATACCTGTTGTTAAATATAAACACTCTTCAGACTGTGACTACTGTGACAACCTTCAAGGGCAATTCCCCCATGTCTAACTGACAATACACATAGGGTCAGGTACAATTTGATGTTAATTATAAACTTCTATACTTCAAAAAAAAAAAAAAAAAAAAAAAAAAAAAGCATAATGTGAAGAGAGCTAGGGTGAAGGGTTACACCAACCAACAATAATTCAAAGCACATATGATTATTTCAGACTGTATCAAAGTTTACTAACCATCCTAATGTTAACGTGGAAATGAGGGAAAATTATACAGGCGACTTTATGTAGAGACCATCCCTGTTGTAACAGTCATATTCAAAATCTTGGAGTGTAAAAAAGCAAGTCCTATCTAAGAGTTCCAGCAAGGGAAATTAAGCTAAAGTTCAGTAATTCACAGGTTTCAAATGGTTTCCCAAATCATGAATAATTGTTTTGTAAACCATGAATTTTAGGATAAGATGAGATTTTACAATTTGCCCCAGTTTGTTCCTTTGCTTTACAATGTGCTTCATGCCGGCACCCTCCACCGCCATGTCTTTATCAGGACAGATATATAATTACTCATGTGAAGGTAATTTAAAACCACCAATATACATAGAATGCATGGCTTTGAAATGAGGGAGGTCCAGAGAATGTGCCATCAAATGAACTCAATCTACTGCAATTGTAAGAAAGCAATCACCATGCCATAAACATTTATTCAATTTAGATTTGTCAATATGCACATATAGGCCTTAAAAGCCACAGGGAAGAGTGAATGTGCACATAATATGCTTGGCCATCAAAATGTATGATTAAGTGTGGCCTGAAAATTTGTCCATTTCTCTCACTGTTAAATTTCTGAAGCTGCTGTAAGTCAATACTGTATATGGTTAAGGTAAGGCCTAGATATTCTGGCAAAATCTGCAACATGGTAGAGGTCAACTTTTTACTAAAGGCACCTCAAGATTTCTTATTACTCTTGCCTTCCACTAAGATGAGAGTGTGGAGACATCTGTGTGCCAGGAAGATACTCACGGGTTATGATTTTTTTTTTTTTTAAATAAAGTATATTCCATTAAGCGATCATATACAATAATTATTTGCCTGCTTATTTATTTAGTAATTTCCTGAAGCTACTTTCTACAATGCATGGTCAAGAAGGTCAAGTCACAACACAACCGGTAGTTGTTTATTTAGCTCCTATTATTAACATATTCACACAAATTATGGGAAGGTGCTTTAAAGTGCACATATAAGCAGCCAAGAGAATGTCTATTATTTTCATGCAAGACATTAAAAAAAATCTGACTTTATCATTAAATATCTTCCAAAGAGAAGATATCAGCTGATGGAGCAATACAAGAAAAGTCCTCTTTACTGTTCTATTTTTCCTTTTTAGGTACAGGATGTGTGCGAAGATCAGACGGTTACATTTATGTTATGTTTATTAGGAAAAGAAAAGAAAAAATTTGATATTTGTATATAAAAATGTTCTTATGCACAAATGATACATTGGGCCCATTACTTTCTTTTATTCCCCCATGATCCAATTCTGGCTCAGATTAAACTGAATTAATCATGCAAAAACAAAACACACATAGAAATGACTTATGACATCACACAAATCCCCACTGCTATAAGCAGTAAATATATTTGGTAAATATAAAAGTAGTTTACCAATTTAAAATTTTAGCATTTACCTATGAAAAAGGAGAAAAAAAATGTAAGGCAGAATGAGTCAGCACAAAAAAAAACATGACTGATATAAAACCCACTAAACTTGCAGCACTCCACATTTAATTTCCAAATTAAAACAAGCCTGTTCTACAATTAAGCAACCATAGAAGTGGAAATATTTTGAACAACCTACAACCAAAAACTTGGGGTGCTGGCTAGAAACTCTGCTGAGCCTTACTTTTCTAAAAAAAAATATCAGGTTTGAATCCATCAAACACTACAAAATCTGCTTTCCCAAACACTTGTGTATTTTGCTCATTTTCTTTCTGTTATCTTTAACTGTCAAGTCCTCAGATAGATAGATAGATAGATAGATAGATACTTTATTAATCCCAAGGGGAAATTCACATAATCCAGCAGCAGTATACTGATACAAAGAAACAATAATAAATTAAATAGTAATAAAAATGAAAAAAAAAAAAAGTTAGCATTTACTCCCCCGGGTGGAATTGAAGAGTCGCATAGTGTGGGGGAGGATTAGGATCTCTGGATTACAGATACACCGATTAATTAGATCAAGAGGAAAACTCATTGTATTAAAAGACACCATATTATATTATTGTTTAGTTTTCTGCATGTGGCAGTAGGTTTTCCCTTACTTAAAATATGTGGGCTGAAGTAAAACAGAAGTAAGGATTTAACTGCTTGCATGTATTACATTGGACTTCTTGTAATATTCCTGCCAAAAATAAATATTACAGAATATCTCCATGAATTTCCAAAAGCAGGCAGACCAAAGCACATCACCACTTTGAATGCAGGCAATATTGACTGACCATTGAGGGAGTGGCAATCATTTTATTTTCAAATATGAGACACATATTTGGAGAGATTTGGAGAAGTTGCAGTAACTTCTTCATCACAAGTTAAGAAGAAAACATCTCTCCAGGTTCTTTCTCCATAACTAAATTTGTAAACTTGGAGTGGCCAAAAATAATGTGGGCAGAGAAACAGTCCAACAGTGAGGCAAGTTAATGAATGAAATATACTAAACTTAAAGTCCCAAGTGCAGAAGACGGGTAAGGTTGGGAGTATGCATTGTTGCACCCATCTGGAATAGAACCCGAGTGGAGCACGGGACACCTCAGCACCACACTGGAACACTGTGAGGTGTTTTTTTTTTTTTTTTTTTTAAAAACCAGTGGATGGAGTGCTAATCCTGCCACCAACCCCCAAGTATTCCCTGTAAGTTAGAGGGCTGGATGCAGATTAATATCATACTGAGGACATCATACCCAGGGAGTTTTGAAACTATTTTAAACTATTTGATTTGATTTGAAGGATATCACTGCAGAAGCATTTTTCCAAAAATTGGAAATAGGGGTCTTAAGTCATCCATCGTTATTCTATACTAGCAGTAAGGGTACAATGTTCAATTTGGTAATGTTATTTTGAGAATATCAAACTCCCATAACTGCAACTGCTCTTTGTTGCTGCTCTTCCTCCTTTTCTTCTAAGTCTCTGCACTGACAAGATACAAAGGATGGACCTACATGTCTGCTTTGCTAAGAATACATTCACATCCAGTAACTTGTTTTAATTATTTTTTCTTGACGATGGGTTCACAGCGACATCCACATTTTGGACTGGAGGCACATATTCACCTCTCACAGCAGCTCTTGAAACTTCCTACAATCAACCAAAAACAATGTTTTCTCTTGAGCACATGCTGTCCTAGTCTCTGTGAATGCTGTAACAGGCAACACACTAACAGCATTCCCTGATATCTGTCAAAAATTTTTGCAATCATTGCTAGATCACTTAGACATACCTGTATTTGAGTCTTGTGTGTGACGGCAGGTCCCTACTTGAATATTGCTTAGACAGAGCACTTAAATCTCCTTCTCCCTTTCCTCGTCCACCTCTTGCAGGTTCAAATGTAGGCCTGGCTGCAGTTGTCATGATGAAATCCTAAAAAAAAAAAAATGAATTAATTAGAGCAGCTACAGCATGTTTAACACCTAACTTGTTCTGGCTGAAAATTTGTTAAGATAGCATGTACCAAGAAATGACCCATAAAATATAACTGCATGATATTTTTTTTTTTTAGGGGTATTGGTATGTAATGCCTGCGAGTGAATTATTTAGCAGGGTTTCAGTGTGAGTGGCCGGTGTCTGTTTGATTAACAATAACAAAAATATTGACAATGACTCATGAACATCCAATCACAAATAAGTAAAATACATTTGAGGTGGGTGTAGTATGAGGCATTATTAATGTGTAAATTGTGAAATGTCCAATTAGAATCTAGTAAAATGTTTTGGAGAAGGACGTAAATGTTAAGTGTCATATGGACCCTTAAATATCCAGTTTTAAGTATCTGGTAATGCTATTAATGTGTAATAAACAAGGAGGCCATCTATAAAACAAGCTTGCATTACTATTCCAAATGGAAAATACTAACAAACCAAAAAGTTTTAATTAGGAGAGGTGAGAAAATCAAAAATATCTAATGATCATAACAATTACATTAATACAGCATTTTTCTAGCTACTCACACCGCTTTTACATAGGCAATGGGGAGCCCCTTCAAACACCACCAATGTCAGTCAGTCATTGTCCAACCCACTATATCCTAACACAGGGTCATGGGGGTCTGCTGGAGCCAATCCCAGCCAGCACAGGGCGCAAGGCAGGAGCAAACCCTGGGCACGGTGCCAGCCCACCACAGACACACACCAAGCACATACCAGGGACAATTTAGGATCGCCAATGCACCTAACCTGCATGTCGTTGGACCGTGGGAGGAAACCCATGCAGACACGGGGAGAACATACAAACTCCACACAGGGAGGACCCGGGAAGCAAACCCAGGTCTCCTTACTGCGAGGCAGCAGCGCTACCACAGCGCCACCGTGCCGCCCACACCACCAATGTGCAGCATCCATCTGGATGATGCAATGGTGCCCATTTATGCAACAGCATGCTCATCGCACATTAGATGATGAAGAGATAGTTAGGCAATCAGATACAGTGTAAGAATGGGGGGTCTGCAGAATGACCAGGCCATGGTGGGCAATTTAGTCAGTATCTTGGGGTACGCCCTACTCTGTTCGAAAGATGTCCAGGGATCATGTATGACCACAGAGAATGAAAATCTCGGTTTTACGTCACTTCCGAAGGACACTGCCAATTTTTACAGCAGTGTCCCTGTCGCTGCATTGCACCATTGTGATCTATACAGAGACCACATGGTCAGCAGCCCTTATGGTTTCACGAGCGCCTCTTCCACCAGCAACCCAAGCTTACTTGGTTGGTCCCCAATGCAAGTATTGGCCGGGCCCAAATATGCTTAGTTTCAGGTGGATTACCTGTTCTGAAATGCAGGTGGTATGCCTGCTGGCTAACCGAACAATTAAATAAAAATCTGAACTGTTTGATAATTCCACTCAATAGCAGTACCAATGACTTCATGGATGTCTTTGATAAACAACCAGACTAAGCAGACAGATAAAACAAGTCACACCTTGCACTTCCCACCTTAGAAAACTTAAATTTAGGACAGAACAGAAAAATGTAAAAAAAATAAATAAATAAAAAAATATTTATATATATATGATATCTTGCCAGTACACCCAGACTCAGACCCAACAGACCGGGAACAACAACAGCAGGAGCTCAGACAAGATTTCATCAGACAAGGTTATACCCCAAAACAACAGACACTCCCATAAGAGCTACTGCCATACCCAGTGACAACATTCTGGAATATAAAAAACAAAGACAACAAGAACCGCTTCCCCCTTGTTGTCACCTACAACTCACATCTTGAAACACTTCGAAAAATTATAAAAGAACTTCAGCCAATGCTAAACAGCGACCAAACACTGAAAAAAGTATTTCCTGAACCTCCCCTCCTGGCATACAGACAACCACCAAACCTTCAGCAACTAATTGTCCGAAGCTCCCCAAATGAACCGACAGAAAATGGCACATCTCCCTGCCTACAGAAAAGATGTAAAATGTGTGCCCATATCTACAATACAGACTGTATAGTTATACCACACTGCCAACTTGAACATCACATAAAGGGATCATTTTCCTGCAGATCATCTAATGTTATCTACCTAATTCTCTGCATGAAATGTCCTGACACTGCACTTTATGTGGTAGAAACTGGACAAACACTCCGCCAGCGAATGAATTTACACAGATTCCACATTAAATATGGCAACACAGATGTTCCTGTAGCGGCCCACTTCAACAGCCATGGACACTGTGAGAGGGACTTTAAAGTCACAGTGCTTATGGGCAACTTCAAAACACAGCAAGAGAGAAAAGAATGGGAAGTTAAACTCATGTTAAAATTTAATACATTACAATATGTCTTGAATAGAGACAAGAGTTTTATAGCCAGGTATGAGGACTGTTTGCATCTCTCAGACTGACACAGATAACCTGTCTACAGACCCATATTGTTTTGAAAAACTCATCACAGACTTCAAAGGACTTTGTTGGACAGTTATCTTATCCAAAGATCTTGACCATACATTGTTCTTCTCTCTCTTGTTAAATTAATCTTAAACTGAATGAACCTATTAAATTTTTTACATTTAACATTTTTCATTTAAAGATTTAGCAATGTTGTTTCTTGTCCTAGTATGTGGGTATAAACACAGGGAACTTCAGTTTCTGTATTACATCTTGCCTGAAGAAGGGGCCCAAGTTGCCTTGAAAGCTTGCATATCATAATCTTTTTAGTTAGCCAATAAAAGGTGTCATTTTGCTTCGCTTTTCTCTACATTCATAATGGCTAACACGGTACAACACCCTAGTACTACAGTACACCCAGGAAAGCTGCTCAACAGGATAGCAAATACAGTACTTGACAATCTAACAGCCTACAACAGCTGCAGATATGTATATTTCATATATTGTATTGCGTGCTTATATTGTAATATTAAACTAGAGATATATTCATAATCAAGTCTACCATCATACATTAAATGACGACTTATTCTTTAAATCTGCCTAATATGTAGCACCTCTGGTGAGCAAAGCCCTTTGAAACACAGGTGGAGAGTTCAATCTCAGGACGTGACTGCGTGTGGCAGCATGCTAACCAGTACACCACAATGTCGCAGGTCTGTTAGATATTATAACATACTTAATCTTCATTATACAAGGTCTTAGACATAGACACTTTACGGGCATATTTAGAGGACTGGCACCAGATGCTGATGAATGTTTTAAGGGCAATACTTGTAATATACTGGGCATCAATACCTAATTTGTCAGATTTGTAGTAATGTGAGGCGCAATAATACATTTCGGATTAAAAAAAATAATTTTGCCATAAGGACCATTACTAATATTGTTAGAAGACGAGTAACGAGCTTAAATAAGCATCTTACAATACAAGAGGCACTGAAATGAAGAGTAAAACGATAGACTTTTCAAAACTTAATTTAGAAAGCAGAACCTCTAGAAACAAATTACCAAAGCACTATTTTGAGACCATCTACTGACTCCTACATTTTATTTAAAGTGGTTAATTTAAGTTACAATACTAAACTTTTCAGGTAAAATGGATTTAACTACATATTCACATTAAAAGTATCTTTATCTATTTGAAAATATCTGTTTCCTGCCATGCATCCACGGCAGTCGGAATGCTCAACTGGACCTCCCCCGAGTCCTAAATTACATAAGGCGAGTCTGAGAATGGGCTAAACTGCAGAAGATGTTAGTTACAACAGGCTTGACTACAACTACAAAAATCGCGTATCAAACTCAGAGTCAACACCGATATAAACGTATACATTTGATAAAGAAAATACATGCATAGAAAAATAAATTGTAAATCTTACTTATGGTTGTCGCCGTTTATTGAGCTTCAAATACCACCACGGCCTACCTTCCGTCTTCCCACAGGACACCGCGCTCAACAACTCCTCCAACAGCCCATAAAACAACGCGCGGAAGACGACATCCAGTATCCCACATAACACCGGGCGAGAAAAGTACAGCATCCAATCAGAAAGCAGGGCGCTTATTTTGGATGCATTTCTATTTCATCATTATTATCACAGTAGTAACAATAATGAAAATAAATAAACATAGAAATGAAAAACGTTTTCAAGTATTTTACAAAGTCAGGGATATATGCAGGTATCATAGACATAATTCATGGAATTAACACGTATTTACTCCCCCTCCAATATTAAGTAAATACTGTACTAAATATCTATTTCTGACTTAAATATCTAAATAAATGGTTTCTTGTCTCGCCATTTTTTATTTAAATCTGAATAAAACAAAATTAAACAAACATGTCTGCCTGTAGCTGTTGTAGTTGTGTAATACAGAAATATCATGTTCTAATAATTTTACCTTCACATTTTTTCTAAATAAAAATCTTTAAAAAGTATAAACAAAATATAAAAAAAATTAACTTTTTTCTCTGTATCTCCCAACCCATGCTCCTAATTAACATGTTTCCTAAACACAGCTATCATTTTCTTTACTGTGTATATTCAATGAACAATTTTTAAGGATATTTTTGTTTTATTTTATTGGTAATTTCTAGGTAAAATTCCCATATATCATTATAAGGAATTCTGAAAGATTTTTGCATATGGGACAGAACTCCCATGCACATTTTCGTATTAGGATTGTTATTACATATATTATTAATGCTAGAGCCATATTAAAGTATTTAATTGTATTTTCTTCATCCATTTCTATGTGCAGATTCCCCTTCATAATTTTAATAAGTTTCGTTGAAATAATTTAAAAACAGTTGTACATTCTTTTGTGATAAGCGGTATGCTATTTTTTTTTCAGAAATTCAAAACTGTTATAGAGCTGGCCATTTTTATTACAACAATTGCTTCACCAACAAATATTATTATTCTACCGTTTTAAAAAAATTATTTATTTTTAAAATATGAGTCTTTTTCCCAGATTTTCCCACATAATATATTTATTAGGTGAAAAACTTTGTGTATACATTGTTTCTCTCCTGTTCTTCTTCCCTCTTCGATGTGCAGCATACACAACACTTTAAAGGGCCCACAGATTTAATAATATTTACCTGAGTAATCGAGAAATGCTTTTCTTTCTCAAGCTGATTGTCTATTCTGATCCTAATTACCCTAGACTAATAAACAGTTACTTTTGCACATTATGAAGATATTAACCCAAAGATAAAGATTCAGATCAACAAAAAAGTTAATGTTTCAATCAATATATAGCAGTTTGGACTAATAGTAGATAAAAGATACAAATTATCAAAATTTTTAACAGCTAAAAAGTATGGCTTGTTTAAGCATTTAGGTGACATTTGAAAGAGATTTAGTTTAAAAAACACCTAGCACTCTTGAGTTTTATGGTTTGTTTGAGAAGGTTATACTCCCAAAAGGCAAAGTTTAGGTCGTAAAAAAGCTGGCTGCTTATTCAGTGTTAGCTCACACAGTTCAGATTTTGACTTGTATTGAAAAT
This sequence comes from Polypterus bichir lapradei, assembly GCA_026402145.1. NCBI lineage: Eukaryota > Metazoa > Chordata > Cladistia > Polypteriformes > Polypteridae > Polypterus > Polypterus bichir. The sequence goes on from JANRMT010028174.1 coordinate 88,502,004, forward strand.
TTGTAATCTAAGTATTTTATGTATAGCTTATTTCAGAGTTCAGTATTGTGAGGTCTGAATAAAAGAGTGGAGTGTATAGGCATAGAATATATGAAGAATAAATGCCAAAACTCATTAAGTATGAGTAATATATTAAATAAAATAAAAAGTTCTATGACCATATAATTTTCCATTCATTGCATTCGATTTCTCTTCTCTAGATAAAAAAAATGGAATTTTTCCGTGTTCTAATATTTGTGACTTGCTTTCACAGATGCCATCGAACTTGAATTTGTAACGGTACTTTTTTGTTAGAAAAATGCTCACTCAGATACAGCTGAACAATATACGAGACTTCCATTACAAGTTTTTTTTCTAATCCTGCAATTTACTTTCCTGTTTTTAATGGCTGGTTTTATATTCAAGTATTTCATAAAATCTCAGTTATTGCCAAATCTGCAACATGCTTTGATCATCTGTCCAAATATGAACTGGTAATAATGTTTTATGAAATTTTCAGTGAATGCATCTTTAATTAGCTTCATTAGCTTTGAATAAATTAATTTATATATATATATATATATATATATATATATATATATATAT
>JANRMT010028174.1:88502688-88514370 GCA_026402145.1 Polypterus bichir lapradei
TATATATATATATATATATATATTCATTACAATAGACAAATCTTGGGAAGAGAGACGAGACGTGACTTTCTCAGAGAGACACTTTCACGTCCCGCGAGACGAGACTTTGTTCCAAGAGTTTTAACCACGCCCGTGGCCGTAAATAAAAATCAAAGAGTAGATGACAAAGTAGAATGTCATAAAGAATTCAAAACAAATGACGGTAAAGATCGCATTAGCGCAAACAAACGGAAATTACTCGGTGAAATAACGGAACAGCGAAAAGAGATCAAATATATTGTTTGGATTTAAATTTTAAGTTGGAGACTTGTAGATTGTCTAATTCAGGGGTGGCAAACTCCAGGCCTAGAGTGCCGCAGTGGCTGCAGGTTTTAATTCCTACAATCTTCTTAATTAGTGACCAGTTTTTGCTGCTGATTACTTCTTTTAATTAGCTTGACTCAGGCCCCATAGTGGTTTATTTTTCTTTAATTAGCAGCCAAACAATAATGAGACATAAAACAAGCCACCACATGACCAGCTCTCCTGTGCCCATTACACAATATCTGAAATTAAAGAGAGGTGATGGTCTTGGTAAGGTTGATCTCTCAGGCCACCAAAACATTTTGACGGTGCTCTTAGAAAGAACAGAAAAACAACAGTTTTCAAAATGTGTGATGTGGCAGAATGAGAGCAGCAACAAGCCATGGAATTAAATAACGGCTTTAATTAACAGCAAGAATTGGCTTCTCATTAAGAAAGTGATTGGAGTGAAATTAGTTGGAGTTTGAAGCCCGAGTTTAGCTGGTCATATGTTAGCTCGTTTCACATCTCATGTAAAAGCCAAAACAACAAGCGGAAAACAGCCCACAAACGAAATCTTCTTTGTCAGTAAAAAGAGTAGATGACAAAGTAGAACATCGTAAAGAATTCAAAAACATTTGAGCGATACACCTGCAGAGCTCTTTGAACTGCATATCTTATATGAATATGTACTATAGAATAAATGTTATTGTTAACTAGTACTTGAAAACCCAGATTTTAAGAGCCAAAACAACAAGATGAAAACAGCCCAAAAATGAAAGCTTCTTTGTCAGTAAATGCTTTTGTATTCTCATGCATTCCTTTATGAAGTTTGGACATTTAGTATACCATGCTGCCATCATTGCTATAAAAGTGTGTTGCAGCATTCACAAAAAAAAAACAAAAAAACAGCAGCAACTGGAAACAGACAGTGAAATGGCATTGCAAAAATGTCACACAAATTAAAATAAAGTTTCTAACGATTATGTAGAGCAAAGTATTTTAAACTGATGTCACAGCCATGCTCATTAGCAGTACATTTTATTTTTATAGCTCCTCTCTCATGCTCAAAGCACTTCACATATTAAAAGCTACAAAAGGAACAGAAGCCCAGCAAAAAGCTAAGTAAATAACACTGGATTCTAGGGGTGGTTAAATTAATCTACACCAGCCAGTCCTCTGTGGTGTCCCCGGTTAGGAGCCATGTGCTGCCAACTATTTGACTCATCCTCTGCTCTCGATTTTTTTATTTCTTTATAGTTTTGGGTGTGGGTTGTGGGCTGGTATACACTTGGCATGAACTTGTTTTATCTGCTCTCTAATATTTTCAAGACAGCATTTCTGGCTTTGTTCCATCACCTGTTAATCTTGAGATTCTTTTGTTCAAGCTTTATAAGATGTCAAGGTTTCACACCACAAACGCCTCATGTTTTCTTTCACGGACATGCGTAGGTGCTCTCACAAAGCACTGCGGTTCTTACCGGGTTCTGGAGGTTTCCCTTGCATTATGCCTCCTTAGGGAAAACATTGTCCTTTGCACCCTTTCCAACAACGTTTATTTATATAGTGTATTGTCATATATGAAAAGTAGTTCAAAGTGCCTTACAATATTAATAGAGCTACAAAAAGTAAAAACTAAATAACTGTTATTTATAACAGAAGAGAATTTTAACATCCAGCCTAATTACAAACTATAGTCAGATGGCCAGTAAGTACAGAAAAATAAAAACTCCAGTTGGCAGGATGTTGGAGAAAATAAATCTGTGGGGATCCAAGACCAAAAGATCTTCCAGACCCCCATAATCACATCACACAGAACATAATGCATTCTCACACTTTCTGTATTGTTATTCGAGTGTTCCCTGTGTAAAATCATGAACACACTGCTACTTTGCCGGATTTTTTAATAAGGTGAGCCTAACGGTTCGTCCAAACCATTTTCAAAAATTATAGTAGTAATCAATTACAAATTTCACAGATTTTATAGATACAAAGCATAAATATTGATTAATGAAGTTGTGATCTGTACTGCTTGGTTAGTTAGTGCCCATTATGACTTTAAACATTTTCAGAATACTGGGGTCTTTTCTAATTGATTACTAATTTAAGCTCTTTTTTAATGGAGTGGTTGGTATATTGAATAAAAAAAATTAGATATTTGTGCAGATTAATTTTCATTAAAAATAAATGAAATGGTTTCAAATGACAGATCCATTTTGATCCCATTTTAAGTACGGCTATTAGACTGACTGCTACAGCACACTCTTCATGCTCTTCTGAATCTTGTGAGTCAACAAAGCTGAAACTAAAACACGAGTAAGCAGACACAACCAATGATATTACAAGATTCATAAAGTCACCTGCAAAACAAATTTATGTCATAATATGGATGGTCCTAAAATCCCAGACCTAGTTACAGATGGGGCATAGCTATATCATTCTTTAAAGACCCTTCTCTTGTATCCCTAATTAATCAACTGTGTCAACAAGTTAAAGATTGGTTGAGTGATAACTAGTCTTTGAATACAGAAATCTCAAATATTTGAAAGGATGCATCTGTTTCCTTTAAATCAGTAGGATAAAACACTACAGTACCAAACTAATAGTCATTATCTTTGCCATCACTCTGGTTTAAAAAAAAAACACATTACAGCACTATCTCAAACCTTTCCCCTAACATTTTCCCAGCTTAAAAAATATAGACAAAGTTTGCCAATTATTGAGAACACAGATATTAATCTTGCATTGGTTCTTGTTGAGCTTACTATTGCAATGCATTATTCACAGGCTGCTCAAGTTGTTCTACTTGTACCCTTCAGTTAATTTAAGAAAACAAGCAAGTCAACCACAGAACTCCTATACTTTAAACTGGCTTCCAGTTAATGTAATGTAGCGAACTTCAAAATTCTTCTTCTAATATATAAAGTTTTAAATGGCTTTAAAGCAGCAATACTGTCCATAAACATATTAAGCTGCTGGCCTTCTAAGTCAGACATCCAAGGATAAATACAACAGTGGAAAGCTGGGCTTTTGGCTTCAGGACCTCAAAAGTTATGGAACGATCTGGCTGCTCGTATAGGAGATTCCCTGGAAGTCTCAATATCTAAATCCAAGATGAAGATTCATTTCTTTACTGTGGCATACCATGATTAGGCCTGCCTATAAGGGGTTTAGGTTTGCAATTTGTTTAGCATTTGTCAAAATTATGAGAAACTGCTGATCCTGCTTTGGCATTGGGGACCACTACATTGCCCAGGTATTGCTCCTGCCTATGAAATATTGGAAAGCTTGGGATTTAATTCAGTGACTGAATGTTTTTTTAACTATGTTCAGCATGCATATATGACATTGTAAAATCTTCGGGAGGGAAAGTGTAGCGATTTATCATAGGCCCTAAGAACAGTGACGAGGGTTGTATTTTCCAGCAGTGCAATTGACTCAAGTTTTTGTTTGCTTCTCCTCTGCTGTTACCTGGCTATTTTGCAATTTTCAATGTGTTTAATGTAGTGCTTCTGTTCACGTAAGCAAACACTGTACAAGGATCAAGTGTGCAGATTAATTGCACGTACTTAGTCTACTCCATGAATAGTATCATAAAAATGAATTGAAAAGCCATTTATAATTCATTTTGACATAATAGTGTCTCCTAATTAAGTGTGCTGTGCAATATGGAAAGAATAAAGAGTTTGTCAAAAATTGACAGTTATTCTGTTGAACAGTAGCAATTCCAGAGTTTCACATATAGAAAGAATATATCCTAAAATTGTTTTTGATTCCATCAGGTTCAGAAAAATAGATGAATATTAAAAGTACTGCGGTGGGCTGGCGCCCTGTGTTGGCTGGGATTGGCTCCAGCAGACCCCCTCGTGACCCTGTAGTTAGGATATAACGGGTTGGATAATGGATGTTTGGATATTATGAGTACTACACTGGGTTTGATCAGGTCATCAATGAGTAACAGCGAATTTTTGTTTTTACAGAATTTATTCTTCAATGGTTTGCGCCTACAATATATTTTTGAATATTATCTAGACACAAGACTAAATTTTATTTTATCAAAGGTTTGTGATACAAAATATGGGCAATATGAAATTGTCATGTACTGCAGATCTTAAACATGAAATTACCACATGAATGAAATAAAAAAACAAAGAAACTAAAACATCATGAAAACTGAAGATTTAAAATTACGAAAAACTAGAGCCGAGGTATGCAATGACAAACCAACTGCACCCTGGCAGAAGTATTCTTCAGTCTATATAATGACGTGACGGGGTAAGTTGTCAGTGCACACCATGGACTTGGATGTACATGAACAGGTTGACTGTTTCACACACACACTGCAGTTATCAAGAACTACAGATGTGAAAATGAGTGCTCAAGTGCTCTTAGTACACCTTATATAAACATTGCGGATGTAGGGGCAGCAGCGGATGTTGTACTGCTGTCAACAGCAGTCCTCTAGCACGATAGGAGAATAAAAAAAGCTGCCAAATTGTACATCTATACCCAGTGAACAACTACAGAGGATAAATAAGAACCAACAGTTCAGAAAGGCATTCAGGTAGAAAGTTATGGAACAGCCATTATTAGCGCAATCTTTGATGTTAACTCATAAAATTTAAAAAAATTCAATTTGGATGTTACTGTAGAGCAGATATTCTGTTAATAGAAATTGCTTATACAAACTTATTAAAGCTTGTGTATTTGTACACAGATTTGATTTTGCAGTGCTTTGATTTATGAGCATCTTAAAAATATTTTTAGTTCCAAAAATGTTTGTGTAACCCCTTTAAACACTAAACATAGAGTACATTTCTTTAAAGAAAATGTTATATTGTAGGAGTATCATTGTTAAGCCTGAAATCATATAATGAACGATATCGTGGACTTACTGTATTGTCTCACACCTAATAACTTCCTGTTTCTTCACACAAACTGATTTTTTCTGAAAAAACTAGTAGTCAAAAGCAAACAAGAAAAATGGATACACTTCGTTATGTTTGATAATAAAAGTTTTTTTTTTTTTTTTTTTTTTTAATATAAATTGTACAAACAAGGTTTCTTGTTCAACATAGAAACCCTGAGACAATGACAATGGCGGAGTGTTTGGTGACCACCACTGGACTCTGTCAGACATCACAAATCACCAGTCAGTTATCTTTAAACTCTGCTCTAGGAGAGTTGTCAGAGATACTTTTGAAAAGGTTTCCATTTGAGAAACACAGAACCTACCTTTTTGTAAGATTTGGTTATGAAGCAAATTACTTTTTTTTGTTGGTTTGATGTGTGGTATGTGTATGCTGCCTTTGGAAAGGGGATTTGTTTGGTCAAACTTGTGCTATTATATAAACATTTAGAAATTAGCAGTGCAAAGTGTTAGCTAGATTAAGTTAACTAGTGTAGCTCTTTCCTTTTGAAAAAAGTGACTTTTTTCAATTTGATAAAATACTGTGAGTTTATTCAATTCTGCAGGGTGAGGCAGGATCACATCTCCAGGATCCAGATCCCAAACCAACTACTGTGTGGAGTTGCTACATTCTCTCTGTGGTTGTATGATTTGGATGCAGTTCTTTCTGCAGGGTGACACATCAAGTTTACTTCACCACAAATCAAATATGATGTAGGAAGGTAAAAAGAAAAAAAAAAAAAAATTCAATGGAAAGCAATTAAAATGCACTATGCAAATATATTATAGAAATGGGCTAGAACTTTACTGAAAATTTTGGGACTTAAATTGTCACACTCCTGCTAGGCACACCGGACAAGATCTACTAGAGAGCTTTGTCCAAATTTCACATACAAGGCTTTTCCCCTTAACATATGGTAACATCACATTTTTTCATATTTCGTAATTAAGTCAATTTTATAACCCCCTTCCCATCCTGTAAAGTTGTTTTAGACTCTACAGTAGCACACTCAGTGCTTATTTTGAGGGGCTACTAAGAAAATGCTGTATTCTAATGTAAGAGCATTGCATTACAAAGCTTATAAATGCAGCCATTATCGTGCCTACACTTTAATGTCTGCTACTGCCGAAACACACTATGTCCAAAACAGCATGGACTTTGATTCAACTTTCGCTGCTTACAAGTCATTACAATAAGATCAGTTAGATTTGCGACATTCAGATGGACATGAATATAAAATGCAGGATATTAGGTATGGCACCACACATGCACAACAGTTTTGATTTTACCAAGTTTTAATATTTTGAAATACTGGGTTTGCAAAAAGTACAAAAGTGAGTCTGTACAATGGGTGGGTACAGCATTCTGATCAGAGCTGTAAAAAAGTGAGATTTCAAAGCAGATTCTAGGTACATTAATTTTTTTTTTTTTTTTACATACACCAACTATAAACCATACAAGTAACAAGTTTTACACAAAGGCCCTACATATCCCATTTATACATGATTAAAATTCTGTCTACAATTATAATACAGTACAAATTGCCACGGCCCCAGCAGTGGGATTGCATGCATTTTCCTCATAGCAGGCACCATCCCTGCATGGGGGACCCCCGTGGAGGTTTCAAGTTGAAAACCGAGGTTAAAAGAAAAATGACCAGAAAGCCATAGCATAAGACTTTCATAACATTTTACAGATGCTGCATCTAAAGTCTTTACTTTTCTCCCTGTCAGTGGAGATCTCAATCTCCTAAGTATCACTTCACACTTCATTGGAGAGGCATGACTGCCAAAATGAGAGGCACCAGCCCTTTACACAAGGACACTCATTTGTAATTCCAGTTAGAGTGTTGGCAATAGATCAAACGCAACATTTCTCATTATTGCACATGGTAATTATATAACTGATTCAACGATATTGCACTGATGTTGGGTTCTTGGTGCTTCTTTTAAGGTGATGGTGAAGGGTGTTTCCTCTCAATTTAGCCTGCACAACCTGCTGTTCATCTTTTTCAACTCCTATCACAGATCAACACTGAGCTGTTAGGTTTTATAGCCATACATTAGTATAATAATATTAAAAATGTTGGGGGCTTGACTTAAGGAGACTTGGAGCAAATTAAGTTTCTCTCAAAATAAATGTATTTATGAAGAAAATGAAGAAATTCAACTTTGTATTCGGCAAGACTGAAGTGCAAACTTAATAAATTAAAAAAATTAAAAAAAAAAAAAAAAAAATATGAAAAAAAAAAAAAAAAAAAAAAAAAGGGACAGACAGGCTTGTTTTGAGTCATTAAAAAGATAAAATTGACCAGCTTTCACATTGCGCAACCAGTGTTGCTGCCAACATTTGCCTTAAATGACCACGCGCAGGATATAGCTATGACCAAATCTGACCTGCAGAGTACTGTGGAAAGATAGCTGAACATCTGCTTCTTGGCCACACCTGAAGGCAGCTCTAAAATGGTATCAATGTTCTGTCTTGTTTCAAGTAGATTTGCTGTGACTGGTGAACTTATTGCCATAGTGTTTCTTTGCTTGGTGGGAAGAAGGAGAGGGAAAAAAAAAAAAAAAAAACCAACAAACAAACAAACAAAAAAAAAACACTGTACACCAGCCTTGTGGTGTCCAACTTGCTTATGCCTGTTCAACTGCGCAGACTGATGTTGTGCTCCTGGATAACCCAAATTTGAATGTTCATTTCACAGCTTCACAGTGTTGACAGCTAAAACATCTTTATACTTTATTTCTGTCCCGCTTCCATTTTCCTTAGGGAGATAAAAATGTGCCTCCAGTCTTTTCAAATTTTCGGCCCTTTGACAAAGCTGCAACCTGTTTCAGAAGCTCACGGTTCTTTGCCTGCAAGTAAAAAAATAAATAAAAGTTAACTCTCCAAAAAAAATTAAGAATGGATACGTTCATAAGGTATGAAAATGTTATGAAACTTTCTTTATCCCACCCACTATAGTTTCTGGTCTTGTAGACCTACCTGCTGCTGTTCCATTGCTTCTTTGTGTGCTTTTTCCATATTGTTCATTTTCACTCTCATATTTGACTCCTGGTACTGAAAATCAGCCTTTAACTCTGTTAGCTGAAAGATAAAAAAGGCACATGAATGCTGAACAGTAACAAACACTAGTATAGAAAGAATTAACCACTCATATAGTCTATTGCAAGATCAAGTCAGTTGCCCTTCTATTATACATAGGCACATTAAGCCTGGACTTGAAATGCTAGCAAGAATTTAAATACCCTGCTATATTTCAGGCAACATTAATTTTAAAAGTTGGCTGTTAACTGCAAGTGCTGGAGTCATTCTGATATTTTTCACTTGTTCTACACTATCCAGCAATTAACTATGCAAAAATACAATTAGCTGTATTTCATATGAAGAGATTTAACTTGGCATTCTTTGGAGATGGCTCACAAGGAAATAATGGAGGAAAAGAGGACAATGGAATTAAAGTAAGGTATGCCTCTTTCCTTTTGTAACTATTTCCAGATATCCATGGAATTTACCAGAAAAGCTGGTAAGTCAAGGGCACGTTCAAACGGAGGCGAGAATCCCACAAAGGATGACATGTCTTCCTTATCAATCCCTGGCATAACTCCCATGAATTTCCATGAGTTGCATGTCTGTGAACAAAGTCAGATACCGTGCCTTTCAAAAGGCTCTTAACCAATTTTACTGAACACCTAATTCTACACTGCAATATACTTGTCAAAAATACATTATTTCAAAGCACAAACTCCAAAGTAGTTTTGGCAATGCTGTTTTGTTAGAATAATTTAAGAAAAAAAAGGATGTTTATTAAAAGTATTCGAACTATGTTGTGGAAGCTCCAACCATTTTCTAGAGTGGATGCTGTAGCCTTAAAAGTAGGCTCCACCAGTGAATCAGTCAAATGACTGCCGCATGTTCTGGATTAGATTAGGGGTAGTTGCGATAATGAAGATTAAAGAGCATTCAGAAATTTGAAGTAAAATACAAATGCATACATTATTGAAAGGGTCTATAAATGGGTTAACATTTCCTTAAAAAAAAACAACAAAAAAAAAAAACCCTACAGCATTGTATGTTGGTGGTAGTGAGGGAGACAGCATTATGCAGTGGGGCTACCATTTGTTAGTAGAGAGTGGGCATCTAGTTAAAAAACACAATGAATAGTAGAAAAATACAAGTTAACACTGTAAGAGGTGTTTCATTCTGCCTAAAAACTAAAGCTTAGACAAAAATAAATCCTTTAGCAGGAAAATGACCCCAACCACAAGACTGGATCAAGGTCAAAAAGGTCCTATGACTCAGTCCAATTGAGAATCTGTGGCACAATTTGAAAATGGTGCTATACAAGCATGATTCAACTAAACTTTCACAAAAGGCAAAATTTGCAGACCAATTCTAATGTGGCTACACACATGCCCCAAAACAATTAATGCTGTAGTTCCTGCAGAAAATGGCTCTACAAAAATACTTAAGTGTGAGAATTAGACACTTAAAAAGCACTTGCACTTTATATATATATATATATATATATATATATAACATAAAACAGTGTAACATTTTAAAAAAGGTGCAAGGTTTGTCATTTTAGTCTTTGTTTTGCAAAGTGCTGCTTACAGACTAGCATGTATAATCCAATTTTAACAGCCCCAGACAGAAGTACTTTTTAGCCTTTGCAATTCATGCACGTATTGAGTTAAATCAATAAGGCTTTTGCTGGACTAGACCACATTGGTTTAAAAAGGGAAAAAAACTTCCAAAAGCTGAGACATTGATGATTGAATACATTTATAGTTCAAGAAAGTGCAAAATACTGTATACAAATCTACAAAGACTGAAGTTTGTGTTCATTTCTTTGTTAGTTTTTTTTATTTCTTAACCCAATTGATAGCTAAGACTAATAAAAGGACCAACACAAATTGGCAGATCACACACACACCACAAGGACCCTCATTTGGACAATTGTATTTTTGTGAGAGAGAGAGAGAGAGAGACACATTTATTTATGTTGACCTATAAAGAACCACACAATCCAGATTTATATTTAAAAAAAATTGAAAACTCCATGTCTTATCCTAAACTCTTTAGTCGGAGGTTCATAGAGAACTGTTCATTATGTATGTTCTAGCAAAACAGCAATTATATTTTCTGCAGTTACCTCAAACTGCAAATACTGATGCTTTTTTCTCCTATTTTAAAACCTAGTACATGTACAATGTATTAAAAAAAATTTTCAATGATTTAAACTTCCATTTCAGATATAAATCTACACTATACCATTCGACAGGTCAAAATTTTCCCCTCTCATATGTTCAAGAGCAAATATGCTATCTTTACATCAAGGACTATAGTAGACATGCCCACCAAATGACCTACTCTTGCATTCATTTACTTCATGGTTTACTGAGAATGCTTCTACAAATGAGGTTGACACAAATAATTCTAATAATGCATGCTGGAAAGCTTACCTTTCTCTCCTTCTCAAGAATAGTCTGATCTCTTTGCTGCAACATTCGTTTGAGTGACATCACTTCTTCCTTTAACTGACTAATGAGGACAAAATTATCTGTTCCTCCAGAATCCATAGACTGACTAATTGAGCTACTGTGATATAAACAAAAACACAATGTCATTGCTCAAATATGCATTTTTAACCCAGCCAATTAAAATTCAATCATGCTGCAACATGCACACCTCCACTACAGTGTTTCATGATTGAAGTCTTGCCAGACATCAACCAGGGGGTTTGGGGTTTATGAGCAATAATGAGTAATTATTTCATTTACCTATCTCCATTAGATGGCTTTGTCTCAAGTTTTGGCTTCTTCTTTGGAGTTTCATTTTGAATAGAGGATGATTTATGGCTGTAAAAATTTTTTAAACACATTAATGAAGAAAAAGAGAAAAACTGGCTAAATCTTGGGGTTCACCAAGATTGCAAAGGGTTATATATCCTGAAATTGAAATAGGACAGTTAAGCCACAATATTGCTTACCTTGGTTTCCACAGACCTTGGTCTTGTTCAGGACTAAGACTGCTCAGTCTACCAAAAAAAAAAAAAAAAAAAAAAAAAAAAAAAACACTCACATTTCAGTAAAATATTCTGAACTAGACATGCTGCCTACTCTCAAAACACAGAGAAAAGGAGCTGAAATTTGAAAATTGTCCGAGAGAGAGAGAGAGAGAGAATGTTAAATGCAACAACTGTAACATTTTATCATGTACTAACAAAAACAATTGTACAGATTGTAAGAGTCTGTAAACTAGCTAAATTTGCAAAAGTCTGCTAAAGCATAAAATGCACAATAATTGTTAAATTACTAAACTGAACAGATTTTGAACACTCTGGTTATTCAAACAAGTTTTTGATAGGAAAGCAAAGGACTGATGAATGTATGATATGTACACATTTAGCATGCTTATTTCAAGGGAACTTAAAAAAAAAAAAAATTAAAAAAAAAAAAAAAAAAAAAAAAAAAAAAAAAAAAAA
>JANRMT010028174.1:88514770-88542479 GCA_026402145.1 Polypterus bichir lapradei
AAAAAAAAAAAAAAAAAAAAGATACCAAAACTGTATAGCAAAGGGAAAAAAATGCTGAAAGGCAAAAAGGACATACTTAGAATGAGCACTGCTGTGCCGATGATGGTGATGTTTGGAATGATGTTGATCCTTCTCTGCAATGGAGGAAGAGGAGGAGTTGGAATGAGACGATCCCAGCCCTTTTCTCTGTTCTTTTGTCTTTTGCAGGACACGTCTATACGACAGAGTGCACAACCAACAAAGCAGCTTCCCATCAACCTGAACCAATGAAAATTCAGACACTTAGCAAGTCTGGTTACAAGACTCTACTCTACAAATGTTCAACCATACCCATTTTTCAAAGAGATTGGTTTTTCCAGTAATGATCAACAGGATTATTAAAATAAAAAAGCACTCCTGAAGACTTCATAGGTAGACGGATTTGTATACATAAAATAAAAAAAAAAAAAAAAAAGTGTGCTATATAGTCTACACACATTGTGAACCAGCTTCCAAAAGTAATTTCACACCGATTGTGTAAACTTTATGCAGTTTTCAAATTGTGCAAAGAAATACATTAACTTGAAAAAGTGGTAATGTTTTTAAAAGTTGCTTTTTGAAATTTGTTTTTACCTCATCCCTCTTCATAAACATCTATGCTGAGCTAGTGCAATTAAAACATTTACAAAATACAACCAAAATATCAAACAGGTTTAATTTTGCCTTTAGAGGTAGGGGTGGGTTCAGTGTGCTTGAGAGCTGCAAACAAATGAATGCTCAATGAGGAAAAAAAAAAAAACGTGGGTGGTTTGGATTGCACCAACAGAAGAAAAGCTCACCGATAATGTGTTTTGTGTGCTATAACAGAATGGAAAAAAGCAGAGATTGAGGTTGAACTTGCCATACCCGTTAACCTTTTGTACAGCATTAGCTCCTTTATATAGCATGTTATTGGCAATTAAAAAAATGGTGTGAGCACTACTGTGCTGGAAAGTTAGCACACAGTCTCTAAATTTCACATGCCAAGTGATTTTTAGTCCTAAATTGATAGATTCTTGTACAGCTGATCTTGCCACTGGACTTTATCAGATGAACCATAAAATTGTCTCGGCAACAACAAGCAATACATTTTAAAAATAAAACAAACAATTACATTGGTAACATTTTGCAAAGATAATTGAAACTCGAAGGAATTAGTGGTCGGCACATTAACTCCAATTGTGTAACACTGTGCCTGTTTCACATCAATTGTGGCCCCAACACACGCACTGCAACTGCCAGATGTGCTTTCTTAAAATACGAGACATCCCTGCCTACCTCATTCAGCTTTATATGCTACTGATCTGTGAATTGATTTCTGAACTGATGACTGCATTTCAGATTTTCAATTGCTGTAAGGTTTTACACTTAACTTCTATCATATGTATACCAAATATATTAACTAAAAAAAATACATAAATGTGTAAAAAGGTGTTCTCTCTTACTTTTTCAATCATAATTAAAGCTTTGACACTTTATGCAAAGATTTAGATTATAAAAAAAGAAATCTGAATAAGTCTTAATTTTTAAATGTTACTTTTCCTAATGGAGTCTAATGAGAAAATACAGTAATTTTTCCTAGTTTTTTTTTTTTTTTTTAAACCATTACAGTTTTTACATAAAAAGCATGATTGCTGATAAATCCTACTTCCAAGTTTTTTTTCTTTCAGTATTAACACATTTTTTTCACATTTGTATCTTAGGCACATTTTCTTCAAATATTTGTACACGAAAATAAAAATGCTCAAGACCTAGTTTTTGCTACTGTATTTGAATAATTAAAATTACACAGCTAAAAAGATTCTTAGAAATTAATTGAAGGGGTGGGGGACGGAACAATTACCATAAAATCCAATTCTTTGACTGGCCCTTAAAATGGTGACAGAAAACATTAAATTGGGCTGAATGTTAACATGGCAGTACAGCAAGTAGTGATGCTGTCTTACAACTTCAGTAGACTGGATGTGAACGAGACCCAGTCAGTCTTTATGTAGGGTACTCTTAGCACACTCCGGACTTTCTCCCTACATCCATGATGTTAACAAAGGACACTAAATAATTCAAATGACTGTGTGTGTGGCAGTGTGTTCTGCAAACAAACAAGTTTCCCACACTTTGAGATGCTTCCCGCCTTGTGACAAATGCCTTGTTGGGAACTGATGTAGATTCTCTAAAGTTATGAATCTGGATTAAGAGGGCTAGATGGAAAAATATAAAAAGCATAAATAATGACAAAATAGATACGTAAATACATTAAGAAGAAAAAAAAAAAAAAAAAAGTCAAATCAGTACCTTCCTCCTGCCTTCCTCTTTTCGGTCGAAGGCACATGGCTGTTTGCATTGTTCACATGTCTGTGGAGACCCATACTTCTTTTCAGAGTTTGTGCATCTCTGACATTTGGTCCCAATAAAAGCTGCAATTATATTGCAGTACTGACAAGGTTTTGGCTGCAAAAATAAATATCAGAGAAAAGGGGAAGAGATGGCATAAACGGAATTTGTCAAGATTGTAATATCAGTTTCTACTTTGTAATAAGCACACATGATACAGAAGGTACAGAATGTATTACTAACAACTAGAAAATCACCTGAATCGTCTTCCATGAATGTTAACCACTACGAGACATAAAACTTGAGACATTCTGAGATGTGCATCACTTTTTAATTTGCCCCACTTGTTAATGCTTTGGATAATATATCTCACACACACACACAAACAAAAGGTGTTAATGTTTGTTTGAATTTCCAAAAATTATCAAAACACTTACTGTTCCAAACTGTTTCACGTTTTGAGCACACTTCTTGCAAATTGTGTTGGTTTTACTGAAAGTGTTAAAAAAAAATTAAAGGGGGGGAGAGAAATGACAAAACAACTTTAGTTTCTATAAATATACAAATAAGACAGAAATCCAAAACTACATGCTGTGTAATTAAACCAGAATAGAGTGCCTATAAATAGTGTTCACATCCTTGGAAGTTTTCACATTTTATCATTTAAAAATAATACTAAACCACTTTGCAAAGATCTGCTTTCACTTAGACATTAAAGAATCAACCTTTGACATTAAACTTTTTTCTGTTGATTACAGTGTTAGAAAAGCTAAATGAAATCCATGGAAATTCAACAGTGTAGAACAATAACCTGTTAAGTTTTCAACCAAGCAACTGATTACTTTCTATGAGCACTGTAGTTAAGACTGCTGTCATACTTACCTCTCTTGCTGGAACTCCGACCTGCAGTAGGTACACTTCACAATAGGGTGAGCAATCCGGCACTCCTGAGTAAAGCAACAAGTAGATCGGAGTCAAAGAAAAAACAACAACAAACAGATTAAGAAAAGAGAAGAAATTTTTGATTTATATCCAAACTAAATGTGGATATTTAAAGTAACGCTGGTTTTTCTTCTGGTGTTTCCGTCTTTTAAGAAAAGTACATCATACTAAGAGTTAATGTACACACAAAACGTTAGTCATATACACTCTTATTTGCATCTTACTGAAAATTAAAACAATTTATTATTCAATGCATAGAAAAGGATGTAGCTTTATATGAAGGTTAGCAACTACCACTACAAAACTCCTAAGGAAAAAGGCAAGACGTTAACAGCCAGAGATATTATAAGAAATGCAAAACTGACGACCGACATTTTTAAACCAACATTAGATTTTCATACCAGCTTATACTACAAAAAATGGGATTATCAGTATAACAAAAATTAACATAATTCGCATGCAAAATTAAAAAAAAATAACTAGGTCAGGCATTGGTTTCTAAATGAATTTTCAATTAACATTGTTTTAATAATTCATCAGTTGATACTGTTTCAATATTTTGCCATTTCAGACATATTTAGGTATTATCACTCAGCGAATTTTCAAAAGATAACAATAGTATCGCAACAAGATAGAAAAGTAATCCAAGCTTTAAGTTTAATAAAAAAACTGAGAAGACCCAACGAGAAAAATACCTGAAACACATATGCACATTTTAAATTAAAAATAAAAAAGTTCTATCATTGTAAATATCATCTATGTCTACATACAAATAAAACCTGGTATTCCTCATTTATAAATGTTAAATAAAGGTGATGGTCGAATAGATTTTTGGCGTGGAGATTATTCCTGGGCCAGGTGTTGACTTACTGGGAGTACTAATATTATACCACGCGGCGGGCTGCACAGTAACCGCTACTTCAGATTTACTGGAGGCACCGGCTGCACGCGGCCTGTAGCCCCCTTTTAAATCTACAACCCCCTTCCACACACCCCCTCCCCCCCGTGCTATACACACCGGTATTCGCTTCCACTCTGCGTAACTCCCCGTTTAAACCTCTACCGTCTGGCGAGCGAACTCACCTTGCACAACTGCTGTCCCTGTGAAAGTTCCTCAAACGGATAACGCTGGTGACACTTGGTACACGCATACAGAGCTGTAGTCGCCATTCCCAGCAGGAGCAACAAGAGCAGAGCAGGCCAGCCACAGACAGGAAGCTGGAGGCGTGGTGTGCGTCTTCGACGCCCAAAGATTTTTGAAGCGTAGTAAATCCCGATGACCGTCACAGTAGACAGAAATATTGTTTCTTAACAAAATATTCTAGTATCCTTTAAAGATTTCTCCCTTTTTCGGCTTCCTTAGCGGTACTCGGACCGGAAACTAATGCACAATGACGTAGAAGGCGGAGCAACCTGACCTATGGCTTGGGGAGGGAACGCTGGGGTGGTAGGGAGGGGGCTACAATTTGAAATCTGGAAGCCACTCACAAGGGCATCTTGGAGGCTGATAACGTCGAAGATTGGTGGAAGCCAAACAGAAGGTAGGGACAAACTCAACAACGCCCACTACAATTGCTATAGGCGGGAGTGTTTTACAACAATTCTTGTCTTGAAACACATACTGTGGTTTTCTAAAACATAACGATCCACGACTACTCTAAATTACTATAAATGATTTAGATTTACGTATGTAAAATCTCGGAGATTATATACTTAAGAGTGTTTAGCCTAAGTATGCACCAAGTTTACCTGAACAAATGCATTATAAATAAAAAAGTTTCATACAATTCAGTCTGAAATTACGAAAACGATTATCGTGCTTTATTTATTTATTTAATGAGTAGGGAGGCAGAGTGCGAGCACTTTTCCTTTAGTAATAAAGTCAATGCGGCACATTTATACCACAGGAATTGGCTGAAGGTGGCATTGATTGGTCAGATGAAATAGAGCTTATACACTGGTTTGCACCAAAACGATCCCGCAAAAAAAAAAAAAAAAAAAAAAAAACACACCACACACACATTGTAATAGCCAGCATTATCACTCTAGAGAAGGGCGGGTCGTGCACAGGTGACTGACTGCAGGGTACTCATAGGTGTGCTGAGCTCTGCGTTCCAGGAACTTTTTCGTTATACCTTTCAAGTCAAGAAGGCAGATTGGGACTCCCATAGCATTATAAATACAGCCTTGCAGATGATAATGAAGTAACTGGGAACAAGGACCGAAACGAAACGAGACGCTGGACGACGATCGGGAACACTGCGAGAGTGGAACAGCCTACCGAGTGAAGTGACTGTTACTTTACATGGCGTTTGTCAGTTTGATTCTGCTAGAAGAATGCTTCAAATTATTTGTTGTAGAATAACGTTCCATCCAGTGTGTGTCTCGGTCTTTCCATTTTGGTGTTCGTCACAGTATTTACATGTGATTAATCCATTTCGGAAACTGAAACTTTATTATCACACATGTTGTCGGATCCACTTAAAAACACCGCCGAGTGTTTAATGGCATACATATTTGTCATGCATAAAATTGCAGTCGTCTCGTTCTTAATGTTAGTTGAGGCGAAAACAACTCAACATGTATTTGCTACACATTTTTCCCTCGAGTATTGTTTCGCTAATCTTATTCCTTCAAAATAGCCAGGGATTTTTATTTGGAAGGTTAAAAATATGTATATTAATTGCCCAGGGAAGAAAAAAGTTGTTCAAATGTTTTATTTTACATAATTATGCAAGATTGGGTTTTTCCATCCATTCTCTTGACCAGGTAACAGGTAAGCACGCGGTAAAATAATTCATTTCCTTTATTGAAAGAAAGAAAGAAAGAAAAACGTTTTTCTTGTGAATATAATGGTGGAAAACCATGAGGAAACATATCTTTAAAAAAGCCTACACTTACATTTGGATTTACTCCACGAGTACAAGGAACGGTTTCTGATGAACACGAAATAAGATTCACCAGGACTTCGCTCAGATGGAGAGACGTTATAGTGGAAGGGTTAATTGAGTCTGTTAGGGGACACCTTCAGATGATTATATGGGGGGGTGATGGGGACATCTAAGTGACTACTTTTTCGTGAGCGACTGTTATATTTAAAACAATTACGAGATTTATAACCGTTTTTAAATTTAAATATTTTTCCTCTCTAGAATAGCTTTTCATTTTAGATAGTTTACACGGTCATCTCCCAAAAACTGGATATGATAAAGCAATTTTACTGCCACATTTGGATATTTTTTTTGTACGTGGAAAGTGGGAGCAACTATCCAAAAAAAAAAAATCATGGAGTAGCGTTACAATATAGACAGTTATGTCACTGTATTAAGGTGTTGATATAAACAAATCATTTATGCCACCTACACTTTTAAATTAACACCATTAATAATTTAAAAATTTTTTATATATAAAATTAAATTTGGTGGGCTGTTAATAGCATTGCATTCTTGCTACATATTGTTGTTTACTATTGTAAGCTGTTTTCTGTAATTTAATTGGTACCTAGTCAAACACACAAAATGTAAAAATACATCAAAGTCCATGGTTGGTTGTTGCTGTGAAAAGAAAATCAAAAACTCTTAAAAGAAAAAGTAACCTCTTGTATCTCACAGTTCTATTCACAAAGAAAAAGTCAACATGCAGATGAGAAATAGTTCACATTAGTAGTTTTTGGTTAAATGATATTAAACAGTGCAACACTCCCAAGCTTGGTCATCATGTCTAAGTGAAGTTTTTCAGTTGTATACTATTCATTGTATCAGCAATTATGTCATTATACGTGGCGGATAATAGTGGCTACCCACTCAGTTGCTGGTGCTTTGCACCTTTTTCCGGACTCCCAGGACACAGGAGAAATGCTATAATACATCACATGACCTTGCTCTCTATAAGTTGAGGAGTGCAGCCATATGCTTTTGAATGCTGGTAGCTGGGTCTTGTGTCAGGAAGAAGGTTGCTCTACTAGCCAATGTATATCTGCAACATCATGATTGCATATGTATGAGGTTGATTAGCATCAAGGTGCATTAATTTTTATTTTTTTTTTAATATAAGCATTTCCCAAACTATACCTTAAATGGAGAGTAAAATCCTCTAAAGTAACAATAGATACATACTGCAAGGGGAAATTTAACTTTTATAGAATCTTAAATATAGAAATATGGTGTTTAAAATTGAGGATATGGCAGTGTTCAAAATATGAAACAGTTGTATAAAAATGTGACATTTGGAAGCTTTATTGTTTTTTGTTTTTTTGATGTGAAAAAAAAATGTTCATAACCCGTAAAAAACAATGCCAAACTACCATACAAATAGTGGAAACACCATAAAAGTCAACGGTGATCCAAAGGATTATGTGGTGTTCAGAACATGTAGCAGCTGTACAAAAATGTGACATTGATTTTTTTTTTGTTTTGTTTTTTGTAAAGTCAGAGTGCTTTAATAAAACACATTTTTCTGAGCTGCAAAGATAGTACTTTGTATTTGGGATGTTTTTATGGGTTCTGAACAAACAAACTATCCTAAATGCTGTGGAAAATCTGTTTAAGTAAATAGTGTGTCAAAGTGAACCTGAATGACATGGCAAGGTAAACATTTATTGGAAGGTGTACACATTATATGATGGTAAACTTTTCCTTTTTTCTGATTATTTGGGGGAAATTATTAAAAGTCACAATGTTTTATTCTAAACAGATTAAATTTATAGTGCTTTTACTGATTTCAAACAAGAATGGGTCAAATTTGACACAGATTTTGTTAAATAAATATAGTGCTTTTACTGATTTCAAACAAGAATGGGTCAAATTTGACACAGATTTTGTTAAATAAATAAAGTAGAGGGTACAATTAAATAATTAAGAACAAAATATTACATTTACAATAAGAAAATCAAAATAGCACCAATTACAAATGAATAAAAGAAATCACAAAACTTATTTTATTAACTGACTGACAGACTTTTAGAATATCTTTTTTCTAACATTTTTGGAGGCATACTCTTATTGCTCTTCATATCACAGCAATTTTGTAATTTATTCTGAAAATACAGAAAGATGATTTAACCTTTCTTCTAGCATGATTAATCAGATTTTTTTTTTCTTTTTTAAATCACTGACAGTTTAGAGATATTCCTTTCAGCCTCATAGAATGTTATTGGCAAAATCATGTACATTTTTAGGTTTGTTGTCAAACCTGGGTAAAGCTCTATGACATTTCTTTTATCTATGAGTTGTAAGTTTTCTTGTACAGTGACTAAGCTTTAATTTGAAATGACATCACTCATTAATAGCTTGCCATTGCTGGCCTTATTATGGTGGTGTATTATTAATTTTATGGGTTTTTTTTTTTTTTTTAAATGGCAGTATTCATCTCAGCTTGTTATATCAGGCACATAGGTGTGCCATAATAGTGTTCTAGGAACCCTTGTATAAAGCTAATTTCAATGAACTAAAGGTCTTACACCATGGTGTGTCATAGCTGGCAAGACTGGCACAGCTGAATTACTTGGTTGGCGTTCTCTGCCTTGTAAAAAATAAATAAAAATGCATTCAAAAGAGCAGTTCAAATGCATTTTAAAATTGGTGCTACATTGAATGGAGCTACAAAATTATGTAATCAAATTACTTTGTACACTGACTTACTGATGAACACTTGTATATTTTGTATAGCATTTTTATACAGTAATATTTTTCTTACCCGGAGCTGCAACATGTTAGGTCTACCTGCAAACATAAGGAAATTTGCTTTGTATAAAGTACTGTTTCCACCTTCTTGATATAGGTGAGTTGGCACAGAAAGGGTAGGGCACCAGGATGTTCTTCTGGAAGCCATTCTGTACTAGAATGACTAGAAATAACTTTCCACTATACCAAAGAGGCACAAACCATATGCCATATTGAGGCCTAAAATTTCCCCAGCACAACGATTTCCGCCTAGCAGAACTACATCAATACCTGCAACCTGATACTCACCCCTCGTTCCTCAAAGCGGAACAGCACAGCAAAAACAAGGTAGTGTGCACAGTCTTTACTGTAGATTCACTTTTGACCATGTACAGTATATACAGTAGTAGGCTGAGTAAGCTGTATGACATGAATGCAAAATTTAAAGTACATTAAAAGGCCAAATATATTACTGTTGTGTAGGGAAAAATAATTCAACACTTAATTAAAGATATTTATTATGGTTCATGGTCAAAGATTCCTCACTTCATTCCTGACCAATCTTAGTTGCTGCTGTCCCAACCTCTGTCTTTCATTATTCAAAAGAATCAGAAATAAACAGCAGCATGCAGTTTAGATTTCAAGAAAAGTTACTGCTATCATGTTTTCTTGAGTAATTAATGTACTTTTGTGCTCCTAATTATTTGGCCAAGTAATAATATGGGGATTGCCCAAGTTAGCCCTTATAAAGACACTCAGTTTAAGAGGACAGACTAGTTTTAGCCTAATATTAGTGATGAGCCAGCAATTGTGAAATTAAATTTGCTTCACTTCTTAACATAAAAATAACTGAAACTATGCTATTAAGCGACTAGTTAAAATTATTGTCATTGAGAAAGTAAGAATGGTGATTAATATATAGGGGACAATATCATAAGAAAGCAGAAGTGTGCTGTGGCTGAAGGAAGGCAGCCTGATCAGTGCGTAGCGCAAAAAATGTAAAGCGCTCAAGTATATTTGTAGTCCGAAAAGGCTGCAGTGCTTGCAGATGCTGAGCACCCATGGTTTCTCATTTTTTTAGGTAGTTCACTATCCTTAAAATGATCGCTAACTGTTGCTGAACAAGTTGGAATTTTTTTCAGCTTTTGCAGGTTTGTCCCTTTTTGTACCTTTCTGCTGGTCACTTGCATTATCAAATGCCAGCTTATGTGGCGTTTGACTGATCCCCAGGCAAATGTAACTAGTTATCGATGTTATTTTGCAGCATGTTTGCAGTCATGCTAAGAAAAGGCAAAATGGGTTATTGTAAAGACACGATGAAGGACACTGAAGCATGACTTTTTTCTATAATGCACTCCCAAATAAACCAGATAGTAAGCATGTTTGTATTAAGTACAGCAGAAAGAATACGCTCGTAATGTGAAACTGCTGCATAGTTATCAATAGGATTGTTAGCTTAACAGCAAAATTGGTCTGTTTCACTTGTAAACTTGTTAAGCATGTTAGCTTTGCATCTCCCTGATAAACATCTTATGAATATTTAAAGGGCTTGCAGCTTTTTAAAAAGGTCTGTACTGTGTTTATTATTTGTTTGTGTGTGTCATACAGTAGAAGTCTGGGTAAGAAACAAGTACTGCATAATTAAAATGGTAATCCATATTTATAATTACACTTCAGAAATTAGGAATGTCTAGCTGGTACACAGGAAAAAAAAAATATAGTAAAATGTATAATTTAACCACAAAAAAGCTGTAGTGCAATTAATGATTAAAACCTATACATTAGCGTGCATGTTTACATTTAAGCAGTGTCTAACTGCCAATATAAATTAATCGCATCAATGTGTGAGAATATTTATATATGTTACACAAAATGGTCAAAACGACTTTTTTTTTTTTTTTTTTTTAATTCAGCTTTGTTTCAGATATGTACATTACTGGAGAAATTAAACAATGACAGCTTGTAATTTTGAGAATTAGTTTATTTTCTTTAATGTCATATATATATTATGGATAAACAATTTCTATACATATTTTATTAATTATAAAGTATTATTTTTAAGGGAATTGTACATATTTTATGGTCACTGAACAATGAGCTTACAGAGTTTCATTTTGTTATTTTACACTTAAGACTTTAATATAGAACACAAGGCTTCTCCAACTCTGCTTATGCTGGGAGTTAGTGTATGTTTTTTTAAAGAGACAAAGAAAAGAAAAAAATCTGAATTATTATCAGAAATGGCTGATCCAGTAACATGGTTTGATCATTGGTTAAAGTAGGTGCAACATGCAAATCTTTTAGTTGCTGAAGCAATACCAGTGAAGCCACAGGAACAACATGCTGCTTAATACAATTGTGGGAGTGAAGTGAATTTGTTCAGTTATGATTCCATTCTAGCAAAAGTTCTCAGCAGAGTACACATTTACACCTACTGTACAGGTCTGCTTTGTATCCAATGATTGCCACTTTCCTGTTTAAAACTGGCTGGTACTTTCATTGTGCTATATGTATTGTTATTTCAATTTAAAAAAAAAAAAATTTAGTAAAAATAAATTTCTGGAATAAGGGACAGTCTTTCTCCAAGTATCATTAGTTTAATTTCTGACAAAAGTGAACTTGTCCACATTAGCCTCTATTTCTATAAGGGGAGTTAGTTTTGTAGGTTACGCTGACTTTATTCACAAAAAGTAATTCATTCACTTACTAATTTTTCTGCATTCACTTTACAAAGCTCAGGGTTCATTGCAACCAGAGCCTATTCTGTCACTAATCAGCACAAGATGGGAGAAGCCTCAGATGCAAAGCCATTTCATCACATAAGCAGTGGGCTATTTTAGAGTGACTAACTAACTTAAAGGGATATTTGGACTATGGCAGGAAACTGGAGTCCATGAAAGAAACTCCCATGCAAACTCCATAAGCATTCACCTTAGGTTGGGATTAAACCAGCTGCTGAGAGCTAACATGAGGCCTATGTTACAATTTATGAATAATCTGTGTAGGTTTTCTTTAAGTGTTCAGGTTTGCCTTCCACATTCTCTAGGATGTGCTGATTACTTGGCAATGCTAGATTAGCTCAGAATGAGAGGGAGGGTGGTGTGTAAGTGACTAGGCCCTTCATTGGAACTCTATCCTGTCCGGGGCCGATTCCTGCTGTGTGCCCAATACTGCCAGGAATAGCTCTGGGCACCTGCCACTCTGAATTGGATTAAGGTGTTCTCATAATGCTCTGTTATAAACATAAATAAACCTAATGACTCATAATTTGTAGTCTGTTGCTTAACAAAACAACAAAAAAAAGACCTTATGACACTAACCAAGACTATTTTCTATTAGCCAAGATTTTATATCACAGAATAATAAGAACAAAGAGAAAAAGTCAGAAAGGAGTCATGCTTGTCTTGGATTAAAAATGCATAACAAATAAATAATTGGTGATGAAGCATTTAATACAGTACCATGAACACTTTTTTTAAAAGTAAGAGAAAGCAACAGGTTGTGCTGACAGTGGAGGACTGCATGAAAAGACAAATTGTGGTAAAGTGTATAAATAAAAAAGGACAAGATAAGCTTGTGAAAAGTATAAGTCTGAAAAAGTATAGAAACCGTCAAGGGGCAGACATTAAAGGAGGCAGTGCTGATGCTCTAGACAAGGACAGGTGCATGTAGAATAAGAACCCTAAGAATTCAGTGATGGCATAGAAAAAATATAAAAATAGCTGCTCAGAAACTAAGTCTTTCAGATAGAAAATGGAAACAGATTACATACGAGAGTGTCCAGGATAGACAATAAGAAAAAAGTATGGGAAACAGAGAAGATTGAGAGTACAAAACTAACATGGTCTGAGTACACCATTCACTTAACAGTAAACTTAGTATGTGATGAGGTAATGGAAGCAGAATTGCTGAGCCATTAAAAACAAAGCAGACAGAAGGGTAGACTCCTATAAAGAAATCAGCACCCAACTGCAAAATGACTGTAAAGCAATCTGTAAGTATATAAAGAGATTAGTGTAAGCAAGTGATGCAGAAAACATCGCATGGCAATGCAGAAACTTAAAGGTCTACATTGTAAGAATAGAAAATGCACATTATATTATTAACAAGAATTACTGCATTGGAAATGATAAGAAAAGAACCAGACATACTAGGAACAGAGATGGAAGAAAGGCAAAAATGTTGATGGCCTTCTGGAAAGACTATGCTGTGAAGAGTACAGAAAGGACAGTAGTCATAAACTTTCTGCAAGTCAAAATTAACAGCACTGGAGCAGTAAGTACAATAAATACACTTGAAAGTGCAGAACAATTATTCTGATTTCACATGCATTGATGTTCTAACTGAAAAAGTCATGCCATAAATATTAGTAAAAGTTATATTTTTAAGAATGTAAATGCATTGGATTAAAAAAAAAAAAAAAAAGCCGCTCAGTTGTTGCAAGAACTTTGAGAATCTTTCAGGCTGAATAATGTGGAAGAAGCCAAGAGAAATCCATTTTGTATTTCCCCCACTAGACAGGGATAGTATAAAACAAACTCTTCAATCTTGGCAGCACACATTAGAAAACTGTTTTATTTGTGTTCATGGAAAGGCATGAAAGCACATTGTGATGATTTCTCTGTTAAATACAAAAGCCAGTCTTTTATAGGCAGTAGTTGTCTATTCTACACAACAAAAGGGTGCACTGGGCTAAGAAAAGATCAAACTCATTTTTTATTTTCATTCTGGACAATTTCTTAATTAGAAGCCAGTTATAGATCCTCAATGGCCTACTTTTAGATAAATTGTTAGGATTTAAACAACTACAGTCAGAATTGGATTTTTCCTTAACAAGCTGCCAGGAATCAAAGTGATAAAATGAAAAAGGAGGAAACGAACAGGTAAATTAACTGACCTGGTCCACTTTATTTCTATGCATAGAGACTTAAAAAAAAAAAAATAAATAAATAAAAAATAAAATAAAATACAAATAAAAAAAAATTGAGGAAAAACTGAAGTCCGAGAAGAAACCCGGTGCAGTTCAAAAAACATTCTGGTGATATTTTCATAAAAGAAAACTGTACAGCATTAGAAATATTTA
Organism: Polypterus bichir lapradei; assembly: GCA_026402145.1. Classification (NCBI taxonomy): domain Eukaryota; kingdom Metazoa; phylum Chordata; class Cladistia; order Polypteriformes; family Polypteridae; genus Polypterus; species Polypterus bichir. Next base: position 88,528,805 of record JANRMT010028174.1, read on the forward strand.
CCATAGAGGAATACCACAGTAGCAACTTATGTAACAAGTTTAATAAACAACAAGCATTGGCCTCTAAAAAAAGTAGTTGTAATGGAGAATCACAAAGTGGTGAAATCAAACATGGCATCATATATAAACTTTTCTTTCTTTACTACTCTTCTTTTACTAGGAATGTAATAAAGAAAAATATACTTGAAACTTGAATGATCAAAGAATGTAAACTTTGTTGAAGACCATTCCATGATATATTCTGACAAAGAGCTACAAAGAGAAATGCAATGACAGAGCATTTGGAATTTGTATCTGTGTTAGCAAACAATAAGGTCAACCAAAGTAGTTCTAATTTTAGACAGCTGATAGTACAAAGACAAGTACAAAGTCAAATACTCAAATGATAAAGACGCATTTAACCAAAATGGGACATACGTTCTTAGGGCCTGTGCTGACTAACTTAGTGGTATCCACTGTCATCTGTTCAGTTTGTCCCCAAGGCTCCAGACTGTGCCACTGCTGTGGAAAACATCCTGCAATGCTCATGTTCCAAAAAAGACAGGTGTCTCTTCACCTAATGACTACAGACCAGTGGCAATTATGTCTCAGATCATGAAGACTTTTAATAGGCTGGTAATGGATTATACAAGTTCTCTAAAGGTAGATCAGCAGGATCCACAGCTGTTTGCCTATTGGACAAAGATTGGAGTGTAGGATGCAATTATCTGCTCCACAAAGCTTATTTGCATCTGGAAAATGCTACACTGTGAGGAATATGATTTTCAATTGCACCAGTGCCTTTAATATCATCCAGCTAGCCCTGTTAAGGTGGATGATCCTGTGGTGTCCTGGATAATGGACTACCTGTTGAACAGTCTACAGGCCTCAAGGACTGCGTTTCTGAAATGGTTGTAAGTAACATTGAAGCACCACAAGGAACAGTCCTGTCTCATTTTCTCTTTACTCTGTACACCTCTGACTATAAATATAATACCAGGTCATGTCACTTGTAGAAATAAGGGGCATGAGACCAAATACGAGACAGGTGGAGAACTTTATTTCATGGTACAAAAAGAATTGTCTGTATCTTAACATCAGCAAAACCAAGGATCTGGTTATTGAACTTTTGCAACACCGTAAAGTCTCTATGTGTGATCACTATTCAGGGAATGGATGTAGAGGCAGCACCCTCCTATCAAGTACTTGGGGGTTAACACCAATAACAGGGTTGGATTAGTCTCTTAACCAGAGGAACTATATAAGGAAGAGTAGAGCAGGCTTTTTTCTTTAGGAGACTGCATTCTTTTAATGAGGGGAGTGACTTTCACATCTTCTACAACTCTGTGTTTGCCAGTGGGCTGGCAGCATCACTTCAAGAGAGGCCAACCAAATTAACAAGCTCATTAAAAAGGCAGGTTCAGTTAAAGGATGCACTCTGGACCCCCTGAATGTAGTAGCAAAGGAGAGAATTTAAACAAAACTGTGTGCCACTATGAACAATTGAGGACATTCAGCCAAAGTGTGGCAGAAATGCTACTGGGCGCCTTCATACTAACAGCAATACCCAAGTATAATGCCTCACTGAGAATGTTACTGCTAAGTCAGAAGTTTTCTTTGTTTTTAATTTTCTTCCTTTATAGATATCCCGGTATATATCTAATATATACGAATTTCTGTAAAAAGCCAAATTTCCCTATGGGGACAAATTAAGTTGTATCTATGTATCGAATAACTAAATTAACAGAAAACAATGTATCACTGAGTTAGTAATTTGTACTGTATACAGTTTAAAATAATGAGTACTTATTAAGGATTACAGGAGTAGATTTATAATGTAGCAGGTTAACTGGGCTAGACCACCTGGCATTCAAATATGCTTTCCATAAAGAAAATTAAAACAAGACGTTTCCAAATACTTTTGTAAATAAAAGCTTAAATACTTTAGGCACATTAACAAAGGAACAAGCCATATTCAACAAAAGACTGGAAGGAGAAAGTGAAGTAGAAGGAAAGAGAACAAGATGGTAAATCATGTTAGAAAAAAGACAAAGAAATATTATGAATGTCAATAATTTGAACTTTTCTTTGAGCAGAACACTAATAAACTCAAGACAGAACACCCAGGACTGATAACAGACGTAGGCGTAGACTCATTTAGTCTCAATTTTAATGTTGAAGAAACTGAAGAGCAATGTTATTTACATTGCTGTAAGAAATTAATATCATCACCCTTAATTTGTGATGCATGAATTCCGGTTGTAAGTTACCTTCCCCACATTTTTCAAGCCTGCTCACTTAATGTCCTGTTGTTCAGGAATTGCAGTTGTGTAGTTTTGTTAATAATGAAATTCACCAAAAATAATATGCGAAGAAATGGAAAGGTAAAATAAACATGTATTTAATCTAGTGACAAGTTTTGCTTGATAGAATAGTACTTGATCTGTAAATTGTGGCGCAATTCATAGTTTTATTTATACTTTAAATAGGGCAGATTTCTTTCTTGCGGAGGTTGGTTAAGTGTGAACCTGAAATGTTTAATAATGAAAACATAATTTTTCAAAAAATTACCTTACTGTTTTTCGTATTGAATCGATACATAATTGTGGCTATGTCTTTACGATTAAAGATTTCTTTTTTGTAAATTAAAAAAGATCATATACAAAGCCTGAACGTACACTATACCATACCCTACCCATTAATCACAGTTTTAAAATTGTGACATCTTTTTGGACGTTCAGTGCTCAGTTTTAGTAGAGAACACCGTTAAATTTAACATAAATCTTATGCAATTTCAAGAAACACATTTCTGCTTCTATGATTATAATCGTATGCCGTTTTCCTGTGTATTAAACAGGATTTATGTTCACACTGTCATTAATATTCATAGAATCAAGTCCAAATTTAAGAAACAGTGAATATTACCAATGTTTTCATACAAATAAACACAAGTATAACTATTTTTTTACGTTTATATATAGATTTAGTGTAAACGCCTAGCAAATCACGATAATTACACAGAATAAACCAATTTATAAGGAATAAGTATTTGTACAAAACAAATAATGCCGACATATTGAACTAGTATACAAAGGAAACCTAGACAGGATTTTTTTACACGTTAAACCCTAGAATAAGGTACTACTGACAACCAATATGGTCCGTTCCCCACCGCCTACCTGTTCCCTTTTCCGTCTTGCCCAAGGCGCCTGCTCTGTTGCCCGATTTCCGCTTGATTTTTGAGGCGTTTTTAAAGACAGTATCGCTTTTTATATCTTCCCCATTCTAGGCTGTGATCAGTGTTAGGATGTAAGCATGAAGGCTGTTCTAAAACTGAGAAATTACGACTGTTACTCATTCCAGTCCAAATCTTTTAACTATTACAACTTGAATTTACCAGTTTCCCTTGCCTTTACCCTATTGAAAATTAATACTAACCCAACTTGGGCTTCTGATTGGTACACATTGTGAAAGGGCGGAACCTATTTTGCATTTCGACTTTTGATTTACAAAGAGGTGTGTCAATCATAGTTAGATTATTCAGCATTGGAGGCGGGATATTGGTTGTCTTTCCTGTCCCTTATTGTCGGTCAGGCACTTTGGGTTTATCGTAAAGCGGTGGAGCGATAGATGTTCAATACACTTTGGGACTGTTTTAATCGATGGCGACGGCGGTGGCGTCTTACAGCAAAGGCACGGTACGTATGCAGAGGGGCGTCTAATTGCGTACGTTTGAGCAGTGCACGCGATAGGCGCACGTTTGAATATCAGTAGCTGTGAGTGCGGAGGCTGTTTACTTTTGGGGGGCTGGGGTGAAATCGCGCTTTTTTGTTTGTGCATTTGTTAGCTTGTGCAGTTGCGTTTGTAGAAGGTTGGGCGAGGCAAGTTTGCGACTTCTTAGCTAATTGGAGAACTTGGGTTGCAGGTCCCATACCTGCGTACGTAATTACCTCATTATTATTCTGTTAATTGCTAAGAGAACTAGAGTAATGTAAACAAAATTATGCTTCATTTTATACTCGAATTGTATCAGATGACTTTAACATTTTATGAAAACCGTGTAAGGCCGTAGTGTGCATAGATGGCTGCGGTGTGACGCGAGTCAGGACCCTTATATGCATGTATTTCTTGAGATGCCAGAAAAAAAGCAGTGGAGAGGCAGCGGTCCGACTGCTGAACATCATGTGATGATAAAAAAAAAAAAAAAAATATTGGAGTTTTAGAGTCTAAAATTTCAGCCTACGTACTCAAGTCCCCTTAAAGCAAGACACTATATCCTTTTCCGTTAGCACTAAATATGACAGGAACGTGCTGTGGTCGGTTCGCCGGTATTGCCAATAAGACACTTTTCGCACAGTTCTCACGACCGTTATCAAATATGTTATCCTTGTAATTGGTCTAGTTTAAGTTTTGTTAATGTACGAGGCTTTTTGATGTCGCAAGTTTGTCTTCATTGCTCCGGATGTACAGTGTGTTGGTACTTGCTTTTAATGCTGTAATGTGCAATAGATATTCAGGACGTATTTTTCTTTGTAATTACCTTCACTCTATAAACGTATTTATATTAAATATTACGTCATTTTAATTGACAGGCCCCATAGTCGTTTTCTTGCACAGTATACTTGTGGAAACGTGCTGATACGGTGCCGTTTCATAGCATGTTAATTTCCATTACTCACTGTAGTTTTTCAGGATGCTTTCCAAAGGGCACTTTAGATGTCACCCGAACTGCATCACAGCAGCTCGAGTTACACCTCTTCCTTTCTTTTCACTGCTTACCTAAAGGCACTGTCCAAATGTGATAATTGCTATGCCAGCTGTGATCTGGGATATGTTTCATTCTGCTCAGCACCAGTGTGATTGTGTACAGTAATGATAAACCTGAAGACGACTCCTCTGCAAACTATTACTTATTCAGGCAGCTGGCCTGGTGAAATGGTTCAGATCTCACTTCTGACTTACATTTTGACACAAATTAAAGTAATTAAAACTGTTAGCTCATATTTAAATAATTATATATGTCTGTAATTTGCAAATAGAATTTGTTAATTGCCATGAGGGAATTTAATTTATGGTGTATAAATAGAGTATCAATTACGCTCCTTTAAGAATAAACTTCAAAACCTAAGGCTGTTTGGAATGCAGTATTTGTGGGCTGTCTGTTCATGCAGTATGTCCTGCGGAACTGCAGAATTTAGATTGCTTTACCCTGTCCAATTATAGACCTATTTCTAAATTGCATTTTCTTGACAAGATTCTTGAAAAAGTTGTTCTTTTGGCAGCTTGAAGATTTTTTAAATAAAATGGTATTTTGGATGATTTTCAGTCTGGTTTTAGAGCTTGTCATAGCACAGGAACTGCACTTCTAAAGGTTTGTAATGATCTTCTTTTAATAACTGACTCTGGTGAAATTGCAATCTTGATTCTGTTGGAGCTTATCACAGCATTTGATACTGTGGACCACGCAATTCTCTTAAAACATTTGAAGCAATATATGGGGGTTCAGGGTGTTGCCCTTGAATGGTTCCATTTCTATTTAACAAGTCACAGTTTTTCTGTATGCCTTGCTGATTCTTCATCCACCTCAGCCCCTCTTAGCTCTGGTTTTCCACAAGGTTCCATTCTTGACCCTGTATGTTTTACTCTTTACATGTTGCCTTTAGGTTTATTATTAGGAAGTATGTGTTTTCTTTTCATTTTTATGGTGATGGTATGCAGCTTTACTTGCCATTTAAAACACTATAGGGAGGTTCAGGATGCCTGTTACATGAGTGTTTTAATTAAATAAAATCCTCGCTGGCAATAAACTTTCTTCAGCTCAATAAAAAGAAAACAGAAATATTATTTTTTTTTGTAAATGCTGAAATTTCAACTTCTCCAAATAATGCTATTGGTTCTCTGGTATCATTTGAGAGGCCTTATACCAAAAACTTGGAGGGTATTTTGGGGGGAGAACTTTCACATTTGATAAACAGATTAATGCTGTAGTTCCTGTTTTTATCAGTTGAGTCTTTCATCAAAGGTTAGGGTTTTTTTATCTTGAAATGATCTCTTAGGGGGGGAACAGTTCACATGTTTATAACCTCTAGGTTAGATTATTGTAATTTTCTGTCCCTTCGGGTTGATCAGGCATCCTTACATCACCTACAGATGGCGCAGAATGCTGCGGCCCATTTTTTAACTCACACTCACAAATGTGACTATATTTCTGCAGGACTCGCCTCTCTTCACTTGCTTCCAGTTCATATTCAAATTGGTTTAAAAAATTTGTTAAATGGGGCGGCACGGTGGCACAGTGGTAGCGCTGCTGCCTCGCAGTTAGGAGACACGGGTTCGCTTCCCGGGTCCTCCCTGCGTGGAGTTTGCATGTTCTCCCCGTGTCTGCGTGGGTTTCCTCCCACAGTCCAAAGACATGCAGTCTAGGTGGACTGGCGATTCTAAATTGGCCCTAGTGTGTGCTTGGTGTGGGGGTGTGTTTGTGTGTGTCCTGCGGTGGGTTGGCACCCTGCCTGGGATTGGTTCCTGCCTTGTGCCCTGTGTTGGCTGGGATTGGCTCCAGCAGACCCCCGTGACCCTGTGTTTGGATTCAGCGGGCTGGAAAATGGATGGATGGATGGATGGAATTTGTTAAATGGTTTTTAAATGCCTAAATGGATTGGTGCCTTCTTTCCTCTCAGATCTTTTAAAAATATACACCCCAAAGAGAGCACTTACGTCTTCAAGCCAGTTGCTCCTAGTGGTCCCTAGATCAAGGTATAATCTGAGAAGTGACTGGGCTTTTTTAATAGCTGCTCCCTCTCTGTGGAACAGTTTACTGGAGTATATCGGAATGGCCCCCTCTTTAGTCACATTTGTCATTACCTAAGACTTACTTCTTCACGCTGGCTTTTGAATCAATGGTGTGAGTCTTTTTTTCCTTTTCTCTTATTGTTATCTTGCTGCTGCTATCTTATTTTATCCTATTTTCCTTTATTTTTGGTTATTTTAAATTATATGTGACTGATTTTTATGTGATTAATTTTGTTTATTTCATTTTTGATCGAACAGCACCTTGTTCATTGTTTGGCTGTTTTTAAATGTGCTTTATAAATAATGTTTTGTTGTTTTTGTATGCTTAGCCATATGGCTAAATTCCTATCATTATATTTGGTTTCTTACAAAGAGATTGGCATATCCTAGGTTAGCAAATTTGCAGACCCTTTACAGTTCCACTAGCAAAACCCTGCAGCTAACTGCCACAAACAAGAACAGATGTATGTAGAACAACACTGATATTTCTGTGTGTTCAGAGTGTTGAAGTAAACCAAACCATCAAATTAATAGATTTCTCATTCATGAATAGGATTGGATTTTTAAAACTACCTGCAATATTTTATCTACTTATATATATTACCCACCCATTACCTTTTTGTTCCTATGAAATGGCAGTGAAGGGCCAGAGTTTATTACAAGAGCTTCTTGCTATCTGTTCAAATATTGCTTATGGTTGTATGTACAAAAAAAAAAAAGAGAAAATAGATAAATATTGTGTATGCATAAATGTTCTTATGTATACATATAACTTGCGTGCTTAAATGTGTGTTGTATAAATATATACTTGTATGCTTGTATAACTCCATACTGAATGAGCTTACATATTTAAGCAGAAGATAATTCCTTATACTCAATATACTCTAAACACTCTCCCTGTAATGGAAATTAGTTTTCCTTACTTTCCTGTATCAGTTTAACTTTTTCTCTTATTGTTGCTCTAGACCATTTAACTTATGCTTAGCCATGTGTAAAACTAGCACTGATAAATAATTACCAAAAATATCTATAGTTTGCTGAGAAATGGAGAATGAGGAAATGATGCATGAGTTTGTGTACTGTACTGAAACGAAATAAAAAAAATAATTGCAGTAATACGGATATATAAAAACCTCCGCTCATTATGCCCTGAATGATATTCCCTATTTACCAACAGCAGATACTTAGTGTGAGTACCTAACACACATACTTTCACACGTAATGCATACTATTTCTTGTAGTGAGATTGGTCCCATGTTGGATCACATTCATACCTCATGCAAACTGCTTCAGGATTTGCATGGTAGTACACCAAGACCAAATTTTCCAAAGGGTCTAAATCCAGTTTCATGGAAGATGCACCAAATGATCTAGGTGTGAAAACGCCTTTAGTTAAATTCATTTGTCATATAGATAGATAGATAGATAGATTATCTTCTTATATAATACGTTACCGTGGCTGTTCGTTTGTCTGTCCAGGATTTTAAATCACCTGTCGCTCGCAAACTGTTTCACCAATTGACTTGAAATTTGGTACACATATACTATGTGACGTCTACTATCCGCATTCAATTTTTATAATTTTTATTACTCTTTTTATTTTTATTTTATTTTATTGTAGAATCAACTCTCGGCGGTGCATGCGTACGGGCGCCGTTCTCATTCCCTACCACCTTCGCTAATCATTCTTGAGGCAGATTGAAAACTTAAGTGCCATCTTAAGTGAAAAATTAAAGAAAACGTACTAAGTAATTGTAACACAAAAACTAACTTAATCAGTTTTAACGCGAAAAGATGCCGACAAAAGAAGAGAAGCAGCGAGCCGCTAGGGTGGAAAAAATAACAGCTGCTCAGAAAGCAGCAAGCGCATCAACCTCTGAGCAAACGAATGCTAAATGTACAGATAAAGAATCTGAAAACTACAAATGTTCAAGTCAAGTGTATTCACTGCATGTTATCGTGCAGTATGCCGTTAATGGTATGTAATAATACATTTCAGAGCAACTTTCCCAGCAGCCCTGGCAGTGTAGCGCTATTTGACAGGTTTAGAGGGTGCAGAGGCTGCTGGGAAGAAGATAGAGCAAGCAGGCCCTTTAAAAAGTAACCTGAAGGACACCATGTACATTACGATCATCTCTTGCTTCATACATACGCTTCTCACGCTTCATTAGATTACAGCTCATCCTTTGGTTTATAGAATCTTGATGTATGTGCTTTTCTTTGCCTGCTTGTCTGTGAGTGTTTTTCTTGCTGATGTTCTATTTTCTTTTTACAGCCTCGGGATAATTTGTTAAAAAACACGGTGGGTCCAGAAAGAATTGATTGTCTGTCTGAACACTCCTGTATTGACTATCCCACAAGTCGGCCTTTTCTTAACTCTGATTTGCATATAGAACCAGGCAGACCAGTGAATGCGTACCCTCTGGGCAGCAGAACAGGTATGAACCACCTCTTTTTTGAAGAAGTTCATTATAGAATAATTTTAAGCAGGGATGATCCTATCAGGTTGTTTTTTTGTTTAGGACCTATAGCCATCACTGATTTCATGCTATTGAATTGTCTGATTTTGATTAGTTATATTTATTTATCGTCTCAAGTAACAAAATGTTTAGTTTTGCCAAACATATTTATCCATAGAAAACCATCTTCTCCCTTAGTCATCTTTATTTTATATGTTAAAGCACCGTGACTCTGTCGAATATGGTAAAAAGAACTGTCGGTGTACTTCTTTTTGTTCATGCTGAAAAGCTGGGGGGTGTTGGATATCATAAAAAGTATGTCTGACTGTATCACCAGCACTTGCATCAGATTTGTGTTTCAGAGACATTCTTGAATGGTGAAGACAAAAGGTTAAGATGAGCTCTTCTGCACAGCGCTATACATGCTATCACAGCAGAAAGGCACCAGTCAACACGTCTGATGTACTGAGAAGAGACAACTTCCTGCTATGTGCATAACAATACAAGCAGTCTTGACATTGAGAATGACTGGGGATGGCGAGGGGGGGTTCATCACTCGCCCACCACATAGTCACCTCCACTACAGTATGCTGCCTGCAGCATTTGCCCACCGAGAACGAACACGGTGCGGCCAAAGGCGGGTTGTGAATCACCCAACCTCAATTCAACAGGCAGCCATCCGAGGCACACTACAATGCTACCCCCGCCACCCTGTTCACCCTCAATGGCCTCCGTTCAGCCACAACTGGGTTACTGCTTGCAGCATTACCAGCCATGTGTGCTGGGCAGGCAATGAAATGCCCCCCTCCGCTCCATCTACCCTGCGTCCAGTCAGGAGCAGTAGCTGCGGCGGCGTAGTGGGTGGGCAGCGAACCATCATCCTGCACACGAGCGATAACTGTGGCCCCGGTGACTATGGACCATGGGACACTGCTTGTCACCGGGAGCCACCTGAGGGACAGTACACTGCGTGAACAGTGAAATTGCCCCCCTCCAGCCACCGCTTGCAGCATCCCCCAGGCCGAAGATGACGGAGCGGTAGTTACTGAGGCGCATGTGTCGCAGCTGAGTCCTTGTTTGTAGGTCGGATGTCCGTAACTTGGGGACTACATGTGTGTGTGTGTGTATGTATGTGTGTGTGTGTGTGTGTGTGTGTGTGTGTGTGTGTGTATATGTGTAATATAAATATATATATATATATATATATATATATATATATATACACTGCGCACTCTTTGCATTATTTGACAGTAAAACTATTTCAACCATTCTATGATCTGCTTCTCACAACTGAAAGAGGGCACTGTGGCGGACGTTAGCCGACTTGCTGACCAACCACCCATACAATCGGATTGTGATTCAGACTATGAATGCCTTGAATATATATATATATATATATATATATATATATATATATATATATATATAAAGCCAATGTCTGTCTGTATTTTTGTCCGCTTTTAACGAGATATCTACTTAACGGATTTAGATCGTGGTTTTTCAATAATTTGCTTGAACATTCTGGTTGATTTTAGTGACTACAGTAATCCCTCCTCGATCGCGGGGGTTGCGTTCCAGAATATATATATGTATATATATAGATGTATGGTTTCTAATGTGGTCTGGACCAATAGCATACAGACCACAACTAAAGAAAAAAGTGGGTACAGAGTAATGCACTGCTGGTAAATCACTGATTTTACTACACCACCTGTTGTAAAAAATCAAATCCTGTTGTCCGAATAGAGTTTAAAAATTACAGAATTACAGATGTCCTCCACTAAGTATTATTTTACCCCACATCCTGGTGTAAAAACAAATCCCGTCCAAATAAGAGGGAGGCATAGTTTAACTGTCAGTTTTAGCATGTTCAGTAAACAATGAGTTGTTCATGCCAGTTGCATCTGTCTTGTCGATTTTTATAATTTTTGTATATTCCATGCAGGCTGTTGCTTGGCAGTGCTACATTTACTTTTTATTTAGAGCAATGTACAAATCTGTAATAAGAGTGTGAGTGTTTATTGGGTAATGATTCAATTAATTATGCATAACAAATGTTTAAAGTAAAGGAAGTATTCAAGGACATTTATTATTTTAGAATGCATGTTAAGTGAGCATTCAGTTGGCACAGGTAACTAAAATGAGCATTGCTGAAAAGACTGTTTAAAAAGGTGAATGTTATAATAACAAAAATAAAATCAGAAATTTTGCAGTTATTTCCCATTGTGTTTAATGTGGAAAACAACACCGTGTTTGCATATTCTGATGGTTAACTCTGGAATTCCCAAAGTCTGGAAATATTTTCATTCTCCCTGTAAAGCCTACTTTCCACAAACACACCCGAGGAAAATCTTGTGTCCTTATCAGTGCAGCAACTGCCTGCTGGTAATTGCTTTTGTTTTGCAAATGTGTCCATTAGCAGTGCTGAAGCTAAAATGACCCATCCCCACTTCAGCCAGAGGTTTACCCCTTCTGACACTTACACTCTGTGTTTAGCACCACCAACTTGAATCCTATCACTTACAGCTCAAGTCTCCATTGAAGATTTTATATGGCAAAGATGATACAGTATATTAGTAATAATATCATTATTTGAAATGCATACATATGCATGTATGTATGCATGTGTGTTCCATGTCTACAGCAATCTGTGTAAATGTACGATGAAACAAGAAATGTTAGGTCTTGTATATACAAAGCAAATGTATGTGTTTATTATATCAAATATAACTGCTTGAATGTGAGTTTTTTTTGGACAATCACGCTTCTGTGACATCAGCCAGCACACAGACCTAAATTGCCGTTTAGCATTAAATTTTGCAACAAACAAACCTGCACAGACTATTATTCAATAGAAATGTATATATTATATCCAGTATGACTGCTTGGATGTGAAACACACACAGACATACACATGCATGAAAACATCTTTATTTGGAAAGCTATTTGGACTTCCCAGTCTATATGCATTCAGCAACATGTCATTTGAATGATACATTTATTTAGTTTTTCTCTTGAATAAAAACATACTTGTTTCATTATAACTTTTGTGAAAGTGGTTATGTTCCATGTCCTAATTTGAAAACGATACTTGTATTTCACATTCACAGTAACAAAACAATATGGCATTTATCCAAGGATAAACACGAATGAAAATAAATCGTTCAAATGACATGTCTCTGTGAATGTTTGAAGTCTAAATATTAATCGGTAAAGAATAAAGACATATCGATATATCATTTCTTATATAGTTCCTTACAAGTATAACTATATAACTATATAAAATCTTCAACAAAAAAATCAACAAAATAAAAAAAGGATATAAAACAAAGTGCAGCACTTCTAGAGTAATTCAAAATTAAACTAGTGTCAGGGGAAAAAACAGTTGTAGAGTTAAAGGATTTTTTTTGTGATGCATTCCTCTTGACAGCTGTAATAGACTTACATAGATTTAGGTTTAGCATGAAGTTCACTGGGTGAGTAAGTTGCTATTTTCTGGTGTGCTTTTTTTTTTTTTTTATGTAAAAGTGTGGATTAACTGCTTTGTAATAATAACTATATCTACTCTTTTCCTAAGCACAAATACTGACGCATCTAGTGTGATGTAGTTTACCATGTTGCCACACAGCACGCAGCTGATCAGGAGACTTTGCTAGTGCTCAGTCTAGCTTCTAAGCTCAACAGTCCTTTATTATTATTATTATTATTATTATTATTATTATTATTATTATTAATATAACTAGGGGGCTCTGCCCCCTGCTCACTTCGCTCGCCCACCCCCAGGTTTGGTTTACAATTACAATACAGTATACAATTTAAAGAGATTCTTCTTTTCATGGGAACTGTTACATATGCATTATTTTCACTTTTACTTTAAAACTTTTGTAAAAATAATTCTTGTCCTTTATTTCAGGCCCCGGGCGTGGTTAAATCTCTTTCTCGCAGGACGTATAACTGCTCATGTTGTGAAGGGGGTTTGGCTGAATTCACTCTAAGGTGAAGCAGTCAGATCATCTGCTGGCTTGTTGCTGCTGCTGGAGCACTGCGTGTTTTGCTTGTCGCGCTGCACGTCGATCATTTAAAAGCCTGTACAGCAACTCTCCTTTTGCCACTTTGCGTCTCTGCCACTCGCATGGTTGGGGGGATGGATGGGGGGGGTTGTCGGGGTTTGCTGAACGCATGCTAAGAAGAAGCGGTCGGAACATCTGTAGGCTTGCTGCTGCTGCTGAGCTGCGTCTTCTGCTTGTTGTTTAAGAGCTGGGAGCACATGAAGTGTCTGCCAGATGCATTCCGACAACTGCTAGGTTAGATGTCCATGAACTTGTTTTAAATGTTGTCTCACTGCCTTGTCTTGCGGGACTTCTAATTGTCTTCCAAGAAGATCATGTCTCGTCACTCTAGTGTCCCTCCCAAGATTTTTTTTTATTGTGTGTGTATATATATATATA
>JANRMT010028174.1:88542579-88591555 GCA_026402145.1 Polypterus bichir lapradei
TGTGGTTTTTTTTTTTTTGTTTTTTTTTTTTAATTAGAGAAACATCTATGTGTTGCTTTGATGTTCATACATTACGTTCAGTGCAGCAGAAGGTTTAGAGAAGTACTGTTTAGAAATGCCTCCCTATTGATTCAGCCTTGCTACACTGAAAGGCTGTAGCTTGATGCAGTTTGAAAATGTCAGTGTCTTCTTTTGGGGGCAGGTGGCTGTTTTAGGTCACCAAATGAAGGCATACTCGGAGTTCAATGAATGCAAGTCATACTCTACTTTGATGCTTTCATGTATAACAGTATGCAAACTAGACATAAACTTACTGCTTACAGGGTGCATTTACTAATACTGCAACAGTTGTACAGCATGCAGTAGAGGAAGACTGGGATAATTACATTGCACCTGGAATAATATGAATATACTGGCTGGTTAGTAATGTAAAGTTTGCTGTTCCATGACTGTCTTGTGGTGGTATTACTGACCTTTGCACATGGGAGAATATAATTTGTCTGCAGCAATATCATATTAATTAGATGGAGAATATCATATTTTCTTATAAAATACTGTTTACCTGAGGCAATGCTATTGTTCAGTAATGAATAACTTTTTAATGAAAGATGAAATGTGTGGGTTATACAGGGATGCAGGGTCATTTTTAAATTTTGTATATACAGCACATATAATTTACGTTTTTAAGGATATTGTACATTTTTTTCATAAGGCATAACTTCTAGGCGTACCTGAAGACACTAAAAAAGAGCTGCTGCAATCTATGTTTCGCTCATTAGATAAAATTAATTATTCAAATAAAAAGTGAATCTGATAGTCCTGAAAACAACTTGATTCAGATAACATTAACAACACTTAGCATTTTAAAATGGTCCATCTCTTTGTTGGTTAGTTACTTGTTACTTGTCATGTTATGGCTTGAAGATGAAAAATCACTTTTCCAGATAGTCTCAACGCTTCATTGAAGTCGCAGTACAGGATTCTTAAAGATAAGGTTGTAAGAGTGCTTAGTTAAAATCAAACCATCCATAGATGCAGGTGCAACAAAAACAAAAGCTGCTGGCTGAAACCTACCTAACTGATCTATCACTCTAAGGAAAATTCTATGTAGGTCATATGTTAATAATATGATTTTATAAGTTTTAATATGTTTTTACATATTCCTTATTGAAAGTCAGTAGATAATGAAAAAAATGTTACCCCATCAGACTGTAATTTCTGCATAAGTTACTTCTCCGACAAGAAATGTTTTAGCCACAAAATAGTAACTATCATCTGTCTGAGCCGTGAATTTTGATTGGCAACTTAAAATAATACTAAAATTGTGGCCAGATATAAGTGAAATATTTAAATCTGGCCACAACTGTAGTATTATTTTAAGTGTCTTGTACCAAACAAAATTTGTAAAACTCACTCACTCGCTCAAGAAAGAAAGAAATAGAGAAAGAGCTTCTACACCATCACTTTTCTGTATTGTGCTTTCTTGGCTTTTTCTTTCCTGTAATATTGTGAGCTCAGCTGCATTCACTTGTCCACCTTAAGCGCATGTTACTCATTTTGCTGCAAAATGCACTCCTCCTTTTTGAACAGATTAAGCTTAAGTAATTAACATTGATTAGAGCCTGTCAACGGAGTTATTTTCGATCTGATTTTCATTGGGCTCTGAGTTTTTCACTACAGTGTTAATGCCGGTAGCCATGGGATTCATGCCAAAACTGTAGTGACCAGTTAAGTAATTGGCTTTTTATGCATGTATGCAGGATTTGGACTTTACAAAATGCAATTTAGATCCAAACGGGTATGCAGCACAACAAAGGCAATGGAAAGCAGCTTTTTTATGCCTGCTCTGTTGGAAATACAGTACTGTGAACTGTGTTGGAAAATGTTTTTAATTCTGTGAATGGTGAACAGTTGGTTAATAAGCTGGATCATAAGCACAAACCAACCAACATACAATTAGAGTATGTTTTTGGAAAACTATGTTTATGTCCATCCACATTGAAACACTGATGTTATGTTTTCAGAAGTATATAGCTCTGGAGACCGTTTTAAGAAGTCTTTGTTAACAGGGGTTGAAAACGATGGGATAGTGATGAAGAAAGTTGAAAATACAGATAAATGTGTTTTTACAAGAAATGGGTTTAACAAGCCTAAACAAAGTCTGTGGTTTGAGTACGATTTTAAACTAATGTTATATCCTGTGTCTTCTTGTCATTGCAATATAATCGGCAACTTGCTATTGTTCAGTCCTTTTATTGCCATCAGTACAGTCCACTTGTTTGTGTCATCTGATATACCCCTAACGTTATGTGGTACTGCTTCAGAGATGTGACAGTGTAATTGATCCTTTACCTTGTCTTCCTAGCTATTCTTACAGCATTGAAGAACTTACAAGAGAAGATCCACTGCTTGGAGCAAGAGCGCATGCAGGCACAGGAAAACTTGCAGCGTCTCTCCAGAGAGACCTTGGAATATAAGAAAGTACATGATCATGAACGAGAGCACTGTGATGACAAAAAGTCACAGATAGCCAAACAAAATGCGGGTGTGTGTATCTGGCATTTCTGAACTTGCAACAGCTGTTTTATGCACTATTAAAGTATCAGCATGCACTAGAATATTTAATATATATTTTTCCCACTGCTTAGAACTGTCATTGCAACTGAAAGAAGCAGAATCACGTTGCAGTCTCCTGGAAAAGCAATTGGAGTATATGAGAAAAATGGTGCACAATGCAGAAGCAGACCGTACTTCTTTGTTAATGAGACAGGTATGAAATGCTGCTTAAGTGTCAGCATGATTTATCTTGTTACAAACTTTGATATTTCTTTCTACGTACACTTAGTGATTATTTGTTTTTGCTTTGCCTTTGCTATTTTCATAATTGGGTACTGAGTAATCGGTGTGAACAAAAGCCGAATCTGTAATTATTTGTTTTGTCACTTGGGGACAGATTATTTGCTCCTAGGTATATTTTGGTCACCTCCTTGGGTGTGTCCTTCTTGTTCATCCTCAAGATTGATGCTTGTTTTCAGATGTCCCTGGAGAGAGAGAAGTCTGCAAATCACTCAGACGTTCAGTCCAAGTTGGAGAAGTTGGACATCCTGGAAAGAGAGTATTGCAAACTTACAGCAACACAGAGACTTGCAGAGGTCAGTCAGTAGCAAATCCTGCTTTATGCTGTGTTGAAAATGTATTAGTTGTTAGTTGAAGTCTTGAATTTTTTGTTATATATGCAGAGTAAAATAAGGGATCTAGAACAAAAGCTGTATGATGAAGAACACCACAGGAAATTACTGCAAGATAAAGCTGTCCAGGTATTGCTGATTTTCTTCTTTCTAAAAGTGCAGGGATAGAGTGGGTTGAGATGAGTACAGTATGGGGGTTAGGACAGTATAACCTGCATTTTTGCTCTCTTACATATATACATAATTAGAGCACCTGAATAAGTTAACCCACAACCAACAATAGCCTGCATGCACAAATTATTACATCGTTTGTACCTGTTTGTGTTTGTCACTGTAAAAGTTGTTCAGTACTGAACAACAGTGTAGCCTCAGGAACATGGCATATTGTAATAAAACAAAGAATATTCGTAGTCCCGCTCCACTGACAGACTGAGGAGATCGTTCCTCCCCCACACTATGCGACTCTTCAATTCCACCTGGGGGGGTAAACGTTAACATTATACAAAGTTATTGTCTGTTATACCTGCATTGTTATCACTCTTTAATTTAATATTGTTTTTTATCAGTATGCTGCTGCTGGAGTATGTGAATTTCCCCTTGGGATTAGTAAAGTATCTATCTATGTCTATCTATCTATCTAATCAACACAAACTGGTAACAGCAAATATTCCAATGAATGTTTTGATTGCTTTTCTGTTTTATTAAAGAAAGCGTTTCATTTACAGTCAATTTCAAGTTTTATTGAAATTACAAGTATTATGATTTTGTTTATTTTCAATTTAGTTACAGACTGGTTTAGAAGCTAATCGGATTTTGCTGCAGTCAATTTCCCCTCCACCACCAAAGACCAAGAAAACCAAAAAGAAGAAAAACACAATTCAGGTGTGGGGCTATGTTTGCTTTATTTAAAGTGCTTTAATTAGTCTTTTTAAAAGTTTTATTTTATTATTTTTATTTTTTAATTCTAGAAGTCCCCACATTTATTAAACTCACATACACAGCAGCATTATCGGTTCAGTTTGAGAGATGTGCCGTTTGTGGCAGGAAAGGTAAGTTGCGCAAAACTGTTTATTCCCTTCTAAAATTTAAATGGTTTACTTGTCATTTTGAATCCATAAAAAAAAATAGAACTGGAAATTGAAGTTATGATTTAATAGAGAAATTATGAGTTAGGGGTATATGTCAGCTTTGGAAGGAGAATTTAACAGGGGCAGAACGTATCTCTTAAGGTTGTTCATCAATTATTTAATCTCACTAGCAAAAACATCTAGTAAAAAACGTAAAACTGAGAATTAATGATTGATTGACTAATTAAAATGGAAAGTCACTGGCATCAGAACACAACTTACATGACTAGAATATTTCCTACATGACACATTTATACATTACCTTCAGCATAATGTCACATTGGTTGTAGCTTATCTTTATTGTTTCCATTTACATTAGAATGATGAGACAAAATGTCTTTGGAAAAGGGGTTCAACATAACATGTTTTATCTGTGATTAAACTTGCTTCCAATGATATTTTAAAGTATTGTGTTATTAAGCAAAAGCCACAGTTTTGACCGATTTTGTATGCTAATACTGTCTCACAGTGGGCATTTCTTCAGATTGCACTTCCAAGTTTGGTAAAATGTTTTGAAAGGTTTACTTCCTATTTAAGTTACAAATGGGGTTTATCTTGATCTCTTAAGCACTGAACGTTGCTGATACTGTTTTCTTTTTTTTAGTACTGAATGACATGATTTTCAGTCATGTGACACATACTCTGATATGTGAACATATTAAATGATGTTTTGAAATGTGTAGCACAGACATCCTATAGATGTTCTGTTCTGTTGTTTATCGTTTAGATGACATGGTCAAATGAGGCATTTTATATAATTTGGTTTATCTTACACCTCAATGTATGAAGAAGAAGTAATGAACAAACATTGAGTTATCCTCCTTCAGGTTTCTAGGTAGTAGTGTACAGAGCCAAGGTAAATTATAGAGTTATCTTTTTTTTTTTTTTTCTTTTTTTTTCAAGAGTCTGCTTGTCTATTGTTTCTTCCAGTTCAATCTTAACTGTCAGTCTTATTTGGAATATATGATTGTTGGTGTTTGTTTATTGAACAATTTTCAAATATGAATTGTATAATGGATTTCTTTTAAATTAATTTCCTGATATCACTCTGCAAAGGTCTTGATGAAGGGGTGTGTTTGTGTGTGTGTGTATGTGTATAGATATATAAAATTTATATATTAGGGCTGTCAAAGTAAATGTATTAAAGTAAGCAGTTTTCCAAAATATAATGCATTATATTTTCTTATTCATGCTAATCGACACTCCTTGCCAATAGATTTCAAACTGTGGTGAGGTTAACATTATTAAAATAAATCAATTCCAATTTAAAACATTTTTAAATTGCTTAAGTGCTCAATAAACATACAGGTAATTGAAAATGTTCTTCAGTCTTTACATAAAAGTAATTTTGTATCAATGTAGTGATACTTGAGAGCATCGGTTGGTACACAAAAAGTAGTCAGGTAGTATGTGAGGGAAAAAACGGAGTCTCCATGCTAATCTGGTTTGATTCCAATGCTGCATCTCACAGTGCTCCTGCTGCGAAACTCCACTCTTTCCCCTCTCCGTCTCCATTGGCCATGTCAAATCAAAGTACCATGTAAGTAACTGAAGTGTTTTTTTTTGTATACAGTATTCATAGGTTTTTTTTTTTTGGGTGCCAAGGGCTAATATTGACAGTTATAGTGGTTAAGGCTTTGTTCCTAGAGCTTCAAACCCTAATGTTGTGGGTTCATGTCATGCTAATGACACTGTGTGACCATGAGCAAGTCACTTCAGCTGCCTGTGCTCCAATTGGAAACACAAAAGAAGCCTAACCAATAGTGATGAGTGAACGCTGCACAGTTTGCTTCACTGTGAGCTTTGTGAAATTCTGAAAATGTTCAGGAACTTCGCTGAACTCCGCAAAATGCATTTAAGTCAATCAGGAAGAAGGAATTGAACTAGTTTTGACTGGGGTATAACAGTGCAATGCTGTTTTAACTACCCCTTGACCAAAAATGTCATCTGAGTTGTGAGGCAGCAATGCTAACCACTGTGCCATTGCACCTCAAGCAACAAAAGACATGGATGGAACAATAGCCTCAAACTAGCAAGTAGTAAAAAAATACACAATAGCAGTCACAAGTTTTAGATCCCCTCAGTTTTCCCGGCTTTTTGTCAAATTTAATCCGTTGAAATGCAATGAATGACCTAAAATGGTGAAAAGGTAAGCAATAAACAGACAGAGGTTTGCATTTAAAGTTTAGGTTAGCAAAAACTGAAAAAAGAAATATCATAATATCACAAATGGGCATTCTTCAGGAAACAACTAATATGTTACAACCTATAGATGTTCTGCAGAAATTAAAGTAAATTAGGCCTTGTAAGTTGAAGCAAACAATTTACACAGGTGTCCCAACTTCTGTTGATTACTTAAAAACCCTGTGTCTGTCTTAAAGCAGAGTTGGAACAGACTGTTACTGCACTGTCTGAAGTACTAGGTGGACAATATTCCAGTGATAATGGCAAGAAGAGAGGAATTAACAAACAAAATGAGACAAAGCATAATCACCCTTAGAAGTGTAGGCCTTTGATTTTTATTTATTTATATTCTTTGCAATTTCTCTAAATGAAAGTGTCAGTAAGTATGGTGTCCTACACAATCCAAATGCAATTGGAAATTGGAAGAAACTCTGATAGGAAGAGACCCAAAGTCACAACCCAATCAGAAGACGAGTTTCTCAGGTTCACCAGCTTGCATGAGAAGTGCCTCACAACACAATAGGTTCAAGCACAGCTTAACAGTAGTCAAAAAAAGCAGGTCTTAGTTTCTACTTTGAAGAGGAGACTTTGTGCCACAGGTTTGATAGGGCGAGTAGCAGTAAGAAAGCCATTCATTAAAGGACAAAATAGGGCCTTGAAATACTGGCAGTGGACAATTGCAGACTGGACAAAGTCTCCTCTACACAGTAGAAACTGAGACTTGGGTTTTGACCACTGTTAAGGTGTGCTTGAAGCTGATGTGCTGTGAATGAAAGACCTACACGTCTAAGGGTAATAATAATTGTGCTCACAGAATTCCAGTTTTTGTTAACACATTAGCCATGTGACAATCAGCAGCTGTCTAGTTCCATTGCTAGAAGTGATAACCTAACTGCAGCTGGAATGTCTTTTTAGTTTCGAGTCTGTTGGAGATGCTTTGCACTTTTTTTTCCTCCATGAAGAAGATTGAAATATCTTGTAAATAGTAATAAATCTTTCCTTATTATTTCACAGGGTTATGTGTGTTTTATTTTTCAGGGAGGTGGAAAGCTCCTTTAAGGTTTACTTTGCATGGTAGCTCATTAGCCATGCAGTGCTGCACTGCACAGGGATCAGTGTTATGAGGGGGTGCTGAAAAATTCCAAGTCCAACCAACTTCCTAAATTCTGATTATTTTGTCAACATAGCTGAAAATAGTGTTATTTTGTAAAGTGCAAATTTGCAGCTGTTTGTACCTATGTTTTAACATTGTTTCAGATCATTGAGTGAATCATGTCAATGAAAAGTGTGGAATTTTTAAATGTGGAACTCCGAGCTGTCATTAAGTTCCTATTCCTGTAGAAGAAAACTCCAAAGGAAATCCATGAATGTATGATGCAAAAATTGAGTGGCAAGTGTCCATCGTATTCAGCTGCAAAGAAGTGGTCTGAAACTTTCTGGTTTTTTTTTTTTTTTTTTTTTTTTTTAAAACAATTGCTGAGACCCTACATATATCCAGGGGACGCATTTATAATCCTTGAGAACTCAGTATGCTGAAGCTGATGGCCAAGTAGGAGCCCGAATGTTTGAATACTGATAAGCAACAACATCGAGTGGACACTTCCAATTTGATTTTGCGGCATTTTCAGCGAGCGTGTGCCAACATTTTAGAAAGACTAATAACTGTTGGTGAAAAATGGTTACACCACTGTGACCATGAGACAAAACAACAATCCATGCAATGGTGGCACTCAAGTACTGCAAGGCCAAAGAAATTCAAAACCCAAACGTTAGCAGGAAAGGTCATGGCTGCAGTGTTTTGGGATTAGGAAGAATCTGTCTCTTTTTTTCTGTCCTCCCTGGCCATTGCACCTTACTTTTATTCTTTGTTAATTAGTATTGTCTAGTTTTTATTTTTGCATTTTTTCTTTCTTCATCTTGTAAAGCACTTTGAGCTGCGTAATTTGTATGAAAACATGCTATATAAATAAATGATGTTGTTGTTGTCTTCCGAGGGGCCAAACAGTTGATACAGAATACCGCTTTAGCTTGCTGTACTGATTAAAGGAGGCATTGAAAGAAAAAAAGAGGAAAGCTGCGGAAAGGAGTTCTATTTTTTCAAAACAATGCAACTGCTCACAAGGCTAGAAAGACAATGGATGTTTTGATGAAGTTGGGGTTTGACTGCATAGACCATCCACCCTACTCCATCTGACTATTTCCCGTTTCAAAACCTTGAAAACAGCTTGAAACAGTTTGTTTTCGAGTGATTCGGAGGTGAGAGGAGCAGTTATTTCAGTGATCAAACATCAGACTTTTTTTTTGGAAGGGTTACATAAACTTCAGGCACAATGTGCAAAGTGTGTTGAACTTTAGGGTAAATATATTGAATAATTTGTGAGTTTCATGGCTAAATGTCATTCTTTTCTTGGTTGGGCATAGTATTTTCCGGCACCCCCTTTGTGTGTGTGTGTGTGTGTGTGTGTGTGTGTGTGTCTCTCTCTGTATATGTATATATAAAATATAGTGCCCCCCACTATTATTGGAACCCCTTGTAAAAAGTAGCAAGAAGGGTTACAAAAAAATCACTGCTGACGAACCATCATCTTGCACTGAAAAAATGAGAACATATGACTTTTAATTGAAACAAGTTTATTCAAAGAAAAACAAAGCCCTCATCAAGAAATACATATTTTTAACAAGAACACATGTGAAACAATTGTTGACACCCTTGGAAATTAATGTGAAACTATGTAACTGAAGCATGATTTCCATTTAAATTGGGCATTAAGTTGATTGGAATGTATAGGAACTGTCTCATTTTTTTCAGTGCAAGATGACGGGTCTTCAGGAAACAGTGAATTCTTTCTAACCCTTATTAATTTTTACAAGGAGTGCCAATGATAGTGGAGGGCACTGTGTGTGTGTATATATTTTAATCTTAGATGGGTAACACAACTAGGGTGTGTGTGTGTCTCATATATATTATATTGGGTTTTTTTTTTCCTTCACAATTTTTAGCAAGAAAACTAATGTGGCATGCATGTTATGCTTTAATGTGTTAACCAGTCTACCAGTGCCAGCCATTCTGTGCGTGCCAATGTCCAGAACGTTCTTCACTTGATGAAGCATCACACACGGGTCTTGTGTAATGAGCGGGTGTTAAGCGACAGGCCATTAACAAGAAGGCCCACGTTTCCTTCTGGCATGAGAGATTCCGACACCTCTAGCTCTTCTAGCTGCGAGGAGCTCTCTGGATTACTTCTTGAACTACAGGATGAATTTGGACACATGAGCTTGTGAGTACGTGTTTTCCAGTAAAGTATGGCTTGACCAAAATGCTTATAAAAACTTGCAGCAGTCCTGAAAGAAGGCTAAAAGCCTTGTCTACATTTTAAACCAGAAAAAATCAAAATGGATATTTTATGACTTCATATTGGGTAATTTTACATTTGTTGGTAGTTGTGGAAGGGGAGTATAGTTAGATGAAGGCTGCAGAGTTTCCTCCCCCTCCCCCCAAAACTAAACAAAAGCATGACATCAATATTTTTGAATTTTAAGGACATATGCTAATGACTGAATTGACTTAAAAAATAAATAAATAAAAGTTGGTCAAGTTGAAAATGTTCTGTTAGAAATTGGCACAAGTGGCAAGTACCCACATGCCTATTGCGGGACATAAAATAAAGATTGATGAGTTCAAAGATTTGCATTGCCAGAACTCACAAGATCAAAACATACTTTGCTGAGGGTGGTACATATTTTGGAAAATACTTTTCTTTTTTTAATTTAAGAAGTTTGGAAGCTGTTGAATTCTCCCATGCCTAATAGCTGGAGCTATTTACTGTTGTCAGGCTTCTCTACAAAATATGGAAGCAACACAACTGTCTGTGCAATATACTGTATATATATTTTTTGGTTTGGTTGTAGATCATTACAGTTTAAAAAATAAGTAAAACATAGCAAGGTCATAACATAACCTTAATACTCAGAGGTTTATTAATGCAGGCTTAAAAAGTGAGCTTCTTAGATAATACATAGATGAAATATAATCAGATACAATTCTTTTGGAAAATAAAAATAAAAATCCCTAGAGAATAATATTGGTGGACGTAAAGGAATATGCCACCCAAAAATATTATTTGTATATGTTACTTACCCCAATGTCGTTTGTAGTGAAGGCTAAAAAATTTTTTAATGTTAAGTTTTCATACAGAACAGAGATAAAAATAATAGATGTCCATGGTGACCTATTCCAGCCAACAGCAAACAATGTCAAAATGTCGATGAACTGCCAACATGGAGTAGCATCTTCATGTCTTAGCGGCTGCATGCTGGGTCCCTGGACGGCAGTATTTCTTATCCAGTGAGTTGTAGGTCACTGTCATTGGATAGTGAGTGGGTTTGCTGCTCCATGTTTATCTGTCTCTAAGTGAGCTCATTTCACCTACAGGGACCCCTGATCACGTTTGGTTGACCAACGGGGTGATTTATAATTGCTCTTAGTAGGCAAAATTGGAGTGTAAGGAATGGTGGTGTTGGCCAAATTAGGCACGTGGAGAAAAACCATACGAGACAGTGTGAAACAACATTAATAATGGAAGATCTATCGGTAGTTTTTAAAATGGTGCATGAGTGTATTTAACCAGTTAGCAATGTCCATCCCTAGAACCTTAAATGCATTTGCTTTCTGTTTGATTTTAAAAATCAAATGCATATAATGCTGTGCCACTTAGTCTTAAAATAGGTTTGCAATTTAAAATGTTACTTAACCACTTTTTTTTCTATAATTTGGCAACATACTGTATGTGAAAGTGCCTGTTGGACTTAAAGGCATTGGAAAAATGTTTATCCTCCGGCATCCTCCTCTTCCATATTGTCAGCCATCTGCTGTTTACTAATTGAAATTGTTTTTCATAGGGAGCACCATGACCTTGCAAAGCAGATCCAAGCGGCTTCGAGTGAGCAAATGCGTCAGGATTTGGAGCGGGACTTGGAATCTCTAGTAAAGAGGATGGAGAGTAAAGGTGATCAGATAGCCAAAGTGCACCGTCACCAGCAGCAGGTAACTAATAGGCTGACTGGATAAGGAAAGTTATCTAGAGTGACTGAGACTCGCTTTTGCCTTTTTGCCAAACCAGTTAGTTAGGATGTGCTGTGTTAAAGTTATGTAAGTGACACTGCACAAAATAACAGAAATACAGTTCCATGCAAATTACATATTTTGTTGGCACAACTTAAAAATCGTAAATGACACTGTTGTAGTCTGTTTGCTGTCAAAGCTCTAATTTTATGAAAATGGTAATGTACAGTTCTGATTTTATTTGATGAACTGAGTATTATCAAAAAATCTAAACCTGTATCATTCAGTTAACATTTGATAGCTGCAGTGTAATTCATAAAAAATGGTCTTCCTCTCACAAGTTTCATAGTTTTCTTGATGTTTTGTTTCCGTTACTCTAGTTAACAGTAACTTTTCATGTCAAGGAAATCTACATGAAGCAGAGAGTGCCACAAATACAGGCTGTTGTATTTCTGGGGCCCTCTTGATTAATGGTATGAAGTCACACATTTTTATAACTCCATTCCTGCCAGTGTTTTAAGAGTTAACTGCATGAAATTATCCAGTCCCTTTGAGCGAGTAGTTCATCGACTCTAAAATTATTTTGCTGTTTTCTTCTCCTTATCATCGTCTTTAATTTATACATCCAAATATTTACTAAAACCTAATAATCTAATTTAAGGATTGCTGGAAAATACAACGCATCACTTGCAGCAGAGTAGGAAATGCAGGAGTCAGCCCCTGGACATCATGTCCATTTATCACATACTCAGACTTGCACTTACCCCTGCCATATTACTGCAGTGTTAGCATTTAACTTGACATGTAAACATCATCTGGAGATGGGATGAAAGCCAGAGTGTCCACAGCAAACTCCACACAACTAGAGACAGACGCTGCCAACATATACAGTGGCATGCAAAGGTTTGGGCACCCCTGCTTAAAATATGTTACAGTGAATAGTTAAAGTGAGTAGAAGAAGAACTGCTCACCAAAAGGCATAAAGTTAAAGGTGACACATTTCTTTAATATTTTAAGCAAGATTACATTTTTATTTCCATCATTGAAAGGTACAGAATACCAAAAAGAAATGAAAAGAGGCTGAAGCAAATGTTTGGGCACCCAACATGGTCAGTAGTTAGTAACACTCCTTTGGCAAGTATCACAGCTTGTAAACGCTTTTATGTCGCCAGCTGAGAGTCTTTCACTTCTTATTTGGGGTATTTCTGCCCATTTATCCCTGCAAAAGGCTTCGAATTCTGCAAGATTCTTGGGCCGTCTGGCATGCACTGCTCTTCTGAGATCCACAAATTTTCAATGATGTTTGGGTTGGGGGACTGTGAGGGTCATGGCTAAACCGTCAACTTGTGCCTCTGGAGGTACTCCATTGTAGAGTTTGAGGCATGATTTACATCATTATGCTGTTGTAGGACTCATCCTCTTTTTAACTTTTTTTACAGATGGTGTGTTGTTTGCTTCCAGAATTTTCTGGTATTAATTTGAATCCATTCTTCCCGAATGACTTGTTCTCTGTGCCACTCGCTGCAACACAAGCCCAAAGCATGATCGATACTCCCCATTGCTTAATAGTTGGAGAGGTGTTTTTCTCCAAACATGCCTTTTTATACTGTGGCCAAAAAGTTCTGTTTTAAATCGAGTCCACAGGACTTGATTCCAACATGCATCAGGCTTGTGTAGATGTTAATGTGCAAACTTCTGGCACTGAATTTTGTGTCTAGGACACAAAGGTTTTCTGTACCACAAAGGTCATATGCAGGTGTTAAGTGCACCACCACTTCAAACTCTGCCGAATCTTCCTGCAGGTCCTGTGCAGTCAAGCTGGATTTTTATTATTTGCCTTTCTAGCCATCTAATGAGCAGCTCTTTCAGAACATTTTCTTTGTTCTTCCAGCCCTCAACCTGACCTCCACTGTTCTGTTAACTGTCATTTCTTAATAACCTTACAAACTAAGGAAACAGCTACCTAAAAATGCTTTGCTGTCTTCTTGTAGCCTGCTTCTACTTTTTGAGCATCAGTTGTTTTATTTTTCAGAGTGTTGGGCAGCTGCTGAGAGGAGCCCATGGCTGTTGATTGTTGGGAGAAGGTTTGAGGAGTCAAGAGAATTTATAGAGCTTTGTGATGTGCATCACCTGGGGTTTTCTGACCTCCAATATCTTAGGGTGCCTAAACTTTGCCTTGGTACTCCTTTCCTTTTTCACTGTACAATGGTACAAAACAAAAACAATACACTAATCTTGCATAAAATGCTGAAAAGAAATGAGTCATCTTTAACTTTATGCCTTTTGGTGTTCAGCTCAGTCAACTATTCACAGTCAGACATTTTAAGTAAAGGTGCTCAAACTTTTGCATGCCACAGTACCATATTGTCATGCTCTTTAAAACATTTAAAATGTTTAGGCTATGGATTGAGACATTATTCTTCTGGAATATTCGACTGCTTCATTACAGGACTGTTTCCCTGAAGGATAACTGTGTTCATTTCAATCTGCTTTTTATTTATTGATATTGTCTTTTAAGAGAACTTTTAAACCTGTACTGTGGAAAACAAACTTTCAGGACCCCCAGACTAGTTTTGTTGTTCTCACCGTATGTCATGTCGTACCTGTGCAGAACAAGGTAGAAAATGACTCACTGCAGCAATAGTTTTTTCCACTGCTCCTTGTGTCCTTCTCATCACTTTTCCCAGTCAAAGCCTGTTTTGGCTTTAATAAGGGATTTATGTACCACACTGTGCCCCTGGTGTACCTCTCTTCAAAGGCCACAGCTGATTGCTTTTGACACAATTTCTGGCTCATTCGGAGTGACTGTCATTCTACTTCCATACAGTATGTCTTACTTCCTCATGTTCCATCAGCAGTTGCCTTTAGGCGATGTCTTTCCCTCCAGCTTATGTGCTGGTGTAACTTGGCTCTACTGAGATGAATTGCTCCCACTGGCCATGTGGAATGAGGACCTGCTCTGTTTGGAGAGCACAAGGCATCTGAGTGAAAGAAGAACTCGACCACATAAGTGACTTAAAAAGTGTTTTGTGAAACAATACCAAGTTGAGCAGTTGTCATTGAAACGTCTACTTAACATGTCATGATAATCAAAGATAAAGTCAGTAAGAACTCTTTTTTTTGGAGCTGGTATCCAAAATAAGCAACTGGGCCTGTGCATTTTTTTTTAATCCATGCCACTAAGCCTGCTGTTATTAAGCTCATTAGGTCCTGGGCCTACACACTGTTTGGCCTTACAGGAATAAGGATTGCAGTCAGATTGTTCTAGATGAAATATCAATATTCACTTTGTGACATTATTACAGTAAAGAGTGTGTCAAATATACTCCAGATATTTTCAGCAATGCAATAAATGAAAAAAGTACCAGTGAGACAGTTGCTCTGTTTACCTTTGGGTCTTCTCTTCCAGTTCCTTTATGAATTTGCTCAAGTTGGAGGTAGCTTACCCGTTTGTAACTCTAAATTACAAATAGCCGGATTACTACAGTAATAAGCTTTCTGTTTGTATTCCAGCTTGCAAAATTAAAGGCTGCATCAAGAAAGCAAACAAAGTTGGCCCAGGATTCCATGGAAACAAAAGTAGCCAAGTGTAGTAAAATAAGTTCTTCTCGGGAACGTGGAAGAGCGACAAGGGCAAAGTCTTGCACCCGAGGCAATGAAAGCTTGCGACTGTTGAGAGATATGCAGACATTGCAGAACTCCCTACGGAAAGATGATGTCTGTTGGGATTACTGAGTTGTGATAAGTTGTGTTTTATTCTTACATTTTTAATAAAGTATTTATTTTTTTTAATTAAATGCGTTGTAGTCTGCTTTACACTGATGGACCAGTACAAGTCATACATACTGTAATTTTAGTGTTGGATGAAGACATTGAAAGAAATTAACATAACACTTAAGGCTTCTTGAAACTTACATTCTGTTTGTATTTTCACTACTGAACAGTTTTCCCTCCATCCTCAAATCAAATCCAAGCTAATTTTACATTTCTGTCTGTTAACAGGATTTAGATTTTCCAGTGACCCTTTTCAGGCATCAACCAATCTAATATAGCCAAAGTTTAGTTTCTTCATGTCATACTAGAGCTAAGAACGTATATGTCAGTCTAGGTTAAATAAAATAAATACTTATTTACAACATCAGAAAAAAAACTCCAAGCACTACGTTAATAAACTAGTTGATTACGGCTCTCCCTTTCCCTAATATTCCCCAGTGGCGATATTAGTGCAAAACAAGTCTGAACCGCTTGTGCAAATGACTTCTGGGCCTGGGATTGGAGGTTCTATGGTGGAGCAGGTCAAGTGGGAATCACCTTTTCAATACCCATGCTGCAGTTTCACTTCCAGAGATGAAGGTAGTAAAACTTGGACAACTCTGGGCTCCCTAAAGCCAAGCAAACATGACAGCCATACTGCACTCAAACAAGTTCCGGCTGTCAGGTTTGGATGATATCAATTCTAGTGTCATATTTCTTTAAAAAGACCAAATAACCCACCGGAATTAGCCACATGAATTGCCCTGCAAAGATGAGAGAGATGAGGGCCAACAAGAGTAAAGCTTACAAGCTGGCGGCAGTTAGTATATCGTATCTAGCAAAGGTCAGGTGTTTAGTGTTTTATCACCCGTGTAGTGTAGATCTTTCAACAATGAGAGAATATAGCTGTGCAAGATTCATACAAAGGTCTGCACTGGAGTCACTGAACGAGTTGGAGAAGCAGCTCTCTCTGAAGAGGACGATGCTGATCTACTTATCAGCTCCCTCTGAAGCTCCTCCACCTTCTTCTTCAGCTCTGCTCTCTTTAAAAGCAACTCTTTGTAGCAATGATGAATTGGTTCCTTTTATTTAAAAACAAACAAAAAAAAAGTTAACAGCAGCTCTTTTGTTACAAGGACTTTTCCAAGTAGCAGCTCCTTCCTTACCTGCAGTCTCATCCGAGGATTCCATCTGATGTAGTATCCCACCCACAGCTCCAGGTGGCGCATGCTGACAACAGGGTACAGCACATGATGAGAGTAATTGACATAAAGTGGGTTGAGAAACTCTTCCAAGTGACTGTTGATATAGGACCACAGGGAAATGGTTTTCTTTTGCAGCCCCTGAAAAAAGCCAGTAGGTTAGAAAATACATGTGTAGGGCAAAACGGGCATTTCACAAAATGTAGTGGCACTTAAGGCTTTCTGTGTCAAGCAGATCAGACTTAATAGAAATGCAGTAAGCCAGACGCCCTACCTGCCTTCCAGACTGAGCTATTCTGTAGCTGAGCTATACATCCACCATTTAGTCAGCTTGCTTTCTGAGTTTCATCTTATAACAAATGATGTTAATCAAGGATTAGTTGATAGGATGAGAGTTCTTCAGACAAATAAGTCACCTAAAAGGACAATTCATGTTTAAACTACACTCTGTACAGTATTGGAGCTGGATGCCATAAACTATAGTAACTTTAAGATCCACTGCTTCAAGCTTGTGACGAGCCCAATCTGGGAGAATGAGCCATATTTTAGCACCTCAACATCATTTTGCCAGAAAGAGTCAAAACATGACAAATAAATCTTTTAATTATTAGAAAATCATGCTTAGCTGAAGACACCATATCATAAATAAAGGACCACGTTCCAAAGATAAAGAGTGTATTCCACACCAGGCAAAAACCTTCAGCATTATCCAGAGTTATGACACACAAGTCCACACGTCCTCAAAGGCCTGGCATCATAATCTAGCTAGTAAATCGCCAGCCTCTTCCGGGTTGTTTGGTTGTCTCATCTGCCATGCAGCCCATGTTGTATGTCAATATATAAGCAGTTACCCAATTCCCCATAGCTAGTGTGTATCAATAACTTATATAATCATGTTTCTTAAAAATTAAGTGTGCCCTTCATGTAAGTCTAATATTAACCCTTAAACCGCCAGAACCGGCTAAAGTCTGTTTCTAGTGCAATTTGCCAGCACGCCGGAGCTGATCAGTCAGTGCCATACATTCATTGAGCAGCCAGCTCATGACCACAGGCACCCACTGGCAGCACAGCAGCCTCGCTGTCTCTGGGACTGAGCCGCTGCACTAAACCAGCCTGCCAGCGTCAGTGTTTACCTCTGTGTGTTTGTATGCAGCCAGTTCAAGCGCGGTTGGCTCAGAATGGCGTCAGTTGCACAGTAGTTTTTTTAAATAGTTTTTACAGTCATTGGCAGTGTGTAAAATGATCAGTGTTGCAGTGATTGTGATGTTC
Organism: Polypterus bichir lapradei; assembly: GCA_026402145.1. Taxonomy (NCBI): domain Eukaryota; kingdom Metazoa; phylum Chordata; class Cladistia; order Polypteriformes; family Polypteridae; genus Polypterus; species Polypterus bichir. Next base: position 88,560,365 of record JANRMT010028174.1, read on the forward strand.
TTTGCATGAAAAAGTGTTCCATTAAAATATCACGTTTTCTTTGTGAATTGTGACGTTTACTTAAAAAGTGCAGGGATGCATTAACCCCCAAGTATGTGGCAGCTCAAGGGTTATGTAACCACCATAAATATAAAAGAGGTTAAGGAAAATAAAGTGGGACCCTCACCAAACAAATTATTTTTTGGCATTGCTAAAAGCAAAACCTATAATCGATTGCCTGATTGACACAAACTGATTCATGATGCTTCGGACTCACATTTTCCTACACAAGCAACATCTGGCCTTGCATTTTCAATTCCTGGTACAACATGATGTACCGCAGAGGAAATCCAAACTATTGAAATTCATAATTGTATCGGTTTATGAACTACACTTACAAATATGATGTTTTTATTGTATCTTTGAGGAAGTCTACTTTCAAGTTGGAGCCCCCTTATTTTACAGAAGGTGGGCATAGTTATTACAGAATTTCCAATGTACTGTGATGAAGACATAAGAAACACAAGGAGACCTTTCAGTCCATCAAGCTTGTTTGTTTAGTTAATAGCTAAGCTGTCCCAGTCCCTCATCCAGGGACTCTGTAAATGCTGTCAAGGTTTCTTCTTCTTACACCACATGTTTCAGTAGTTTGTTACACAACACAAACCGTAAGATGGTTATTGGTAGCTGCTCCTCTGAAGATCTCTAGTTACTCATAGATTTACCTCTTTGATCCTCTGCTGCTCACTGTTGCAGAGGAACGTCCCAAACAAGCAGCTATACAGATGGTCCAATATCGTGATCAAGAAGAACTCATTGAACTCAAATGCCGCTGGGAACTGCAAAACAAAAGAAGAAGTGTGTTTGTTTCTCCTTTCAACACTGGCCCAATACAAACCCCTGGTGTAATGAAGCACACGCTTCAATCAAGCCTGTGCTCATTCTGCTAGCTTTGCCACATGCCCCACCACATGAAAAGTCACACATTTATATTCCACACCTGGGCTCTGTGCGTCTCCACTTTTTTGCTTCTAGTAAATACACATGACAAACAAGCAGGCCACTTCACCCAGATGAGGGGGTACGGCAGGTTACTGCAAATTACAACTCAAAAGAAAATCAAATACCTGTCTTGTCAGCTGCCAGACACAGTCAATGAACTGCAGGAATACGGGAGAGCGGTCAGCATCTGAATGGTTCTTGTCTCCATGACCGATTCTCTGACAGAATACAAGAAGATGAGATGTTCATCAAAAATTGGCTTGGTACAGGTAATCAGTCATCAGTCAGTCATTTTTCAACCCACTATATCCTAACTACAGGGTTGTGGGGGTCTGCTGGAGCCCACCGCATGGCACACACACCCACACACTAGAGACAATTTAGAATCGCCAATGCACCTAACCTGCATGTCTTTGGACTGTGGGAGGAAACCCACGCAGACACAGGGAGAACATGCAAAGTCCACGCAGGTAGGATGTGGGAAATGAACCTAGGTCTCCTAACTACGAGGCAGCAGCGCTACCACTGTGCCACCTTGCTGCCCTGCTTGGTACAGAATAATAAATATAAAAGCTCAAATAAGTAAAAATCTGGGAAAAACAAAAGCCCATATTTGCTTATTATCACTTGTCATGCCAGCAAAGAAGTGATTCATCAGTTGAGTTCAAACCTTTTCATTTTATCCTTTTTAATTAAAACAGACATTCTGAGCATCCGAGTGAGGACAGTGAGTGAGCCTGAGCCTGTGTTTAGCACCGCTGCTCACATGTTTAAACATAAGAACTAGAAAAAGAACAGAAAATGAAGAGCTTGTGCTCGCTGCTTAGCCAACAATTGGCTGTTTATCTCAAAGGCCACACCTGTCCAATTTACCTGGAAATTACTTAAGCATATTAGACAGACAGCACTTGTCTCCAGAGGGAGATCTGTTTTACATTTTATATTATTATTTTTTTTAAACCAAACTTTATTGAATAAGCACAACGGTGTCGTACCATGTTAGTGATTACGAATGTAATGAAAAGTCAAGCAAAATGACACCTTTTATTGGCTAACTAAAACGATTACAATATGCAAGCTTTCGAGGCGACTCAGGCCCCTGCTTCAGGCAAGATGTAATCTTTGAATAAGCACAGGAATAAACCCTAATAAATCCTTAATCCTAATTCCAAACTAATAATGTAAACACATTCCTAAAGTTGAATACCCTGTTTCAAACCATTACGTATTCATATTTTTCTTGGAAGAAAAAAATATTTATGTAAGCCCCTCCCATTGTTTCCATCCTCCAATCCCACTTATCCTGTGTATTATTTATTTATAAATAAATAAAACTACAAACTCCAGAGCACAGACTGCAAATTACCATCATCAGATTTAAAAAGTACATTATTCACGCATCACAATTCCTTAAACTTTAGTCAAGTCAACTTTATTTATACGGCACTTTACCTACAACAGCCGCTGACCAAAGTGCTGAACACAGACTAAAATAAATTTTAAACAAAACAAACTAATAAATAAGTAGATAAAATACAATAAATAAAACAAATTAAAACATAGTAAAAACAACTAAACAGAGTTAACACAGAGTAAAATCAACTGCTCACACAGGATCAAACGCCAAACCAAAAAGGTAAGTCTTAAGAACAGACTTAAAAATGGGCAGTGAGGAGGCCTGTCTAATGTGGATCAGAAGTGAATTCCAGAGCCTTGGAGCCACAACAGAAAAATCCCTATCTCCCCTGAGCTTTCGCTGAGTCCTAGGCACATCCAGAAGCAGCTGACCAGCTGATCTGAGTGAGCGGGAAGGAGAGTGCATATGCAGCAGCTCAGCGAGGTAGGGCGGAGCACGCCCATTTAAGGACTTAAAACAAATAAAAGAATCTTAAAATTAACTCTAAACTGAACAGGTAGCCAGTGCAGTGAGGATAATACAGGAGTAATGTGCTCATTCTTTCACGTGCCAGTTAAAAGGCGTGCAGCAGCATTTTGCACCAGCTGCAGCCGAGACAAGGTGGACTGGCTAACACCAACATACAACGAATTACAATAATCCAATCGGGTTGTAATGAAGGCGTGGATTACTGTTGTAAATTGATCTTTGGAAAGAATGTTTTTTATCTTCGCCAAACATCTTAGCTGAAAAAAAAACAGATTTCACCACCGCACTGATCTGACTGTCCAGTCTAAAATTCTCATCTATCCTAAAACCCAAATTCGTAATAACAGGCGTACCATATTGTGCAAGGGGACCCAAATCCACAGGAGGAGAAGTAGAAATAGACCCACTGGTGCCTCCAGGACCAAAAACTATAACCTCTGTCTTATTTTCATTAAAATTTAAAAAGTTCATTGCCATCCAAGCTTTCACCTCTTCTAGGCACATAACCAACATTTGTATAGAGTAAGCATCCTTGCGTTTGAGGGGTACATAAACCTGAGTATCGTCTGCGTAACAATGGAAAGCAATTTTATGCTTTCTAAGAATAGAGCCAAGAGGTAAGAAGGTACAAAGAAAACAGCAAAGGACCAAGTATGGAGCCTTGCGGAACCCCACACGATAGTGAAGCAGAGGAAGATCTAAATTCATCTAGCCTCACTGAAAAAGTTCTTTGAGTCAAGTATGATTTAAACCACGCCAAGGCAGTACCACGAATGCCCACACAGTGCTCCAGACGAGATAATAAAATACTATGATCTATAGTATCAAAGGCAGCTGTTAAATCAAGCAGAACTAAAATCACATAATCCCCTGAGTCTGTTGCCAAAAGGATGTCATTAAAAACCTTCAGTAATGCGGTTTCAGTACTGTGAAATGGCTTAAAACCAGACTGAAACACATCTAGCACATCACTTTCATCTAAAAAGGCTTTCAATTGAATATACACACTTCTCTCCAAAATTTTGGAGAGAAATGGAAGCTTGGAAATCGGTCTAACATTGGATAGTACAGTGGAATCTAGGCTTGGTTTTTTGATCAATGGTTGCACTATGGCATGTTTAAACAAATTAGGAACTACGCCTGAGGAAAGGCTACTATTGATAACAGCAACAACAGATGGCCCTAAAACAGAAATAATCTCTTTAAAAAGAGAGGGTGGGACAACATCAAAAGGAGAACCTGAGGGCTTCAATTGACCAACAATCTCATATAGACAAGATAGAGTCACCGGCTCAAACTGATAAAAAACAGCAGAGCAGGGGAGAACGGCTAAGGGGTCATAAACAGTGAGAGGTATATGAGCCCTAACATTATTCACCTTATCCACAAAAAAGTGCAAAAATTTCTCACATGTCTCAAAAGAGGGTTCCATACAGGCATTCTGTGGAGCATTTAAAACCCTATCTATAGTGTCAAATAACACACGAGGCTTGTGACAGTTTGACAGAATAATATTTGACATGTACGCTGTTTTGGCATCTTTCACAATAAACTGATAGCGACGCCAGCAGTCTTTCAATACTTGAAACGATACATGCAAATTGTCCTTTCTCCACTTGCGCTCAGCTTTTCGGCACTCGCGTCTGACAGCACGAGTTGTGTCATTCAACCAGGGCTCGGATTTCATTTTAGGCTGCCTGGTTTTTAAATGGAGCCACAGCATCTAAAACAGTTCGGCAGGTGGAATGAAACCAAATTATTGGTAAACTTATAAAAATTAAAATCCACTAATATTCTATTTTCACACAGCTTTCTAAAAAAGACAACAACATCTTGAATCCCACCCCCCAGTAATCTTATTTTTACGGGTTTTCCATATTGATAATTTTGCTTCTCCAATAATGAAATGAATTAAGTTCATATTTTCTCTGTTTTGTAGATAGATAGATAGATAGATAGATAGATAACAAAAAAAAGAAAAAGATGCCTTGTATTTTCTTGATATAAATCTTAAGAACATTTTATTTTACTAGAAATGTGGCCTGCTTATATGCCAAGCTATTAATTTTCTTTTATGCCATACATACTATGGATAAATGCTTTGTGTACATCTTTTATCAGTTAAGAAATTACTATTTTAAGGGAATTATATGGTTAATGAACAATAAGCCTATAGAATGTTATGAAAATACCACTTAATTTATAACTTAAAGGTTTCTGTGCAGCTGATTATGCAGGAGCTATGACAGGCAGACAGCCAGAACCCTGCCTTAAAGGAAGGACCAGGGGAGCAGATATACACGGCACAATGCCTCTCTGGAGTGCTAGATGGCAGACCCCTGGGTTGCAGTGGTGCCTTAGATTCCTACCAGGCTCCATGGGAGTTGGAGTTCAGCACAGCCCTGTTGGGCTCAGTGGGTGCCACAAAGCCCTACTTTGTCAGGCTTCCATCTCTCCCGGAAGTGCTTCTGGACCACTCTGTTAGGATAATCAGTTAAACTTTTGGGATCTGAAGATCAGAGGAAAAACTGTGGTGCTGAAAGAAGTTAAATAATTCCATTGAGATAGGAGACACCAAGAACATATGCTATTGTGCAAATGACTTAGGTGAGTAAAGAAAATTATTTTTAAAGCTAGTTATCTGGGCAGTGGCTGCTCTTTTATGAATACACTATGTAATTTTAGAATAAACACAAACAAAACTAATACAAAAAAACAAGTCAGTATTTTTTGTGAAAGTTAAGCTGAAGCAGTTATCTTTGATATGCTACTCTGTTTTTTCTGTGCTAAATTTCTCCTGCATGATTTGCCCTGACACCTCTTTTAACTTCAACTGTTTATTGTTCACTTTAGTTAAGCTGACTTTAGGGCTGTTTGAGCCATTAGAATGATTGTTAGATTGGCCACCAATCTGCAGATGTCTGTTCCATGTACAGTTGGTCTTGTTAGTGTTTGCAGTGTGTCTAGGGTCGTGATTGTGCTAAAAGATTAATTTTTGTTACCCAATCGTACAGTATCATAATCAGTTTATATGTCTCAGCAGTTACTGTTTCCATCTGTTTCTTGAGTAGATCATCACTGGTTAAAATGAACCCACAGACCAATGCCACCACTGTGTTTCAAACAGGGCTGCAAACAGGCACCAATATACATCTCACCAACTCTTTGACATAGCAGCATCTTTCAGAACCAAATTTGGCTCTAGTTTGGGAGTTTCTACTACTTGTCGTCACTCCATGGCTTATGGTCTTTGGTGTACTGTAATCTTCTGTTAAAGTTTATTTGTAAGAACACAATCTATCTTGGATAGGACTGGTGAGCTTTGTTGGGCTGAATGACCTGTTCTTGTGTAGAGAGTTCTAATGTACAAGACCATTTTTTCCAATGTATTGTGAGGATTCTGAATTCTTTTAGGACAAAAAAGGAAGGTACACATGCCTGCCATTACTGTGGAGGACTGCTTTTTTGTTGCCAAGGCAACCACATGTTCACAGCGCAGCAGCAGAGCAATGCGGAAACTACAAGCCGATCGAGATTGTGCTATACACGCCTGTCGCTGATGGGTGATGCAAGTGAAATTATAAATGCAGGGAACAGTATAACTTGGCCACTGACTTTGCCCTGACTATGCCCATTTGCTGTGTTTGTGTATAGGAGAGTGGTAGCTCCCGCTGCAATAAATAACCCTGCTGTTCCTGTTTCAAGCTGAATAAAGCTGGTTTTGCTAAAGTACTGAAACTCAGCCTTGTGTTTTGGGGTGCAAGACAGCCACACACACGTCACATGGTACCATGAGTGGGGTGTAACTGCTTAATTGCAAAGCTTTCGCATAGCTTGATGCGAGACATAAAGGGTGCGCCCTGATCAGTCAAAATCTCACACCGGACACCAATATGTGTGAACACGTCTGAGAGTGCTTTTGAAACAGAGTGGGCGTCTGCTTGCCACTAACCACTACCTCATTAATATGAATGAGGTGTGCTGTTAGTGGAATTTATCAAAAACATGGAGTGGCTTGAGTGCTGCAAGGAGAAGTTTGGGAACACATGAAATTATTGTAATATTTTATGGTATTAAAGGTAATTTGTGTTTAATGTAATATACATTATCTCCCCAAAGCAAGCAAAGAAATCATTTACATAGGTGGCCTTTTACACAATTTGAAAAAACACACAAGACCACTTATTCCATCAAGCTCTTTCAGTCAGCCAATTGAGAAGTTGCTGCAGTGTCTCATCCAGATAGATACAAGAGACTTTGAGTCTGAAATGGGTATCCTGCTGTGCTGTAAGTGTCAGATGATTAACTCCAACATAATAAAATATGCCAGCTGCAAGTTTTTAGCATTGTGGTTTATAGTGTATAGATTTATTTTTTTCAAACCAACAAAGATTGCAAAAAAAACACAAAAAACTAAGTATTGTGCTATCACTGAACTTCTAGCAACATGCCTTCATATATAAATTCTTGCCCATTAAAAGCCTTCCCTTTATATGCACAGCCAAGAAATCTGTAATAGCATGACATCTCCCAAAGGTAACTCAAGGTCGGGCTGGCCTTTGACATCAGTATCAAAAGAAATGCTGCTTCCATGGAGCAAAAATCATAGCAGAATGATGGTATGCAAGATTGCAGACACTATAGAGATGAGTCACTTTTCTATTCATTTTTCATGAATAGACCCAAAATGTTGACTCGTGAAAAGAACTTTATAACAAACATATTATTGTTCATGGAAATTAGGTCGGAAAAACAGAGCTTGTTTGGTTTTTAATAGGATTTATCTGAATAAGTCAGTCTATCAACTTTTCAATCACTCCATGTACTTTTTAAAATCTGTCAAGGTTTCTGATGAAACGTGACTTGGTAGTTTGTTCAAGATTCCAACACCTATTTTTTGGCAAAGAAGCTTTTCCTGGCTTCCATCTTAAATGCCCTTCCTCTTAATTTCCACTTAAGTACTTGATTCCCTATTTAACTGAAAGAATGCTACTTGATCAATTTTATCAGTGCCTTTGATAATTTTCAAGAATGGTAAAATGCATTTAGATGCTCTTCTCTGCCCATTTCAACAGCTGCTACATCTTTACTGTAGCCTGGTTACCAATACTGTACAAAGGACTCCAGATGCCATCTCACTAGTGCGTTAAAAAGTCAGCATGATATACCTTGATTGACATTTGTTTTCACAATCTAACCAAACATCTTATATGCCTTTTATATTTTACTTCACGTTGCATATAAAATGAGTAGTAAAGAACTTAAGAAGTTTGACAAACCAAAGGAGTCCCATTAGTCCATCAAGCTCATTGGTTAGTTAAAAGTTAAGTTTTCCCAACACTTTACCCAAATACTTTTGTAAAGCAGTCAAAGATTTTAGATCCTAGTTTCGGAGTTAATCTTTGGTGAACAACTATGTTAAAAGCTTATTAAAAGTCTAACTAAATTATGAAGCTATACGTATAACATACAGTAAATGTCTGGAGACGACCACTAGTGAATCATGCTTAAAACTGGTGGGAACAATCAGACAGCTCGCCGAGTGCCACATTTCTAAATCAATCTGACACCTCATGAAGGCAGCGCTCAAAGTAGGGGCAGTGATTTTGAATTGCAAAGACCAGAGGTGTTCTCCTTAACCTGGTCTGACAGATACTAGGCCTCTGTTTACAATGAACTGTCTGCAGTCGAAAAAAATCCTATTAGATATATAAATCTGTGTCGCATTTGAAGAGAGCACATTGCAAGGGAAAAACGTTTCTGTAGCATCAGATTTTACACTGGACGAGATCAATGGGCGAATGGTAAACATGCATGATAGATACACTGTCGCAGGAGCTGTGTGTGTTCTCTGTTGTTCAGTTACAATGTTAGTGTAGGAGTCGATGTAAGGTTAAAAGAACTGGCAGCTATGCTTGTAAAAATATGAGCTGCAAGATATGCAACTGAAGTAAACGATGTGTTCACACTCCGTCAAAAGGACTGCTGTTAAGCAAAGAGCCACAGAAGATGCAGGTTTCAGCACTGAAAACACCCAAATGAACAAATCTGCCTAACACCACTAATACATGCACATATTAGGCTGCACAACATCTACCTGCTGACTGCACATCTAAACTAATAACTAAAGAAACTTAAGATTACTGTCTAATTGGAAAAGCAAACATATTAGGACAAAATAGCTGCAGCATTATAACACACTGAATATTCATAGACCACAATGCTTATCTAAATTCTGTTTGCTGTTGCTATGTCATATAGCACGGGTGTTGAACTCCAGTCCTGGAGGGCCGCTGTGTCTGCAGGATTTCATTCTAACCATCGTCCTCATTAGTCACCAGTTCTGGCTGCTAATTAACTTCTTTTGCCTTAGTTTTAATCAACTTGACTCAGGCTAGCAGCCAAACAATAATGAGACACAAAACGAGCCGCCACATGACCAGCTCACCTGTGCCCATCACACAATATCTAAAAATAAAGAAAGGTGAAGGTCTTGGTAACGCTGATCTCTCAGGTCACCAAAACATTTGGACATTGGTGTTCTTAGAAAAAACAGAAAAATCAACAGTTTTGGAAATGTCTGCAGTGGCAGAATGAGAGCAGCAACAAGCCATGGAATTAAATAACGAGTTTAATTAACAGCAAGAATCAGCTTCTCATTAAGAGATTGGTTGGAGTTTGAAATCCCAGTTTAACTGATCATTTGTTTGCTCGTTTCACATCTCATTTCTGTTTGGCTGTCATTTAATGATGAAAGAAATCAATTCAGAGGACTGAATCCTCCAAAACAGGGCTATTAAAATTAAAGAGTGAATTAGCGGTAAAAACTGCTCGCTGATTAGGAAAAGGGTTAGAATGAAAACCTGCAGCCACTGTGGCACTCCAGGCCTGGAGTTCGACACCCCTGTCATATAGTGATGTAATAGTTAAAATAACAGAAAGATGGCATATCAGACAGAGGCACATTTCAAACTTGTGGAGCCCAGTAGCTGTGGTGGTCTACGTATGTATGTATGTATGTATGTATGTATGCGTCTGTCTGTCTCCACTGTGTCAGCAATTATTACAATGAGCAAATTATTTATAACTCTTCAGTTACCTCATGCTACTGAAACAGGTACAGTAAATTTTCAGCTACAGTTAACTTAAAATGCATGTCCTTCAAGACAAAGGAGGAAACCAGAGTACTCAGAAGATGACTAAAGGGACACTGGGAAAATATACAAATGCTAAACAATGAATAAACTATGAATCAAGCCCAAGTTCCAGAAGCATATTAAATAGCAGCGCCAATCACTGTGACGCTATCACATACAATCATTACTTCATCCGAAATTAATTTACAAATTGCCAAATTATTTCAAAACAAATGGTAACATTTCTGACATAATCTTGAGTACTAATTCAATAACAAGTTTGTAAAATAATATAAATATTGGATAATTTAATTATGATGTGCAAATTTATAACTTATTGTTCATGCATCCATTAATCAAATCTATTTCATAAAACTTCAGTCTTGTGGGGGCCACAGCTTATCCTGGCAGATTTGAGCACAATTGCAGGGAAAATCTCTAGGTGAAGCAATAAGCCATCACAGAAAACTCATAAATACCCACACTTGACCAGGCCACTTTGGAGTTAACACTAAATCTCCTCTGCCCATGTCTCATCTGTTGGATGATAACAGGAGTAGCCACAGAAAAAAAAATACAAAGGCACAAGGAGACCATGCAGAAACCACATAAGCTGTCACTGAGCTGATATTTGAATCCTGCCTTCTAAAGCTGTGACATACTGTAACAGTGCAAAACTCTATTCCAAACCAAAAAAAAACAAGCAGGCAAGGTTAACTGGCAATTTGAAATTGGCCGCAGTATGAATGGGTGTGGGCATAAATGCACCCTGCAATACACTTGTGCCCTGTCCAGGACTACTTCCTGCCTTCTGCTCAGTCCACAGATTCTGAATTGAATTAAATGGGTTTGGAAATGTTATATTTTGACACATCACTCATGGGAAAAAAGTCTCATTGGTTTAATCTTTTTTTTAATTCTTTATTTTACTTATGACCAAATACATAGTTATTTTATTTTTTTACTTAGCTCCATCCACCCAGTTCACTAGCAGTATAACTGTTTACCATATTTTTTTAATAAATGGAGTACAGAGTGAACCTGTAGCCTGGTACTTTATACTCCAAATCCTTAGCCACTAGACGATGTAGTCTGCCTCTATTTTTTATTTACCTTTTATTTTTGCACCACTAGTGAACAAAAGTCCCAGTATAAGTGCAAGTAATGTGGAATTGTCAATACCTTTTCTTTAAATACACTGAGCAACTATTAAAGAAAAACATTTCCAGGTAATTAGTGCACTGAATTAAGCAGGCAAAACTTCCATTGGTAAAGCCATCAATTGCAATTATTATTTTAGTAGCCTGTGCACATTAGTGCAATTTTGGATTAAAAATGCTGCTAGCAACTTGCTTCAGATTTCCAAATTTCAGTGTTGCATTTGTTGTTATAATGACAAAGATCTGCCCACTAAACTGGAAGCACTTAAAATGGATATAATCTTGGGTCCAAATAGAAAAGTTCTGTATAACATGCTACTGGGGGAAGAGACACAAAATCATATTTTATTAGGTATAAAACCACCAAGACTTTCAGTTTTCTTAAGTCAGTTTCACAAGTTCAAACTGTTTCAATGTACCTGTTTAGTCTAATCCATTTTAAGTAAATGAAAACTAAGAGATGACATGATCTAAGTATTTAAAATTATGAAAAGAATTAGTACAGTGGATCCCAGTTGTTACTTTAAAATACATTCTGAGACAAGAACACCTAGACACAGATGGAAACTTATTATGTAAAAAAAATTCTTCATGTAAAGATCCATAGAGTCATGGAATAAATTACCAAGTAGTGTGGTAGAGAGCCGGACTTTAGGGACCTTCAAATCTCAAACTGATGTTATTTTGGATAATGTAGGTGAACAGGACAGACCAGCCTGCTGGGCTGAATGGCCTGTTCTCATCATACATGTTCTAATCTGCAGGTATACAGACATATATTTTTTCTATACATCATAATCTGGCTGGCCACATGGCTGTGGACACCCAAATGTGTTTAATTTTACCTACCATCTGGAAGCGGTGTCCGAAGGTTAGCCACTCTTTCTCAATTAACACCTGAAATCCACGGACAGTGCGGTAATGGCCATCAAGCATTAGCATCGCCAGAGAGGTGAGCTGGGCTGTCCGGTCCCATCCATCACTGCAGTGTATAACCACAGAGGTTTTCCCAGATTCCACCTTATCTGCAATACGTAATGCTCCCGCTAGGATCAACTAGGGCAAAAGGAGGAAAGAAACAATTTAACCTTATTTTGTTCTCTCTCACATTATGGTGAACAGTCTTAGCAAAAAGTTACCTTGATATGTTCCAGCCAGTGTGTGGACTCCAGGTTAGATAGCCAATGGGACTCTTCAATGTTTGGGTAAACCACCTCCTTAAGCTTTCGCAGAGATTCCCGCATGACATGAATATTGTGAATGTCCAGAAAGACTAGTTCAGCATTCTGATATGTATCCTCACTCTCAAAGCCACCACCTTTTGTCTGCAGGGGACACAACAGAAGATAAGGACTGAGGAGTCTGCCTTGTCTCACTGACAGACATAAAGGTATAATGTGAGGAAACCCTGCTATACCTGCATAGCTGAAACATAATGGTTCATACAGCAATAACAGAAGGACAAGTAGACTCACCTTGTTGGCTACTGCATTGACACTTGGCCTAGCATCAAAGATAAACAGCTTGTGGGACTGTGCATTGGCATCCATTATGGCTTGAAGGTATTTCTCATCATCTTTGCTGCGTTTGCCATTGGCTCCCACCATGGGCTGGCTGCAGCGTACTACTGTGGCCTGGCTCTCTGGGTGAATCCATGACAGCACCTGTAAAGCAAACACGTTTAGCCTGACATCAACACATACAGACCTAGATGGTCCACATTCCCTAGTTATATCCATGTTTCTGCAGGCATATGTGCCAATGGTGAGATGACCTACGTGAAACAGCCTCAAATGAAGTGCTGTGCTAAACAGAAGGTTTAGATAACTGAAATCCTTCTACAAACTTACTGGAATTCTGTTCTTGGCACGGAAAGTTGCCACTCGCTTCAGATCCTCATCAGGAACATTAGCAGGAACCAGCAGCATTGCAGGATAAGTGTCACATAGCTCATAGTGTTCATTGATTCTGGTCATTCGCCAGCTTTCATTAGGTAGGCCCTAAAAGAAAAGGTGCTTATTAGCTTGCAGCATCTGTCAACTACAATAAGGTGTGAATAGCATCACCTGCCTGAAACTTGACTTACCATCCTTTTGTATTCTGCACTTGGGTCATACACTTTCCAGCCATTCTCAGGATAAATCTGTGCATACTCATATGCAAATACTTGCTTTAAAATAAAATAAAAGTGTTTCTTACTGTCACTTAAGTGCACAGAATAAAAATAGGAACAAAACAAAGTAACTGATTAAAAACAAATACAGAAAAATGACCACTTCAACAAGAAAGTGCCAAGATTGGCTTTAAAAATGAACAGCAATGTTTAAGGCAAGGCAGCCAGTTTAATTTTCCCTTATTTATAAAATAAATAACTGTAATATATTCTAATCTTGACACTTCCTGAAGTAAAGACATCTGCCAAATTAATAGTAATAATAATGTCTATAACAGGAAATAGAGGTGAAGAGGACAAGCCATGGTCCAGCTGTACTGTAACCCTGGAAGGGTTACAAATTTGAGTTGCAGCCAATGGAGAAATACTAGTAATGTGCTTCCATGGTTTAGTATGGGGTAAGAGTCTAATGCTAATATTCCACATTTGAACTTCTAATCAGACTGGTCAAAATGTTTGCTTACACAATTAAATTATTCCATGCATCAGGTAGCAAACTAATTAAAAAAAAAGATGTTACAGTGAAATAATCCATTCTATTGGACTATATATAAAGCCCCTCAAACTGAAAAGAAAAAATATTCTTCATTACTTTAAAATTATGAGAGAGACAGTCCTTTATGATTCCTCCTAACCAGCCAAATATACAGGGGATCTCACCTATAACCCTGTTACTGATGGCAGATGTTCTCCAGTATCCAAGCCAGAAGTTCATATGTGTGTTTAGGGGGTTGTTGTTTGTCTTATTATTTATCTATATCAGCTTCTCTTTCTTGAGCTTCTGTAAAGTTCAAATTTCACCTTGGGGACAAATAAAGTACATCTATCTATCAGCCTTTTCAATAACCTAGGCAGCTGAAAGATGAGTGAAGTAGGACAAAAGTCTTAACATAATGGGGCGGGATTTCTTTAAATGGCTATACATTATATATTAGAAAAGAACATCTCTGTTGCAAGGCCTATAACTATTTAATGATAAATATATTCTGTTCAAATACAACAAGACTATAAGAGCCAATCTTAGAAAGTTAATCCTCTAAGTTAATCGCGTACTGACGTTTGCTTAATTTGAATCGAATATAATTTTCTTTCATAGTCATAGACAATGGCATAGCCTTTTACCCCCTGTAAGTATATATTAGATATAACTTTCCTGCTATAACTAAGATACAGTGTGTTAATTGAGTCAGTTGTTATTTAGAATAGGTCCCATTGCTAGCAGGGACTGAAAGACCCATTTACAGCATGAAAATGAGATAGGCATACAGTTTTCTGAAAGTTTAGAAATGGTTCAGTTGTATGAGAGAACTTAAAGAAACAAACAAGATATAAGCCTTAAATAGTACTTTTCTTGCAATACCAATCTTTTCTCTATTTTGTGTGAACAGTTTTACTTTGGAGTTTTACTAAAGTTTTTAAACAAAGATATTTTGTCTGTGGAATTATTTCAACACGTCAAGCTATTGCTGAATCCCATTTTGCATACTAGAGCTGCTGAACTTTGTCTTTGTACCTGCGTTTCCCAAAATTACCAAAGTCATGAAGATAGTTACGGCATAGGAAAAGTTCTACCGGATGTAAAGATCACCAATGATGTTAAATCCATAAAGTGCTGTGGAGGGGAAGACAGATCCAACCCAGTGGCTAGAAAATACATCTGTATGGATAAACCAGAACCACCAATGACTACGGGGACCAGTGACCAGGAATATGGCATTGAAGTTCTGGCAAGATGCTACACAAACCCCACCTGTCTAATAGCACAAGAATTCCACACATGATAATTTAGATCATGCTGCCTTAAACAGTAATCAAGCATGCCTAAAGCGGATTTAAATACATGCCTCTTTAAAAGCAGCTTTTGCATCTGAAGCAAACCTAGGTTGGGGTTTACCGGGTACCCCTCACCTGTGGTTAGATAAATTTACAGCAGAAATGTCTGCTGGCAATAGCACACTTGCTGGAGAAGAAGTAGAGAAACAGAGATACCAGGAGAGAAGTGAGTGCTTTGTTATATTTGGTGAAGTACAAAAGTGAAGAAGCATCCACACAGACTAGTCAGAGCAAGACCCTGTGAGGAAAAGCCCATTGGGACAGCACAACTTCCTTTTTTGTCAATTTTGCAAACTTTAGGTTTTTCCATAATACGTCCTCCCCAAAATGTTTTGTCATAATAAACACACAAGATTTTAAATATCTTTTCACTTTTTGGCAACATTGTTGTTCTTTATATACACCAGAGGGAGCTCTCATGTTACAATCTCCAGAAGAGTAAAGACAAAACTGATAGAAGTAGGGTTTGCTTTTTTTTTTTTTTGACAAAAGTGTTATCAAAATACACCTGCAGATAATAAAAATGTAACTGAAAAGTATGTTTTATAGCATTTAAAATTTGCAAACTAATATTTATTTTTCATATTTTTATATAGATTTAAAACTCACAAAGATGAACACTTACAGTAAGTGTCAAAGACATGCAAGTTTTAAGCAATCAAATATGTGGATATTTATAAAAGGCTATTTAGTGCACTTTGAATAAGATTTTACTGACAAGAGAATATGATTCAGTCCATCATTCAGATATTATTTCTGGTTCCTATGACCCTACATGAAAATACATCCTTCCTGACTTCTGTCTTAGAATGCTCTTCCTCTCAACTCCCATTGTTGAATCAGTTTTAACAGTGCCTATGACAATTTTCCATCCATCCATCATCCAACCCGCTGAATCCGAACACAGGGTCACGGGGGTCTGCTGGAGCCAATCCCAGCCGACACAGGGCACAAGGCAGGAACCCACCGCAGGACACACATAAACACACCCATACACCAAGCACACACTAGGGCCAATTTAGAATTGCCAATCCACCTAACCTGTATGTCATTGGACTGTGGGAGGAAATCGTAGAGCGCCCGGAGGAAACCCACGCAGACACGGGGAGAACATGCAAACTCCACGCAGGGAGGACCTGGGAAGCGAACCCCGGTCTCCTAACTGCAAGGCAGCAGCACTACCACTGCGCCACCGTGCCGCCCCCATGACAATTTTGAAGACCTTAATTAAGTTCCCACATAGCCTTCTTCAGCTCAAAGTTGAATAAGTACAGTTGCCTTAGCCTAAAAAAGTCACATATTGTGCCAGGATTTACTTTGCTGCTCTATTCCGCAGTTTCCCATGCTGTTATGTCCTTTTTTGTGTTAAATAGAACTGCACATGGTATAACAGATATGGTTTCACTTAAGTATTTTAGAAATGCAGATTGCATATTTTGTATAGCACATATTTCTTCGGGAAACTTTTGTCAATATTTGGATGCTTAAAAAAATTATCCAGAGTTTAATTTATGGTATGTTTTAAACTGAAAGTTAAATTAACACTTGTGTTTCTATTAGTTGCCAACAAAACTTCTACCATATTTCTACCAAAATCCTACAATGGAATTTTTTTTTATTTATTTTTAATTCCAAATCTATTTTATCATCAATCCTGCAAATCAATATTTATCCTCAAGGTGGTGTGGTCTGTGTCTAAATATGCAATATAGTATAATCAGACCCCTAAACACTATCCCAAATCATTGGCTAAAATTAACTTGTCAATGCTGAAGAAGACTATTACATGAGGAAAGGTATGCAATGAAAATCACACAGCCACATTAATCTTCATTACCAGGTTATGGGAGACAGGAAAAGCAAGCCTCATTACGGTCTCAAACACAGAGGTCCTTCCTTGGGTGTCCTGCTTGTGAGCAAACTTCAGATTCCGGATGTCCTGGAAACAACACCACAAATATTGCATCAACCACAAAATGCTGGACCCACTTACAGTAGTTTTCACTTTAAAAGTACAGGACATTAAGACCAAAATATTTCTCTATCTGTGTCCTACAAAATCTCCACCCATTTTTTCCAATTATTGCTATTTATTTAGCAGACACCTTTATCCTTGGCAAATTAAAAAGCAAGCTATAACACATACAAGAATGACAGCTGAAAAATATTGGGGCTTTATTGTCTGCACTATAAGCTTTTATGCTCCCAACCAAATACACAAATGAAGAAGTTTCATGCAAGAAACAAGTCAGTTTTTTCTTGGGAGAATGAAAGGGTATAGTTCCTTCATATATGTAAACTTGAAAAGTTCATTCAAAAAATGTTTACTTCTAATGCATATTTTTTTTTTAAAAAAGTGAAAATATAGGATTTGTAAAACATCCTATATTTTTTGTGGCAAAATTTCACAAACATCATGAGGTACCCCATACTCTCAGACAGCTGACTTCCCTAGGGATGCTTACAGGGCCTCAAATGCAACGCTGTGTGTAGAATTCACACTAAAACACGGTTTACAGACAAAACTGAAAATGTGTGTGTGCACAAAAAAATCCAGTTCCATGCACTTCCCCTTTATAAATCCCAATGAACATGAAATTTAATGCACATGTGCATATTTGAATACTAAGGGCCCTCCCCCCTGCTCACTTCGCTCGCCAACCCCAGTTTTTGTTTTTCCGGATACACACTTTAAAGATTTTTTTGTTCTTTGAATTGTTGCTATGTCATTAGTTTTACTTTTATTTCAGAACTTCTGTAAAAACAATAATTTGGAATCTTTCGAGTCCCAATGTGCTGAATCTTTTTAATGAGGTCAGTGAGACGTGTTTAATGACTTTGTACCATAATTCAGGATAGGGTTCTGCGTTTGGAATTTCAGCGCAGACAAACCAATCTACATCATCAGCAGTTAATAATTTTTTTGCAAAATAACCAATAAATGCATGTGCGGTAAACCCCGTTTTTGAAATTCTCTTGATTTAAACTTCAAAGCCTTACAATATTTACATACTTCTGACAAATCATCTATGTCCATATATTCGATCTCTATTCGCCTTTTCGTTATTTCTTCGAGTAATAATTTCTCTTTCTTTGCGCTAATGCGATGTTTACTTTCTTTGTTTTGACACTGTCGTTTTTTTCTGCTTTCATATTCTGTATCTTGCTCTGCATGTGTTTCGCACCTACGTTTTGTTTGAGTCTTTTGAATTCCAGTTTTCATTATCTCTAACCTTCTCTGCATGTGTTTGGCCCCCTTGTTTTTTAAGCTCTTTATGACGTTTTACTTTGTTTTCTATTCTGTCTTTCATTTCTGACTTCGGTTTATCCTGCTTTTTTTCCCCAATGACAACTGGTCCGTGTTGATTACTTTCCCTTTTTCGAGTAATAATTTCAGTTTGTTTGCGCTACTGAGATCTTTACTTTCTTTTTTTATACTTTCTAATTTTCCTACTTTCATATCTTTAACTTTCTCCACATGTGTATCGTGCCGTTTTTTTTTTTTTTTTAGCCTCTCGAATTCTACTGCTTTCATAAACTCTAACCTGCTCTGCATGTGTATAGCGCCAACGTTTGTGAATGTCTATGAAGTTCTGCTTTGTCTTTTACTGTCTGTCTTTTAATTTTGAACCCGATTGGACATGCTTTTTTTTCAATTCCACTTGTTCCGGGCTGATAATTACTTATTTTCTGAATTTACACCTAGATTATTCTTTTTCTTTTTTGTATCTCCAACGCTTTTGAGTCTCTTTTCTCGCATTGCTTTCTTCTTAACGTAGTCGTCTATGTTTCATGTATAACGTATTGTCCTTATATGCTTTATATGCACTGAGAGCCCTGGATCTGTGTGTGCTCAAAGCCAAAACACGACTGAGTGTGTTGCTGCCTGTGCCGTTATTTGGTTGTAAGTAGGCCGTGTCTTGCAAGAATCTCATATTCAACGTCATCACGAGACGTTCCTGGGTCAAACTCTTGGCACAAAGTCTCATGTTTAAGGTCCCCGCGAGACGCTCCGTGGCAATTCTCTTTAGTCTCGCGGGTCTTTTAAGTGTCTTCCGTGATCTTAGCGTGAAGATCACGTCTTGATGCCCTACTGTTTCTCTCCAGGATTTTTTTTTATAATAGAGAGATGTACATCAATATAAATAGCCCCTTTCATTGTGTTTTTTTTTTAAAAAAAAAAAAAGGGTAAAAGCAAGTATAAAAAAAAGAATTTCACTGAATGCAAAGTGAGATCCTACTCAGTGAAGTGGATGGAAGGAAAAACTTACTTTTTAGTGGCTTAGGCAGTGCCCAAAATAAAAAAAAAAAGATGTCGAAGTCGAGGTGAAAAGGCGAGTCATAGCCCACTGTCCGAGTGTCATACAGAAGCACATTAGGGCACAGAGAAAAAAGGAAAAAAAAATCATGTAAACGGTGAAGAAAAAAAAAAGGCTGAATCGTAGACTTTAAACTTGTAGTTTATTTTCTCATTAAAGTAAACTTAATCTTAAAATCGATGTTTAATTTGAGTTTCTCAAATCCCATTGTAACTAAAGTAGCACATTAAATGCTTCATATTCTATGTGTTCTATGTGTGTGAATCACTACGTGCTTCTTAAACAGGCTCTGTCTTTAGTAGACAGGAGTATGCAGGCAGTGATCACCACACAGAATGATATTACAGCTCTCTGAACATTTTAGAATATTAAGATGTATACTTGATATTATTTTCACGATGAAATGCATTAAGGCATGTATTAAACTTGTGGCGGCATGGTGCCGAAGCAGTACCAATGAGCTCTTGGAAATCTAAATATGTGCTCTCTTCTATTGAATTGAATTCCTTTATTGTAATTGTATGGTAGAATGAGGTTCAATATGCAAATACTCCATAAACTTATTTTCCTATAAAATAACAATAACAATACGATAAAAAACAACGAAAAATATCTCTATATATAATCTTCATTTGGATCTTGATCTTTGTTTGTCCGCGAATGAATTAGAAGAAGAAGCACTAGATGGCAGTAGAGAGACAGCTAAAACACAGGCATTGCATTAAGAATCTCCTCCAGGCTTATACTACTGAAGACTGTAGTAATCCAGTCACACCTCAAAACACAGACATTCAAACTAAACAAATTGTTGTGCTTTAAATTAACTAAAAAGAGATCTTCATTTAGATCTTGATCTTTGTTTGTCTGCGAATTCCACACATGCGTAGACCACTTTCCAGTTTAGTACGTTGTTGTTACTCACGGATGTCAACAATGTGCCGGAATAACGAAAGGGGTGTAGGACGGTGTTACGCTGGTTAGCTCCCGAGGCCTGGTTAGAGAATGAGATTGCCGAAGATAAAAGGTACATGCCTACGTAACATATGAATGAAAGAAAGACAGTGGGTAAAATGAATGACAACGTAACAGCACGTTCCGGAAATTATTGTTACGTTGTAGCCGGCGAGTGCTGCGCGTCTCACAGTTGTACCGTGGCTTGCTCACATGTCAGTGAAGTGATCCCTATTTATGCTTTAAAAAGCCTGGATACCAATGTGTCCCCCTTTTATAACCATTGCTCTGTCTATATTGCTTTACTCTTTGGATTGCCACAAAGCAACCTGCGAGATTGGAGAAAGGTTGAGAAGACATCGTGAGAGAAAACAATAGCGTCGTGAAAACGAGACGGACTGTGAACGGACAGAAGCAGAAATGCTCCTACACCACCACATAATTACTATTCGGACAGTGATTCCGAGTAGGCTGTTCCTATCGAATCAATGTCCAAGGGTTTTTTTTTGTAATGTTGTTTCCCTTATAAAAAAATCATAATGCTGTGCGACGAAGGGCCCAGTTCACGACTGACAGCCGCGTTTAAACAGGGAGCCCTTCACAGACAACTTTAACACGCACAACGTAGTTGGGCGCACATGGCTAGTACAATATAAAAGCATAAGTTCAATAAACATGTACATACTATAGCGCAGATAGTGCACATGGTACATAAAATGGCTCAGGACTGTGCAATGTTACAGTTGTAGTGCAAGTTTAAAGTGAGATAAATGTAATTATAAGTACAAGCAGTTCTACTAGGTGCACCTGATGGGCTGATTGAGTGTGTTTAGAGCTCTTAGAATAAAACAAGGTCCCTGCAGAAAAGGTTATGAAGCATTTGCCAGATGGGAGAAGTTCAAATAGACTGTGGCATGACTGAATGGAATCCATGCAGATGCTGGTGGCTTTCCAGAGGCAGCATGTGCTATAAACGTCCTCCAAAGCTGAACGCTGTATCCCAATAATCATCTGTGCGCTCGACACAACCCGCCGTGGAGCTTCCAATCAGCTGCTGTATAGCTGTGATTCCACACTCACCGATACAATGGGCTAAATTACTCCAAGTGGTGCACTGATAATAAGAACGCTAATGCAGCTATGGTATTTGGAATAGTTTGGTCATTCCATGCACCATTATATTGTTACAGAATGATTACAACCAAGTGCCTTAAATTTCTAAACAATATGCAGTAAATTTAGCCGTATTTGATAAAGCCCACGTCATGGATGCAAATATGAAAAAGAAGGGAAATGACACAGAAACAGTAGCACGGTTTTGATGCTGGGTGCCACCAGTTTACAAAACCAAGCAGAAAACTGTGTAAAGCATGGCCTGAGATGTGTGTGGCTTTATGCAAAGATTAGTTTTTATACATCTCAAAGTGAGCATGGAAATGCACATAAGCAACATTTTTGTGTGTATGCACTATTTATACATGAGGCCCACACTCCCTTTAAAAACTGCAACACTTTTCTTCTAGTGCACAAAATAAGTTAACAAAATACATTTATGGACAATGACAAGCCAGTCTTGTAAATATTGTAATTCTCATGGAATGGAGAATGAAGTGTATCATATGTGGGCTCCTCCTTGATAATTCAATAGTACTGCAAGTTACTTATGATTTTTAAATAATTGCATTTTGTAGAATATCATCTTGAAACAATAATTACACGATTTCTGATATAATGCCGGATAGAAAACAAATATGCAGTTAAGCATTGTAAAAAGGAAATTAGACAATTAGGTTTATGGGAGAAGCAGAAACCAGTAATGGAGATTCAATAATTGCATTGTGATTTTAATGAAAATCAGAAATGCTCCTGTGTACAATAACTTTGCTACGTTCAAGCATGCTGAAGCTTCCTGCTGTAGCAACCAACTCATCACTTTTCGTTCACATGAACAATGGAATACATTTGTGTTCTGTAACAAAAGTGCAGCAAAAGCAGAGCATGTTGGCTGGTTAAAGGTCCTGTAATGTTGAATTTCCTGAAAACTTTAGCAATTTCCTTTGACTATTGTACACACTAAATAGTGGTGAAACTGGTAGCTCAGAGTATTTTGTAACTAAAAACAGAAAAATAAACAGATGGACATAGCAATGATGTAAGACAGGAAAAAAATCAGTTAAAATACAATGAACTTAAAAAAAAAAATCCCTTCATCTTTGAACACTGTTTCTCTGTTCTTAGCCAGCCTCTATCCAGTCATGCTGAATAGTGGAATTTTTCCAATGTTACTGTTTTTTTTGTTTTGTTTTGCAGTTGTTGCCATAGTTTTGTAGTGTGCCTTCCATTTTTAAAACTATTCCTTGCCACATACAGACATATACTGAATTCTAATTTTACTTCTAATTGTGCCATTTAACCTAATACAACTAAGTCACAGATGGTGGCTACTTGAAATTTCATGTGTGTTTTTCTTTGTTTACTTGTGGTTAACAGAAGTGAAATGGAACATGCTAAAAGGAGAACAATGCGTTTAAAGACAAGGATCACTGTCTCCAACTCACTGCCGGATTAACAGCTATATTCTGGGTCCACCCAGATGACCCAAAATTTAGGTGGTATTGCAGGAGACAACATTTTTATGGCCAGATGCCACTCCTGCTGCCAACCCCTTTTAATCACCTTTTATGACACACAAGAAGGATAGTGACCTTATTCTAACCCTTGGACATGAGGTAAAGATAAACATAATTGCTGGATTATATATATATTTTATGTTGCCATACCTCTACAGGTAATTGGAATGAAGTTAAAGATGTTTCACTGTCTAAAGTGTTTTCAGCTGATATTAGTTCATGGGTGTCATGTATCACTATATTTTAAACAAAGGATACTGCCAATGATTATCTGTGGCATCAATAACACACACTACTACAGATGTTGATTAAAAATAAATAAATAAAAACCTTTAAAAAAAAAAAAAGTGATATTGAGGAAAACAGTGAGTGGTATACTGCAGAAGATTAACTAAGTGAGATGATAGCTGAAGTCACAAAAACACTGTCAAATGTGAACTATGAGAGACTGTGTGTTAAAGTCAATTGTTAAAACATGATGAGTCCAAATGGAAATAATGTTTTTAAGTGTCCTGGGCAATATGGAGTACTCCAACATTCCCAAGGGTGATTCATGTAAGACAAAGCATTACAATGCTCCTCAAAGTTATATGTAAGGACATGACATGTCCCGTTGGCTATATCCAGATGTGTGCATCCATATGACTAAAAGAGGTATCAACTGTAAAATGAATCCAAAAATGGAAGGTATTATTACTGTAATTAATGAAGTACAATAATGTATATATGAATTTATGGTTTACTTTTTGTTAAATATTTGTCAGTCTTTATAAGAAGATATATCTTATAAGACAAATAATCTAATATGAGATATATTCTTTTGTCATTATGTTTATGATAATGCATCTCCTTTTATGAAGGTCTCATTTGTACATTTTAAGATGTCACTCTCTTGTATACAACTCACTTGCAGAAACTTATCCTAACATTAACAAGTTAGAAAATATACAAGTCATAACAGTCTGGGACATTCAGAGACTTAGTTAATTCATTTGTAAGTTGAAGCATTACATTTTTTCTCTTATTTTCTCACATTTTTGTTTATTAAATATTTTCCTAACAGTGAGTTATTAAAAAATAACAGGGATAATAGAATGTAAGAGCATGTGTTAGTAGACTACATTAAAAATACAGTTTTTAAGCTCCTTTTACAATGCTATGTAGTTAGGAATTTAACTTAAATTGCCTTTGATGTCCTATTGTTAGTTGTTGGTTGCGGAGGGTGCAGTTTAAATTTCTAAAACAGAACATTTTTGAAAGTCTCACGGTAAACTTGTTGGTTGCTTCAAATCATGATGGAGCATTGGCTATATGTTTAAATCTAAATTTTAAAAAATTGACAATACAAAGTTGAACAGATATTACTGATGTCATATGGTCTTTTAGAAACACACAATAGAATAATTTTTTAATCTGTCTATATAACCGAAATATATTTCCAAATAAATATTTTAGTGTTTTAACATTTTTTTTAAAATGCATCATCTTAAAATACACATTGGAATGAAAACATTCTGCTGGACATAAACTTTGAACAAAAGGATGTCACAAAGAATCTTAAAATTATACTATGCAGTTTCACTTTTTTCTGTCAAGTATGTATAGTATGGGTACAGTGCAGCCCCCCTTGAAAATTTGTTGCCTTATAACCAAGAGGTAAAATTAATGATAAAAAGTGAAATAATCTGTACAGCCCGCTTTACAAGTTCCAGATGAAGAAAAAAAAAATTTACATTTTACACTCATATGAAAAAGTTTAGGAACCCCTCTTAATTGTTTGGATTTTTGTTTATCATTTGCTGAGCTTCCAAAGTAGCAACTTCCTTTTAATATATGACATGCCTTATGGAAACAGTAGTATTTCAGCAGTGACATTAACTTTATTGGACTAACAGAAAATATGCAATATGCATCATAACAAAATTAGACAGGTGCATAAATTTGGGCACCCCAACAAAGGTATTACATCAAAACTTTTTGCAAATATAATATCCTCTAGACGCCTCCTATAGCCTTTGACGAGTGTCTGGATTCTAGATGGAGGTATTTTTGACCATTTTCATACAAAATCTTTCCAGTTCAGTTAAATTTGATGGCTGCCGAGCATGGATAGCCTGCTTCAAATCATCCCATGGATTTTCGATGATATTCAAGTCAGGGGACTGTGACGGCCATTCCAAAACATTGTGCTTTTCCCTCTGCACGAATGCCTTTGTAAATTTCGAACTGTGTTTTGGGTCATTGTCTTGTTGGAATATCCAACCCCTGTGTAACTTCAACTTTGTGACTGATGCTTGAACATTATCCTAAAGACTTTGTTGATATTGGGTTGAATTCATCTGACCCTCGACTTTAACAAGGGCCCCAGTCCCTGAACTAGCCACATAGCCCCACAGCATGATGGAACCTCCACCAAATTTGACAGTAGGTAGCAGGTGTTTTTCTTGGACTGCGGTGGTGTTCTTCCGCCATGCAAAGCGCTTTTTGTTATGACCAAATAACTCAATTTTTGTCTCAATCTGGCTTGTCTAAATGAGCATTTGCATACAACAAGCGACTCTGTTTGTGGCGTGAGTGCCATCATCACCCTGCCATACAAATGGTCTTTGTGCAAATTGTGCTGAATTGTAGAACGATGTACAGATACACCATCTGCAGCAAGATGTTCTTGCAGGTCTTTGGAGGTGATCTGTGGGTTGTCTGTAACCATTCTCACAATCCTGCGCATATGCCGCTCCTGTATTTTTCTTGGCCTGCCAGACCTGGGTTTAACAGCAACTGTGCCTGTGGCCTTCCATTTCCTGATTACATTCCTAACAGTTGAAACTTACAGTTTAAACCTCTGAAATAGCTTTTTGTAGAGTTCCCCTAAACCATGCTACTGAACAATCTTTGTTTTCAGATCTTTTGAGAGTTGCTTTGAGGATCCCATGCTGTCACTCTTCAGAGGAGAGCCAAAGGGAAGCACAACTTGCAATTGACCACCTTAAATACCTTTTCTAATGATTGGACACACCTGTCTATGAAGTTCAAGGCTTAACAAGCTAATCCAACCAATCTGGTGTTGCAAGTAATCAGTATTGAGCAGTTACGTGCATTCAAATCAGCAAAATTACAAGGGGACCCACATTTTTGCACAGCCAGTTTTTTACATTTGATTTAATTTCATACAACTATATACTGCTTCACTAAAAATCTTCGGAAAACACCCCAGTACTCAGATGTTCCTAGGAAATTAAAGACATACTACCATTATCTTTTTTGTTGAAAGCAGAGTAAATTATTATGCAGGCTGAGAGGGGTTCCCAAACTTTTTCATATGACTGTAAGATGAATTAATAACACAAAGAAAAACCAAAACAGCTAGGTATGCACACTTCTGTAAAAGCAATCCTAGACTAGACATTTGCCAGTAATATTGATAAAATTTCAAAATGCAACATACACAGTAAAATTAAGCATGCAATTTCACAGTGCTAAGAAAACTTATTTTAGCATTCCTAATGTAACCAAACCTTAAAGTCCAAACTTGTTTAATTGTCTTCTTTTTATTTTGTTAAGTGTTGTCTGGTTTCTGCTAGATGGTCTTTGACCAAACAACTATTTGTGGACTGAACAGAAGTTCTTTGAAATCAAGTTTTAACATTTCGCATATGAATTTCAAAAGGAACAAACGGGGCAAACAAACTGCATTTCCCCTAATGAGCTCAGATATAAAACTCTGTTTTAAACCCATAGAATTTTGGCCACTTGTCTTAAAATAAAGTGATTTGCATTACTGAAGAAGACATCCTACTATACTTTGATAAAACAAAGCCACCCTAGGCAGGAAAGCTGTTAATGAAAAAATGTTTGAAAATATAGGTAAAAATGTAATTACATTTTAAATGAAACACTAAGGGAACTGATGCATCAAAACAAAACGTTTCCAGAGTATATGTTTGTTGAAACTGCATGGTGTTAAAAAAATTTCAATATTTTTTCCATGAAATAGAGCAATGATGGCTGGAAGGGGCGAGCAGCTTTTGATTTGTGTTTATTCTCTGGATTATGAACTAGACATATTCCCGTTTACTAGTAATACACTAACAGTCAAAAGTTTTGCAGCACCTCAGTTTTTCTTCAAATTTAATCAGATGAGATGCAATGAATGGCCTACAATGGTGAAAAGGTAAGCGGTAAACAGCAAGAGGTTTAAATTTAAAGTTTAGATTAGCAAAAACAGAAAATAAGGAAATACCAGAATATTACAAATGGGCCTTCTTCAGGGAACAACTAATAAGTGACAGCCTACAGATTTTCTGCAGCAATTAAAGTAAATTAAGCCATGCAAGTTGAAGCAAACAATTTGCACAAGTGTCCCAACTTCTGTTAAAAATCAATCTGTCTTAAAATAGAGTTTTGAAGAAAAACTAAGGCGTTCTAAAACTTTTGACTGGTAGTGTATATATTGTTTTAAATTACTGTAATTAATTAGAAACAACTCAGCTGTGTGCTTACATATTTAAAGTGATAACATCCTGGGGGGCAAAAGGTATTTTTAGTTTATTTCAAAGTTTTCAGTTTACTCAATATTACTGCAAAGCATTTTAAATAACTTATTTTGAAGCAATTAAAGGGACTAAAAAGGGAAATATACTTAGTGATATTACAGAATTTAAAATAGTGAAAAAATATTTAATAATGGTATTATTTTGATATCCATAGTATAGAAATAGCAGTCACAAAATGTACTTTCAGTAGAACCTACTTTACAAACAAGCACGTAAGAGACCTCTCCCCTGCTCAAAGCACCACCAGCCTTCTCAATTCGACTTATCACTCCCAGAGGAACATCAAGAACAAACGCAGAATCCTAAAGTCAAAGTAATACAAACATGTATATATCAAACACAGAGATTACACATTATCAGTAAAATTAATAGAGTCTATTTAAGCAAAATGTGTTCATGTGCCACTTTGATCTTATCCATACATATACATACTCATCTGCCAATCCTATAGACTAAATTATGTTAATCAGCATCCTTACCTTTTCTACCCGCTTAAAAAACAGCCTGTAGTTTGTAACAGTCAAGGTTCCTCTTATCATTCCCATAAATGGACAAATGTAAGTAACATCTTTGACTGTAGGAAATGAATAAAAAAAAAGTGTTGCTCTCTGTAAGGTTAAACAACTACAATAACACAAATAATCATCCCCAGTGTTAAGAAATCTCCAAATCAGCTTCTTTCAAATAGGTATCACAAAATGTAAACATATACTCTTGCAGCATTCTACAAAGAAAAAGTTAAAGAGAAAAATACACCTTTAAATGAACACTTTCTATAAAAGTAGCAAAAAGAACTACAGAAAACAAAGTATTGCAGCAGAAAAGGGATACATTCAAATAAAGGCAAATGTTATGAAGAAAAAAAAAAAACAGGCAATGATCAAAAAACAAAGACAAATCTGAGCTCATACGAATATCTGTTTAAATTTTCCATGACTTCTGAAGGATGGATGTAATTTCACAAGTTACTTTTATGGAGACAAATATTTGAATGAAAAAGTGCATCTTATCGCATGGACACATCATCCAAGTTTTGACTCCAAATAAATTGTGACTTGACTCTTGAATATATGTATACCCCCATGTGTACTATGGTTTCACAAAATAGTTAGTACTGACAATTTTCCACATTAAATAGAAATAACATTGTTCTAAAAGCATAACAGACATGGCAGAAGGATAAGGTCATGTACATTTTTCCATTTGAATGATTTACAGTAACTCAGTAAGAAGGTCATAAACTTGACAGCAAACAGAGGTAAACCATTTCGCTATCAGGTAGGCATATCTTATAAAGTGACCATTCACTGTATATCTTGATAGCTCCTTTCCTTTCCTAATTTTAGAATAAATTAAAGGCATACCCTGCTTTACAAATAAAGTATTAAAAAAATCTGTATCTAACCTTCATCAAAGCCATAAAGTTTAAAATTACATATAACATTATAAGTGCTGGCATCCTTATAATCAATATAAACTAAGTTAAAGGAAACAATAATACAATATTTTACTATGTTTTTCCCCACTCTGCAGAGACAAAATTTTACTTCCCAAAAAATTAATTTAAAAGGATGTTGTAACTCTAATAATTCAACAAATACCCATAAAATTTGATTGATTTGATCAGCCATATGTTTTCAGACTGTTCACCACTCATACTGTACTAGGAAAAATATTTGCCTACCTGTTAAGACAGTACCGGAACCACTATCACTCCACGTCTATTGTGATATCTTACACTGTTTTGCTCACTGGTCATCTTAACTTATTCAGTGGAAAAAATGTAAAACCATCCATTATAACAAAGTTAGAAAATTCTATTCTTAGTCACGCATTGCCGCACAGCTCCTTTAAAATTTGGAAAGAATTTATTAATCTTGTCCTTAAGTATGTCATGAACTCTCTAGGCAAGTTATTCCGTAGTTTAGTCCTGGGTGCCCCCTGTGGCTATACATTTTTTCAAACCAGTTTTATAACTAGTAAATCATTTTACTTCTTCTCATTGCTTAATTAGCAGGTCTGTTACCTACTTAATACTGCATTAATAAAAATGCAGTAATGTCAGATTTGTATTTTTAATACATTAAAAATATATATTTTTGTCTTAAAGCTGTGTTGTTTTTTTCCTGTTAATTCACCTTTTCAACTCCCTTAATTGTATCCAAACATTAACAATTAATGAAAACACACATGAGAGAAAACAACACTTTATATTGAAAGGCTGAAGCTCCTTCAGTGTCAAAACCACTAACATTCTCCTTAGTAAATAACATGCATGTGTGCATTACATGAACACTTGGAAAAGTGGAATGAAAAATATTATGATTAAGATCTTACAGACTAACAAAACATTAAATTACCTTCATGTATCATATAAAAAGGCTTGCTACACTGCAAATAAAAATTTAGAAAACCCACTTTTGTAATATTGTAATATCTATATTGAATAAAAAAAATTTAAATTAAGGTAGTCCATTTAAAACCAGAAGATGGTTGGGATGAAAACCTGAAGCCGCTGAGGTCCCCCCATAGTTCAGTTCAGAACTAAGTTTAGTTCTGCTCTCAATGATTAAGCATTATTGATTGACAACCACACAACGGGTTATCTGACGTTAATATTATGGCTCTCCAAATGAGTTGGTGATGGTATTTGAGCTAAATATGAATTTGATATGAAATACAGTACGACTCTTTGTTTGCTCAATTTATTTGTGCTATCCTTTTTAAGCAATATATTACAAAACTAATACAAGGGATAAAAACACGTTATTTTATTTTTTCCCACTTATTATGGCATTTTCTTTCTCTAAAGTACAGACTATGTAATGTTTGTTTGATATAAAATAAAGCATAAAGTTGACTTTTGCTTGCATAAACCAGATTAGCAATACTTATTTTCTGGCAAAAATCTAAACAGAATTTAACCTAAACATGATTAATAAAAACAGCTTTGGTACAACTAACAGTAGATTTTTCAGCATTATGAATATATGTATATTATTATTATGAATATCTGATCATTTCAATTTTTATTTTTAAGCAGGATTGTTTATTGCATGAATTGTTAACTGTCTGACACTAAAGAAATATTTCTTTTCAATTCATATCACAATATCGTATTTACACATTTATTCCAAAAGTAGTTCAGAAAAGAATAAATTTAAAGGACTCTATACATATGAATAAACTCTTTATAAAAAGGGAAAAGTTGTAAGAAGAAAAAGTAAAAACTGAAGTTACTGTATATATGATGAAAGTGCTACAGTACATTTGGCAAAAAAAACAAACAAAGCATACCCGTCTCCTTCAGGGACTCATTTGGCAGCAACTGTGGCTCTTCCAGATCAGCCCAGTTGTTACTATCACCAAGGACCTGAAAACAAGAACACAATCAGAATTCTAGTAAAACTAGAAACATTGTCTATTCACTGAACACCAAGTATTAGACCACCAAGTATTTCATCATGTGTGCACTTCCCACAAACATATTTAATGAGCAGTGCATCTGCATACTTTCAACAGAAGAAGAGTACCTATATATATATATATATATATATATATATATATATA
>JANRMT010028174.1:88598689-88635747 GCA_026402145.1 Polypterus bichir lapradei
TAAGATTGTTGTCTAGCAGTCTCTCTTTTACAAAGGATAACAGCTGAATGTAAAGGATATAAGAAGAACAAGAGTGTAATAGAGTAAATTCAGTTGTTTATAAAACAGACCTCTGCCCTTATGATTCTGACCATGCTGACCATGATGTAACAGACTGCTGTGATGAACGCTTCGTCTTCAGCATTACTGCCTGGTTTCTGACACAAGGACATTTTATCACACTTGTCCCAGTAGAGGATAAGTTTCTTTCTTTAAATAATATGTAAATTTCTTCCTTAGTTTTGGTGCCCAAATGAGGGATGGTCCAATTCCTCCCAGAGAAATAACACCCAGCAGATTGGAATCTCAGAAGCAAGGCTAAAAAAGTACAGTGGGACAGCATCCAAAGTTAGGACTGCTCTGCTCCCATCCGCCTGGGACCCGACTCTGGAGGATGCGACTGTCAAACCTGAAGGGGTAGGAGGAAGCATGTTCATTTGTTATTTTGGGGATAAGGCATTGGGTTTAACCCCAAGCCATTAGAATACTTTGATTTGGCGGGATATTGTGTATCTCCTCTGTGTTGTCACTACACTTGCTTTGGCAGCGGGGTCAAGGAAAAGGAAAATTCACGATTTCCGCACCCAGTAGTTCTCCTTCTTATTACTTGGTTGGTACTGCCAGTTGAGTGGGTCTTCTTTTTGTTGCTTGGCTAAGGAGGATGGGATTCCTCTTGTTACTTGTTTCGCCAAAGGGGAAGGAATACTAAATTGGCAGAGTGTTAAAGGTTCCAACCAGTGGGAGGATGAATCCTATGGAGATAAGGTATAAATTAGAATGAGTGTGATGTGAGTTATAAAGACAATGTAAAATAGTTGCATAGATTTAGGAATAAGATGAGATCACTGTATAATTGTAGAGATTTATATTAAATGGGAGATTGCAAGGTGCCATTAAGGGTAGGGCATTAGAGGGCCATGCTGATCATAAAAATAGCTAGGTGATAGTCCTGCTCTGAGGTAAATACTGGGTTATCAGGTTTAGCGTTATAAGAGAAGTGTATGTGAGACCTTTTGTCTGCCTAAGAGAGAACCTATGTTGTCTCAGGGATTCGCTGGCATGCATTGGAGACTGCCAGTGAGTATGAATAGTGTTGTCACTATTGTTTGGGGGAGTTCCCTCGATTTTGCTCTGGGTTTGACTGGAGGTATCAGTAGAAAGTATGTGGAAAATTGAATTGGTCATTAGTGTATTTTTGTATATTGAATAAATATATAGTAACACTTTAAAAAGAACTGAGTGCACTGCAAGGTTACACAGGTGAATGATTGAAAGTGTGTTTGAAAAATAAAATGGATGGTGCAACACACAGCTTTAGTTATTTTATAAAATGACATGGTTGAGGAAGAATGCTGTGAGCGCTGAAACACATTGAAAAAACGCTCCATGATTTTGAAAATGCAGTTCTCTGCCTCAGAAATTATCTGTGAATAGGATTTCTTTTTCTGAAATGTACATGTATTAAATTGAATGTTCAAGCAACTTTCATGCAAGTGATGTTGAGATTGAAAACGAAAGTGAGGTACCTGCATCACCTGATCAGTCCCCAGGTGATCAAAGTGATGAAGACGTTCACGTAGCTGATGTGCCTATGGCAACGTTCGCCTGGGAGGACTACTCAGACATATATCTATGGGAGGCGAGCTGGCTACAGGACTTCACCAAATGACGCATCATGCTAGTGTACACTACGGATTACTAGCCACTCCACTACTTCAAGCTGTTTTCTCCAGAAAGTGCCTTTGAGCTTATGAGTGATGACACAAACATATGCTGAACAGTTCTGTGATTCTCTGGCTGAGCTTTTAACGTATTCTCGTGTAGCACATACTACAAGCAGTGTAAAGTGGCAAAGCACATCATTGGCTGCTTTGAATGTTACCATATCTTGCAGGACTATGTTATGTAATAGGTATGTGAATTCACATACTGTAGAGGCTCACAGAACATAAAACACACTGACATTTGTCATAAATAAGCATTTTATATTGATTTATGTATGAAACCATTGCTTTGTGTGCTTTCCAGAAAAGTTTTTTTGGAAAAAATATTCTGCCTTGGGCCAAAACAAAAAAAAAAAAAGAATTAGCCCTCAAAGAGTTAATGAACTGCTGGGTGTACTTTGAAATACCCCTGTAAGCTTCACTGTAGTACCTTATAAAAGTACTGGTTTTACCAAGTCGGTGGTTTTTCAAACCACAGAGGTGGTAATTACTGTAATGTCTTAGACGCCTTTTGACATAAGTATCTCATTTCCCAACAGTGAGCTGTATGCAAGGCAAAAGTATCTGAAAACCACCCTGTCGGGGTTTCTTCCACCTCTGGGGTTAAGGTTAATTTTTATCAGTTTTCACACAAGAGGTGGGGCCACCTCCCAGTCACCATTAGGAACTGTCTTCCACCATATAAATCCAGAGGGCCTTTTGTGTTCCATAGGAGTTTCATTCTTAGTACAAGCAGTGTTTTTTATTTATAAATACTCTGTGTTTGTCCTATTACTAACTGGAGTTTGACATTGATATTCCCCTCTAGTGCACATTTTTGGAAGTATTTTTGGGACTACGTGCTTTTGGACTCCTGGTTCACAACACACCCCATCCAACCATTCATCCATTTTCTCATTCCACCTGCTCCAAATCAAGTTTGGGGAAGTCTAATTCTCCTTTCACACCAATATGAAGAAATCAGGAACCCAACCTTGATGGGAGGCCAGTCCATTGTGAGGCACTACATCCTCTGGTCATGGTCAAAAAGTTTATCTGCCAGTGCTCTGACAAAACAATAAGACCCTGACCTAGGTGAAAAGACGTATAGTAATATTGTGTGAAAATTCACATTTAGGTTAGTGTACAATCCTTTCGGGGTAGCTAGACCCTGGTGGGTATGCTTCAGTCCTTGTGGTTGAGGAAACTGAAAACAAGATTGGTCTCATTAACTTTAATAGAAAATAGTCAATATGAGTCAGATATTCCAAGGTGAACATTGGTAAGAAATATTTACTGTATTAAAGACAGTAGACATGCGATTTGAGAAATTAAGTAGAGGTGTAGTTAGGCTAATGGAGAATATATATGCAAATAAATTATCTTTGCTGAAGTACAACACTGTAGGCCCTCAAGAGAGCTTGCATTGAGTTGCCTCGATGAAATGTGTCCTTTCTGTGGCATGCAAAGTAACACATTTACATGTACTCTTCTGGTGATAAGATATGCATACAGCTGTGTAAACGGACCACAGAATTATTGCAAATGTTGTGGAGCACAAGCGCAGCTCTTGTTGAGCCTTCATGATAATTTTTCCCAGTATAACAAAATGTTGCTGTCTGATGAAAGATGTCCGTGACACCCACAGGGCGTTTATTATTATTACTTCTGGCTCACTTGAAAATTTGCTGTGTGGAATTGGAGATTGAACCAAAATAAATAATCATCTCCTCAATTAACACAAAACAAATGGACTATGAACATGAACACATCTTTAGTAGAAGAGGAGAGTGTCAACAAGTAACAAACAAATACCTTGGTACTTCCACTGAACCAGAAACCCACACCTGCACTCTGCTGCATTCTGTAAGGCCAAAAAAATGCTAAAAGACTTTTTAAGCAGCAAAACCATTCAACCTAGTAATGCACTCGTTCCTGAAACAGATAGTGTGACAGTGTGGGTCGGCTTCATGCTCCCTGTTGCATTCGGTAGCTACTTGAACCCAACATCATCGATAGTCATGACCGGGATGAGCTTGGCAGATGAGGACAAACACACGCTAAGTAAGGGATAGGTAAAACAGTAATATAATGTTTTTATTAAAACAGTGTCCAAAGTGCAGTGCTTCAAAAATTCAATAAATAAATAATTCAAAAACAGAAAGTGTTCTGTGGAGGTTAAAAGCCAACAAATAGAGAAGCCATTGAAACGAGGTTAAAACACAGCAGGAAACTATCCCTAAAAACATGAGACCTGGTGCACTCCTTTAAAACAGCCGTCTCCTCAGCTTATCCTGACCAGACGTTGCAGCTGAGGAGACAGCTATCTAACAGATGCCTACCATCCTTCTACGTGTCCATGGCTGTAACACAAGGCTGGGGTCCTCAAAGGCCATGGTGCTCACAATGGGGCTCCCTGTCTGACCCTCACTAACTCCCGCTGCCTTCCCGGATTTCTGCTGTGAGCCACCTGCAACACCTGGTCACTCCAGCTCCCTAAGTCGCTCAACTGGAGTGATCCTCTACGACAATTACCTGAGTGGTGGCCAGCTACTCCCTTGACGGGCTCTCCTCATAGCTGCCTGCCTCCTCATACGCTCTCTTTTGTACCTGCGTTGGCCCTCTCTCCTCTTTGCGTGCCTGCTTCTTTTTCCTTCTTTTAGCCTCGGCTTTGTTCTCCTCCCATCTGCCCCTTACACTGCCTTTTTATATGCTGGGGAGCAGCTGCAGGTGTGTTCACCTGATTGCCACCCCAGGATGATGATAAGACAATCAGACTGTCTGCAAGTGCCGGCAAGGCAACGCAGAGTCGGCTAACTGCCTCCCACCATCTTCTCAGACAATTGCTTGCACCTGCTCCACTCCCCAGTGTGAGCGCATCCAATTATTTATTTATTCAAAATTGGTGCAGCACCACAAACCACTCATCACAGATAGATAGATAGATAGTGTACAGGTTTGGATAATTTATAATGAGTAATTGGAATCAAAGGAGGTCAAAAGGAAAGCTAAAGTCAAAAGTAAGCAATCAGGAATCTAGATAACAGAAGAGAGTTCATAACCAAAGAGGGTTTAAATTAACCACACAAACAGAAGAGGAAGATTTCTTTAAAAGTCCACAAACTTGGACAAACTAGGAAGTGTCCAATGCTGACATGTATACCTTTGATCCCATTATAACAACATTTATTTATATAGCACCTTCCAATACAAAGTATAATTCGAGGTGCTGTACAAAATGGTAGTAAATAGAAACAAAGAAAAACAATAATTAAATAAACTAATTATACTAAAAATCTGATGGTCAGTGGGAAGACAAAAACCTCTGGGGTTCTGGGATCAAAAACCCACCAAAAACGTGCTGAGAATTCTATTGCATATTATATATCTAAGATACAAAATAGAAAAATTCAGCCAGTATCAGAGTCAGAGTTAGCCAGTGTAATCATCGTCAAGGACCAGATCTCAATGTTCTTCTTCTTCCTCAGACGTCACGTGCTACCAGCCTGGGATGTCACACGTCACACACTCCTGTTTGACCTCAACTGTCTGGCAACATAGATAACAAGGATCACAGTACTGAGGCACTCATAATGAAACCAAAATGGGGTGGCAAGAGAATAATATTTATTTTCAACACAATGAAAAATGATCTGTTCTAAAAATAAATAAAATGACTAGATTTCTTGACCTCTAAATGTGACCCGACATTTGCGCGATAGACATATGCGCGCCGACAAAATAGCGCCGATTAAAATGCGCCGTCAAAATCGCGCCGACAAAATCACGAAAGTTTCATTAAATATGAATTACTAGTTTAAAGCATATATAATAATGTTTATTTTAGAAGTCAATATTATGAGACGTGGCATGCCATCAGCACGGCACGCAGATAGTCCTTAAGATCACGCCCTGCATATGTAGGAAGAATTGCAGCAAGGGCGTCCCACTCTCTTGGCCTCTCTCGCGATTTTGTTGGCGCGCATTTGTCGAAAACCAGTTAGCGGGTTTGTCGGCGCTCATTTGTCCGTCGCGGTTTTGTCGGGGCGCATATGTCTATCGCGCTTTTGTTGGTGAACCCCTCTAAAACCCCTAAACAATGTCTCAAATATTTTTAAAGGCCAAGGAAACTCTATGAAAACTTTAAAAAGAAAAATCAAGTAATGATGGATCGGTAGATAGAGATGAAAACTAAATACACCAACTTTCAATTGCATGCCTTTAGATGTCAGGATATTTACAGTAACTAACATTCCTCTAGACCTTACCAGTCTCTAAACTTAACTAAACTGAACCTCAGGTGATAAACAGCACATCAATTTAAGGGCTGTTTTTTTGTTTTGTTTTTTAGTCTTTTTTGTTTCGGTCCATTACTTTTCTTTTGCAAAAGTTTGTTTGTGTTATTTGTATTTTTTCCCAGATCTCTTTTGCCCTAAATCACTCCAGGACCTTCAGGTGTTACATGATAGCTCTGTTTAAGGCACCTGTTGCCATTACTAAAGTTGTGTAGCATTGGCTAACTTGTTCTTCAACTCTCTTTTGTGAATCCCATTTTGGACATCTGTTGGTCTTTGGACTGCTTTAATTTTTTCAGGTTTTTGATTTTGGATTTAGTGTACTTGCTTTTTGTTCTTTAGTTTATTTTCTTTTTCTTTTTGCATTTTTGTAGTTGGTTTTGTTTCTTTGTTGCATCTATAAATGTTTTAATTTTGGTTTGAAATATCTTTATTATACATTAAATATTAGTAGTTTTGGGGTGTACAAAAACATGTTTAATCTTATTACTTACATATAATCTGAAAGCATAATTAGATCCAAGTGCTTCTAATCAAGTGCACTTGAGTAGTTGATGATCAGTTGTAGTGTTACCAATAAATATAAAAGCTGAACCTATATCAGTTTAGTCTACAGCACTGAGATTTATGGGAGCAACATGCCAAATACAAATGCAACAATCTCAGAGAAGCAGTTGTACCTGCCATAAGTCCGGGAAAGGTTGTAAGGCAAACAATCAGAAGGATTACTTACAGTAGAAATAGAAATTGGTTGGGGTTGTTGCCACTCTTACCAAAAGTGGACCTTCTAGGAAAACCAATCCAGATAGATATCCATTTGTATAAATCTCTGAGAAATTGTAAAGCTGTGTTCAGAGATCTATAGGCCGCTGCCAGCATGTAAATGATACAATTCATGACTTTGCCATCAGCAAAAAATTGAAGTGGAATGACTTTCATGGAAAAGTAAAAGAAAGAAAACTCTTTCTCTCCATAAAGAACAAGCTAGCACCGCTTAGGTTTGCAAAATCGCTCTAGATCAGGGGTCCTCAATCACGGTCCTGGAGGGCTGCAGTGGCTTCAGGTTTTTGCTCTAAACCAATTGCTTAATAAGAAGCACTTCTGATTCACTTTAGTTTCCTCACTCGTTAAGATTTTGAACCCTTATTGCTAATTTTTTGTCTTAAACAGCTGTATTCTTGGTTTTTAATTGCTTCTAATTAGCAATAACATGCAAACGATAAAAGAGACCAGAATTTCTCCATTTAGCTAGTCTCCATTTATACCTGTGTGTATTTATCATGTACTGTTCGGTTTAATTAAATACTTGAAAGGAAAGTGAAGAGAAAAAAGTAAAGGACTGAGAATTACTCATCCATTTTAGCCTTCAAATCATTTGGATGATATCCTTAGAAAGGGGAAGAAAATCTACGATGTGAGAATGACTTGACATAGCAGAGTTAAAGCACTAACAAGCCATGAAATCAAATTATTGGAAAGAATTGCTTTCTAATCAAGCAACCAGGTTAGAACAAAAACCTGCAGCCACTGTGGCCCTCCAGGACTGTGATTGAGGACCCCTGCTCTAGATTCATGTTCTCTGAACAGGCAAGACCAAACTGGAATGGTCTACTTATTTTGCACAATGCCACATCGGTGAAAACCCAAACAGTGTGTATCACTAGCATAGTACTGACAGAATGATGGTTTTGAGTTGTTTTTCAGACACTGGATGTGGCTGTTTTGCAATTACTGAATCCAGGATGAAGTCTTATCTGTACCAGAGTATTCTGGAAAATGCTATAAGGACACCTGTCTAACACCTAAAATTTTGTTGAGTTCAGTGGGATAAAGAATCTGAATGCACCAGTCAACCTACAACTGAGTGGATATAAAAGATAAAGATCAGCCCAGATCCAGGTCTGGATGTTAACATCATTAAGATGTTGGGGCAGAGCCTTGAGAGAAATGAGTATAAAGAAAGGGTCTTCAAGCTGCAATGAAATGAAAGAGTGTTGTATGGAGGACTGAGCTGAAATTTCACCAGTATGACATAAGGGACAGGAGCTTATGTAGAGGAAGGATTACTTCAAGATATTGCTGCTAATGGTGGTTCTACCAGCTATGGTACTTTCTCAAACGTTGAATCTGTATTTAGATTATTTTTGTTAAATAAAATATTTTAAAGTAGAATCTGTGTTTTTAGTCACCTGAGGTTAGATTTGAGGACTATATTATTAACACTTATGTTGTGATATGTAAAACTACAGTTTTCAAAGAGGGTGAATTTCCTTTTTCACATCATCGTAGACTTAAAAGAAAAATATCCAATATTACTTATTTTTGCTTATTAAGTGTTTGCATGGTGAGAGTGGGTGTCTGTACACAAAAAGTATCATTATTCATCTTCTTCATTTTCACTCTGCTTATCCTTATGAGTTTTGTTGTACCAACATGATTAGCTGAGCCACCCTAATTTCAGCAATTTCTCCCAACCCTTCCTGGGGAATTTCTAGGCATTTCCCAAGACATCCCAAGAGATATAATCCATCCCATGTGTCCTGGGCCCGCCCTGCCATTCCCCCAGACCTTCTCTCAGCAGGCTATGCCTTGAACACTTGCTGTGGGAGGTATAAAGGAGATATTCTATCTACCTGTACATACTCAAACCACCTCAGCTGGCTCTTCTCAGTTCAGGTATGTAGTGGTCTACTCATGGATTCTCCTGTACAATATTGTCTTTATGTGGCTGGGTAAGAACCGCAGTCATGCACAGGCACTATATTTCAGCTGGTTACTCTTGTAGTCTTATTC
Source organism: Polypterus bichir lapradei (assembly GCA_026402145.1). Classification (NCBI taxonomy): domain Eukaryota; kingdom Metazoa; phylum Chordata; class Cladistia; order Polypteriformes; family Polypteridae; genus Polypterus; species Polypterus bichir. The sequence goes on from JANRMT010028174.1 coordinate 88,607,520, forward strand.
TTTTGGCTGCAACCTGATCACAGATGAATGTGAGAATGACTTACTGAATGCTTTGCCCATGGACTTAGCTGTCACTTGACCAGCACAGTTTGGTGCAGTGTCTACAAAATTAACGCTGTTGGCCAGATCTGCTGGACCACTTCAGAAAATTTTAAGGTATCTTTTTATTGAGGTAGGTAGACAACCTCAGGGAGTTCCCTAGATAATCTTTCTCACTGTACATCGTCACAAAGTGATGTACTGCTGATTTAAGCAGTAGTGAAATTCCCACTGGGGTGTTGCCTCAAAGATACGTAACCAGGACGTATTTAAAGCAGAAGTCCTCGGCTTGGCTTCTTCAGGCTTGGCTTCTTAAAGAAGGAAGCAGTGGCAGACAGGCACAAAGCAATGCAGCTACAGCGGTAAGGAAATGGGGAAGGTCTCTGTATTTGTCATGTGAAGTCTTATCTGCTCTTCTCTCTTTTAATGTTTTTCATCTTATTTATTTGAATGTGATTGTCCTTTTCCACCCCACAGTTGTTCCGTTTTAAACTTGAGCTGTTGCCCTTTCAATATAGACAGCTCATAGCCAGTAGATTTGCTTGAGTGGGTGGTTGAGAGGCTGTCACTATTTATTGTAGCATTTAAATGTAAATGGCTGTATTTTGTCAGATGATGATAATGTCAGAGGGTTTGCCAATGACCTTATGCCAATTGAGATGGGTCAGGCACCAGCATCCTAATGTCTGAATTTCTTTGATGTTCAAAATGTAAGAACTTAAATTTTGAGCGGGTTATTATCAAAACAGCAACATATTTTATTAATTTGACTAGTTAATGTTTATGAGAAGTCTGCTGACATAACATAAGTTCTGACATGTCCCTACCAGGCTTTACATGCTAAAAATGCCACTGGTAATGATGTCTTCAAAGTTCATTTAGAAATGTGAACTTGTCTTCAGGGCTTATTTGTTAAATCTCCAAATGTGATGATAAGTCTTGATTAAAATGGCTGAACACAGATGGAGTAAGGTGGACGGTTGTTGTAGAATCAGTGAGTTGGACAAGAGGATGGTGGGTGTACAATATGCCACTATAGGAGTGAAAGGCAGTACACCCACCTTCCATGTTTTGAGCTGGCAAGAGTGAGCAGTATTCATCTTCTGTGGGAGGTTACTCTTTATAGTATTTCACACTCAAGTACTAGTGATTTCCAAAATTTGCACAGAAATGCCATGGCCACTGTATCATTGCCCAGATGGCTATTCATTACTTTTAGTAAATGAGATCCAAACTAATCAGCGCTGAGAGATTTTTCTGTCATGTGATCTTTAGGCATAAGCTTAACACAAAATGGAGACGAATGAAAATGCACTGAGGAAATCCCCAGCATACATTGCTGACGCAGGTCTCAGGAAACTCATGTGCATGCAGGTTTTCTGGTCCAAGGGGAATTCAGAAAACTGTATTATTTGTTCTTTGGTAAGACGTTCTTCATATGTTTCCTGTAAAGAGTGTCTTACACTAAAGGCTGCCCACTTGTCTAGCTAAAAATACTGTATATTTAAAAGCATCTGGGCATTTAATCAAATCAGCGAGAGATATAAGAGAGATGATGCAGATAAAGAGTAAATTAAGTGGAAGGAGGACAAATCCATTTGCTCTGATAACATAAAAAGTAAGTTTATCCCACTGTGAAAGAGATCCATAATTTGAAAATGAAATTGGTGTGGTTTCAGTCCAACTCTTTCTAGATCTGATTTACAGAAGGAAAGCTCACTGTGCAATTTCCGGTTTCCTGAATATCTTTCTGGGCTGTTCTAATCCTGTTCTTTTTTAAATTTAGATCCACGGCCCGGGCTTTCATCCAGTCCAAAAAGTGTGAACTGATCAGTTGCTTCCAAAATGATTCCAGCTATATCCTCCAGAAAGCCCACTCCAAGGATCTGCTTGCCCAACATGAATATCAGAGGATTAAGTCAACAGCTGACCCTGTGGAAAGAGCTACTGATCTGCTAGATGTGATGCTGGTTCGGGGTGAAGACACCTGCAAGGTGTTCCAGGATATGCTAGCAGAAGTTCTCGACACATACCCACAGCTCTCCAACCTGTTGGAGCAGCCACCAGCCCCACCAGGTAACAGGCTTAAGTCAGCATAACATGAAGGTTCGATTGGGAGGTTAACGAGGCAATAATCAGGATGCCATTCGGCCATACTCCTTGCATAGAACTTTGGCTGTGATACAGGTGGTGCATCTCCAAAAGTTCACATCTAAATGTTCTACCTTTTGACTTCTTTGCAGATCCTTCAGATGCTTCATGGATTTCATTTCTTACAACTCAACCTGGTGTAGGTAAGAATCTCTCTATAAATTAATGATTCATCAGGATTATCCAGACTTGACCAGTAGCTTTAATCTGTGTTTTTATTGTGGACTTCTATGCATTTTTCTAGATTCTGTATTCTATATTGATGTCACAGCTGAAAGTTGCCAGGAATCCCTGCTTCATTTTAACGATTCTTCAAATTAATGATTTACTTCATTTGTTTTCTGGGATTTTAACAGTCAGCTATCAATAAAAAGATACAGGTTCTAATCACAATGAACACACACAAATACAGATGTTTGCTCTTCTGTATTAATTGAAACTTCCAACTAACGTCACTTTATTTTTCATGATTATTAACTTAATCGCAAACAAAATGTTAAATTCCTAACCCCATAGGTTTTGCAAAGTCAGTAGCTCTGCTAATACCCCTTACAAGCTTAATGCAAAGCAGGCATAATCAGACGTGGGATTTAGCTCATATGGCAGTAGTCTGTCTCTGATTAAGCAGTTAGTTTGAAATTACAGTGCTGTTGCTCCCTGTAATGTGCCAATCAACCACCACATTAAAACCACAGACAAGTGAAATGAATAGCATTGGTTATCTTGTTACAGTGGCACCCATCAAGGGGTGAGATATGTTAGGCAGCAAGTGAACAGTCAGTTCTGGAAGGTGATGTGTTGGAAGTATGAAAAATGGGAAAAACGTAAAGATCTGAGTGACTTTGATTAGGGCCAAACTGTGATGGCTAGAAAACAATTGATCGTCGCTCCTTCCTATTTTGAACGTGGCCTGCTTTCTTCCAGTCCTATTTATTCTGTTTCCTTCATGGACGGCCAACTCTATCTTGGCAGAACACTTTTCCACTCACAAGGTGATCCTTTGCCCGATCCCACCTCTAGATTTAGATTGTAAATTTTACATTTTCTGGCTTTAAACCTTATCCCAGGATCATTTCCAGGGTCAGATAGGGCTCTTCTTTTGGAACTGTTTGACCAAGCTTTTGGTCCCTATAGATTCTCCTAGTGTTCCTGCACCCCTTGGCCTTCAATTGTTTTAATAAGTCCATATCTACAGTGCAGCACACCATGCAGCGCTGCCCTACTCTTCTCAGCATGGTTCTGCCCTCTGTAGGCCTGGAAGTCTTTTAACTTTTTACAACCCTCTATGCCTCACTCTATATATGAATGGTCAGAATCACTTTATTTCTACTTGAGTCGCCCACCTTGTAATGTCCTGAAGAAATGCTGCTGATTTCCTTCCAGGTCACAGTTCATTATCTCTTTCTGTTGTTCCCATTCCCTTAATTCTTATAGGACATCCAGTATATTTTCAGGGTTTACTGTGATTCTGCACTTCCTTCTGTACCCCACTGTCGATCCATGTTTTCTGCTCCATGCCTTGTCCACCAGGCAACACATCGCAATGCTTCAGTACTTTTGTTTCTTGCCAATTGTAGCGTGCACACCTAAACACAGAACAAAGAAAGAGAACTATGCAAAAACTGGAATTTACATAATGGTGTAGCTAAAAAGCTGGGCTTGTCCTGATGTAGATGCAGAAGCTAATCTGCTTGTCATCGAGTATGTGGTTTCTGCAACCTGACACAGCTTGAGCAGTTTTGCAAAGACCAATGGGAAAACACTGCAGTACCCTGATGTGCAAAGGTGATAGATTCCTGTCCACACTGACTCAAGGCTGTAATGGCTGCCAAAGTTGCATCTATTAATTACTGATATGAAGGGGGGTATACTTATGCAATGAATTATTTAGTGTTTTATAGCTGTAATTAACTGAGCGATCTGTTTTTACTTTGACATTAAATCATTTTCTGTTGATGAATGCAAAAAAAGGCAAATTAAATCCAATGTGATTCAATTTTATATAATAATAAAATGTTAAAACTACCAAGGGGTTGAATACCTTTTTATAAGCACTGTTGGCTTCGGGAAAACCATGTGTATTGTGACTATAAATGTTTCCAGGATTATAGCACTGTTCACTTTCCATTTTCAGGTGTTTCACATACTGTATTTGATTCTATATGGCTGAAATAATTCATCTTCATTATTCTAAACCTGAAGCTTTGCATGGCTATTATTAATTGCATGTTTTTCTTTGTTCCAGTTGGGTGTTCTTACACATCTTCAGGTCTGAATATTACAGTTCAATCTGCCATTCAAAAATCGCAACGACTTTCATGCTCTGACCTGGTGTTCGATCATCCCCCAAGAAGCGATGAAGAGTTGACCACTCTGAAGCTCAAGAACAAGCCCTTAACACTAAGTGGTTGGATAGTTTGTTGCCTGACACAGTGCTTCTATAAAAATGACAATCTTTGATGCAGTGGGAATTAAGCAGCCTTGTTCACATCCTCAGAGTCTCAGTCAAAGCAGTCTGTGACAGGCCATAGATCTGAGAGCTGACAACCAACGAGGATGGAAGTACATTTCATAAACTGTGGTCATAATGAAAAAAGGGAAATAAGTGTCTTTCGACTGTGATAAGAGAAGAAAGGCTTATCTGTCCTTTGTCTTGTGTGTACTGCATCATGACAGAATGGATAAAGAAAAAACACGGACGGGGACTGCAGATGAACTCACCATACCTGGAAACCATTTGCACAGGCACCAGTTCTGTCGGGCACTGTGTTAACTGGTTGTAAGAATGGAGTGAACTTGTGTTTGAAAATTTGAGACTGGATCGAGGAGTCATATGGCAATCATGTAATTTGTCATCCCCTGTAATTCCTAATGGTTTACTCTGACATACTCAAGGTGACAAGATCCAGCAGTTGACATGCTCTCAGACAGAATCATGTTGTAGGCCACTGACTGGCCTTATACAGTAAGTGATATCAGGTCAGAAGTTCTACAGATACTAAGGCACTACATTTCAAGGAGTTGACTGAGTAGCTGGAAGATGCAGAATATGGACATTAAATTAGAAATGTATACCAAGCATCTGTTGTGGTGGGAGAATATTCTACTCTAAAATGCAGTCCTCACTTTATTTTGCAATTCTTTCTTCGGCACAACTAACCTCATGTTGAGCACTGAAGCTATCTCATATTTGTGGCTAACTAAATGGCCTTTCAGAATTTTTATTATTCCACTTGAGATTCTGAAGCTTATATTTAATGACTGGGAACTTCCCTGTGGTTGCAGGTTTTTCATCCCAGCCAAGTCTTCAACTGAAGTGTTTTAATTAAACACATTGTTCAAACAGATTTTTTTTCTGCCAGGTAAATCAGCCGTTCCATTTATACAGACAATGCTGATTTTGTATTACTGACAGTAATTGGTGGAGGACATGTAAATAAGAATTTCATTGCTCTATGTACAGGATGGGAGCGTGTGCTGATAGCACTTTGCCACTTGAGAATAAATTTGAATTTCAATTAACTGCATGTCAGTGTCTAGTCATTCAGACTGAGAAAAAAATGAAAGACTCCTTTCAACCAGACTGGTATATCTTTGGGAAGAAAAGTCCTTACATGACCCACAAAAAGAAGGGTGTTTGGATGAAAGCACAATTTAGAAGTCCCTTCAGTCAAGAAAAGAGCTATAGTTCAGCAGCACTAACCTCTGCACCGCAATGCTGCTCTAAATTAAAATAATGAGCATGGAATATATTCTTAAATGTCCACTTTCTCCTCTGAAATGTTTATTTTAATATCAATATCTGAGAGACAAGGAAAGTATTCTAGCATGCTATAGTTGCTGAAATATTTTATACAAAGCCCTAAATGTGGCCTAGACCAGGGTACTTATTGGAGTTTGAAGACTTAGATCTGATAAAAGACAATCATAAGGATTGAAAAGACATTGAGCCATTGTTCTAAAGTACCAACCTGAGATGGTCCATGAACAGAGAAATAGACTCCATTGCCAGTGAAGACAGGAAGGTATTCACCTTCCAAAGCCATGGTGGAAGGCTTCCCATTTCTCCCAGTTTCTGAGACAGAAGTTCTGATAGCTAGCATATGAAACTTTACTGTAAACAAATCAGTACTATACCTGTGTAGGGAGGTCCTTGGTCTCCAAAGATGAAGAGAGTAAAAGATACTGGGCACCCAGTCTGTGACATACAATATGTAGCACATGAAGCAGTGACCTGATGGGGGCGAATTTCAGCCTTTAGGAGAGCGTGTAGAAGTAACTAATAGATCACCTCTGCTTAATTAACTTCCAACAAAAATTACAAAGTAGAGGGTAAAGAATCACAAATTCTAACTTATTAATATAAGTATTAATATATATTTAATATATACAATAAAATCAGTTTGTGCTTTCTCTCATTGCCTGTTTTATATTTGACTCAATTCATTTAAACTCAATTCAATTCAATTTTACTGTCATTGTACATTGCCTGAGCATCTGTACAATGACAAAATAATGTATGCGAAAAAATAACCAACAATAAAAAATAATAATAAGTCTATTATAATGAAAATATCATGGGTCAAGTCGTGATCTTCTTGGAAGACACTTTAATGTCCCATGAGACAAGGCAGTGAGACAAAAGGACAGTTGCCGTATAGACTTTTAAATGATCGACGCGCAGAGTGACAAGCAGAACACACAGCTCTGCAGCAGCAAGCCAGCAGCTGATCCGTCCGTATCTCGTAAGGGCCGGTTTATACTTCCCGCTCAGAACGCGTACGCGCCCACATCATGGCTGCCACGCGTTCCCAGCGTTCATTTTACGCGTCCTCTGAGCAGGTCCTCAGAAATTAGCGTGACGTGTGCGCAAGTTGCAGTACCAGCAGTGTGCTAAAAGTCGGAACGTGACGTCAGTGTCTCTGTTTACTATCTACATGTGACAGAAAGCCTCTATGCAGATCCTATGGGATGCATGCTTCGATGTGGTGAAGCAAAATGCCGACATACAGATGCATTCGTGGTGCTCTTATATTCAAGCGTTGCATATTCCCGATCATAACGACACGATACATTTTAAAAGTCTCACATACCATCTTTTGTACCGTCTTTTTTTTTTTTTTTTTGCAACTTAACAACAGCAACATAATGTATAGCGCTGTATTTGAGCCACTGAGAAAAAAATAAAGGACACGGTGAAAACGTGTATTTTGTGATTAAAGTGGAGGTTTCGGCTTTAATCTCGAAATGTCCACTTTAACCTCGTAGTTTACTTTATCATTAATGCAGACCATCGTAAACGTCATCTCAGTTTTTAATCGCTACGAGCTTCTTGGACCTGACAGCCGCAGCAAGCAGCAATAGATCACCACACAGAACACATGACATGTATGATATTCCAACTCTCTGCACATTTTGAATCTTTAGATTTATTCTTGATATCACTTTCATGATGAAATGCATTAAAGTGTGTATGTTACATTTTACATATAATTTCATTTAAATAATGAATACTGTTAATAATTACACACATGGGGGGAATAATTACACACATGGGTGTGACACGGTGGTGGGGTGGTAGCACTGCTGTCTTGCAGGGAGTTATGTTGCTGGTATTTCCTGCTTGTATTCCACACTGTGCTCCGGTTTCCTTCCAAAGATATGCAGATTTGGGGATTTGGTGCCGCTAAAATGACGCTAGTGTATGTGTGTGCTTGTATTCACCTTGCGATGAGCTGAGGCCTCGCCCAGGGATTGTTTCTCACTCGTGCCCAATGCCTGCTGGAATGAACACATCCATGGATTGATGGATTTAATCAATAAACATCCTTTTCAGAGATATTGCGGTAAGGTGTCATCAGAATTTAATAGGTGTTCTAGGCAATTTACAACACACAGAAGCCGAACATGTTCTCACCGTGATAATATCTTGCACTGCCACCTGGTGGATTCCTCCAGATTTACGTAAAGTACGCGTGCAAGTATGAACACTACAACGCTTGCGGAGCAGGAGCGTCCGCTGCAGAATGCATCGCATCGTGTGAAGTATAACTCCGGCCTTAGCATGCGTTCAGCCCCCTCCTTCACAACGTGAGCAGCAAGGACGCAAAGTGGCTGGCACGTAGCGTGCCCTGGGCGGCGTATGGCCGAGGAGCAAAGCGAGCACCTTAATTTAAGGAAAAGTGTCTATTTGGTAGTCTGTGTGTCCATCCGGTTGCTATGTTTCTGTTGTTCCAGAGGATGGCATATCACAACCATTTTTTGTAATAAAACGTGTTGTATTTGTCATTCCAGCAGAAGGTGCATTACAAACATTGACACTGCTTTTACAAATCCAGTACCAACCGGCAAATAACAGAGACATATGCATACCATTTGTCATTCCAAAAGATGGCCCATCACAAACAATAACACTGCTTTTATATATCTCATACCAAATGGCAATTAAAACAGAGACCTATGCCTTGTATTTGTCATTCTAACAGATGGCACATTACAAACAATAACACTACTTTTACATATCCGATACCAAATGTCGTATAACAGAGACATTGCATTTGTCATTCCAATAGATGGCACATCACAAACAATAACATTGCTTTTACAACTCCCATACCAAATACCTTATAACCAAGACATATGCATTGCTTGGTGCACTGCAAACATTAATGCTGGAGCTTATGGTGATTAATTTGATTTCATCTCTTCTTAGATGGGTAGCACAGCTAATAAAAATATAAAAAGAGAAAAAAAAAACAATAAATGTGCAAGTATTAGCAGGTATAGACAGTACAGAGTTCCAGAGCTGTTAGAAATTGTTTAGTATTTAATTATGTTGCAGTTCTGGGAAAAAAGCTATTTCTTAGTTAAGAGGATCAGGCCTGAATACTCCTGTAGCGCCCTTGTGAGACACAGAATGAAAACAGTATGTAGTGAGCAGAGTGGGTAGGATTACAAGTGATACAGATCCCTATCAGCAAGCAACACTGTGTAGAAGTCCCTTCACAGATGAAAGTGTGATGCAGTTTTAACAATGCTTTGCAGGGCTTTCTGATCAGAGATTGTGCCAAACCACACAGTTATGCAGCTGGTTAGAATGGTCTCTTCTGTGCATCTGTAAAAATTGGCAAGCAATTTAAAGGACAGATGAGTTGTTTTTCAACTTCCTTTAGAAGTGAAGACATGGGTGAGCCTTCCTTACCAAGAAGGAGGTGTTAGTTGTCCAAGTTAGATTCTGTGATGTAAGTGCAAAGGAAATTAAAGCTAGACACCTGTTCTACTTCAGCTCCATTGATGCAAAGGGAGGTTGGTGTACATTTTGTGGACTTCCTAAAGTCCAAGATCAATTCCTTAGTCTCTGAGATGTTTAGAGATAAATTGTTATTTGTGGTCCATGCCACTAGCTGATGAACATCTCTGTAAGCCATCTGATTGTTGTTTGAAGTTTTGCCTACCACAGGGGTGTCTCCCACAAATTAAATGTTAAAATTAGATTTGTGAATAGGGACACAGCAGGGGGCTCAGCACACAGTCCTGTGGTGTATCTGTACTCAGAAACAAGGTAGAAGACATGTTTACCCATCTTAAAATTCTGGGGCTTGTTGGTTAGAAAGTCCAATATCCAATTTAGACTTAAGGAATGGAGTTTGCTAACCAGCATTTAGGGGATGATTGAATTGAATGCAGAACTAGTGTCAGTTAATAGCACAGCTGTTTTGGAGGTCCAGGTGAGTCAAAGCAGAGTGAAGTGTGGTAGATATGGCATCTTCTGTAGACCTATTTAGGCAATAAGCATACTGGAACTGGTCAAGTGTGACAGGGATGCTTGCTTTGACGTGGGACATCATGATCCTTTCTAAACATTTCATTATAATTGGTGTATATAATATTAATGTTCATTAAAAAGTGTATAATTATGTAATTAAAAAATGAAACTGAAATCCCTTTGAACCCTTTTAAACTGGGAGAACCATCCTGGAATATTTCAATTGTCAGGAATACCCCTGGATCTTCTAGGGAAATCTTCATAAATTTTCTTCTATCAGCCCCTGTTGTTTCTGCAGCCATGATCCTCTGCTCAACTGTAAAGTATCAAGCAAGTCTGATATACTCTGCCCCCCATATTAGGTATCACAATGCCATACTTAATATTATCGGTCTCCCTCTTACTGCCTCTTGGCCTGAACGAGTCCTACTTAGTTAAACTTCACCCCTCTTTGTTATATATCCGCATCTGTTTCCCTGTAATACTTACTGCTGGTGCATTTACTATAAATTTTTGACCTACCTCCATATGTCAGCACTTTTTCTATTATACAGTAGTTTTCTTATTGTAATGGTATTGTTTGGTCCTGCTCCTATTTTGTATCATCATTTTGAACCTAATTTGATACGTCCCTACTTAGTGAAATACTAGCTGATTCAACCAGCTTAACCCAAAAACTTTGAAAATCAAAGTTTTCTCATATCTCATCTAATAGTTAAATGTAATTCTTTAACAGATGGGCTGCATGGTGGCACAGACTTAGTGTCCTGGGTTTGAATCCTGCACCAGGTCATTTTTTGTCATGTTTGCATGTCTATGTGGGTTTTCACATCCTTAAAGACATTCGGGTCAGATTGATGAGCAGCTCTAACTTGGCCTGAATGAGAGTGTGCACATGTGTGTACCCTGTGGTGTCCTATCTTATTTTCCACCTTGGCCAGAGCTTCCAGGATAGACTATGGCCCCTGCTATCCAGATTTGAATTAAGCACGTTTAAGAATACATGTATGTATTTAGCAGGTGCTTTTATCCAAACCATTTGCAAGTCGCTGTTGCACTGGACAAGCAAGACATGGAACACATGAGTATTTAACCAATTATAACTAAAGTCATAAGATTTTTCTGTAACAGAATCCACATACAGTAGCTGTCATATCCAACTATTTATAAAAGAATAGGACCAAACAGTTCTCAACACTCACCACAAGAACCCCTCTTTCAGTACCATATCAGCCTTTACTCATAAACGTGGTTATGGAGAGCTTTGTCACATTTCCTCCTCCATTTGAGACTTATTACAGTACAGACATTCAGTGCAAAATAAATGTAAAGATGCATTGAGAGGTTTGGTTTTGAATGTAGCCAGAGGGCAACAAGGTGACATGATCAAACACAATAAAACAAGAATAGCTTTTAAAATTTGTCTCCTCATAAGGGCTCAGAATGATTAAAGTTGAATATCTAAGCAGACCATAGCAATTCTGAAATCAATTTGCCTTAACTTAGCAACACTAAAGGAAATGCGTTGCTAGTTACAATAAAATCACAGCATAAATAGGACCTTAAAAGTCCATGTTCTGAAAATAGGAAATGCAAAAGCTCCTATACAGTATGTCAGTATTAAACCTTCCATGTTTATTTATTTGTACACCAATAGACACTATTTTAGCCTACCTGAATGAGTACTGTGTCAAGGCTCTCGGGATAGAGTAAAATTGTTTCTGCCTAAGCTATGTCATTCAGTCAGACATGAGTTCTAACTAAGCTATTTAATCTGTTCTCTCATTTGTTGGCAGAGCCTTGACAATTTTACTGAAATCTGGGTCTCAATTTTGTCTTGATAAATCTAATATTTTCATTTAGTCAAGCACAATCTAGAGTACTCATTTCTAGGCACACCAAAGAGCTAACTGCTAGCTTTAGTTTTCTTATTAACCCACGTCAGATTTACAGAAAAGATGTCATTTGTTATCCACAAGGCACTGACTAAGCTTGGAAGTGAGGTTAAGTACATTATATTATATTAGATAGATAGATAGATAAGCACACACAATAGTCTGACCACACATCAGAATGACTAAAAAAAGTACAAAATTAAAATGAAAGAAATCCTCTGACTTGGCAGTTACAGTCACAGTCTCAGTCCCAGTGAGGCATTATGGAGACATATTACTGTTGGTATAAAGGAGCCCCAGTAGTGTTTCTTGACAAACTTCTGCTGAATGATTTGTTGGCTGAAAGTCCTCAGTGTTAGTGTGTTAGAGAGAGGATGTGTAGCATTGCTCATAATGGCACTCAGTTTTGTTTTAATTCTCTCCTTTGCTATAACATCCAGGGGATCCAGAGTGTGTCCCATAACTGAGCTTGTCCCTTTAATTAGTCTGTTAATTTCAGTGTGCCCCTCTTGAAGTAATGTTATCAGCCCAGCACACTACAGCATAGCAAATCACATTGGCAATCACAGAGTTCTAGTAGATGTGAAGGATGTCACTTTCCACATTAAAGGAGCACTGTCTACTAAGAAAAAAAGTGTCTGATCTGCTCTTTCTTATACAGTTCTGTGTTCTGTGACCAGTACAACCTGTCATTGGTGCAGACCTCCAAGTACTTGTAGAAGTGGACAACCTGTACATCCAACTCCTGAATAGTGTTGACTGGACATAGAAGTTCTTTGGTACGGCCCAAGTCCATAACCAGTTCCTTGGTTTTGCTGATGTAAAGATAGAGGCAATTCTCTTTGCACCAAGATACAAAGCTCTCCACCTGACTACTATACTCTGACTCATCCCTCTTATCAATACACCCCATAATCGCAGAATCATCTGAGAATTTCTGCAAGTGACATGACCTGGTATATTTATATTTCATGGTGTACAGAATGAAAAGAAAAGGAGACAGGACTGTTCCTTGTGGTGCTCCAGTGTTGCTCACATCCTATCAGAAACACAGTCCTTGAGCCTCACACACTGCAGTCTTCCTTGACAGTTGATTATCCTGGATAACATAGGCTCAACCACCTGCATATCTCTGAGGTTACCACTTAACTGGGATGGCTAGACAGTATTGAAGCCACTGGATAAATCAAAAAAATATTATATTCAAAGTGCTGACAGCTCCTGGTGAGAATAAGTGTTGTTGAGCAGCTAGATGATTGCATCCTCCACTTCAGCCTTTGTCTGATTGGCAAACTGAAGTGGTTCCAGGTGGTCTACCACAAAAGGACTCGTATAGTTCAGGACCAGTCTCTCAAAGGTCTTCATTATATGAGACGTAAGTGCCACTGGTCTGTAGTTATTTCAGTGAAGAAACATCTGCATTTTTTGGAATTTTAACAATGCTGGATGTTTTCCACAGCAGTGGCACTTTCTGGACTTTTAGGGCCAGCTTGAACAAGGTGACAGAGGACACCACAAAGTTGGGCAGCATGGGCCTTAAGAACTCAAGGACTGGCTCTTTCAGAGCCTGCAGCTTTTCCTGTGTGTAGTTAATTTGTCTCCTTACTTGGCCTTCAGTTATGGACAGCCTTTACTGATGGTAAGAGGAGGACCCTTCACTGATCATACAGTATATATTTCGACTCATCTAACAAATGTTAGTATTAGGAATAAGTGCTTTCAGAATTTATACTGGTGCCTTAGCATTAGAGGTGATGAGATAATGTTTTAATTTAGTTTTAGTAATTATGGAATGGTTAAAGAGCTACTAGTTTTGAATGACAATAAGAATTGTACACTTAATAGATAATATTAGTTTAATGGTTGCAGAAGCTTACTACACTACATGGTTTACTATCTGGTTATGTTTTTGTCTGATTAAAAACAAGCATAATCAAAACCAGATACTGAATATGAACAATTTTATAATTTTTTAAAATATTTTCTATGTCATTTGTGTTGAACAAATGTGTGCTTTGACTGTTGACACCTTTCATCTTTTCCTTTTATTGCCCGGAATGGGCCAATTTGTAATGAAATTAGGTGAATTTTAAGGTTTGAGGTTTTTTACTCTAAATGTCTATAGCACACAACTTATCCTGCTCCAAGACAATGTGCTTATAATGAATGCCTTCAATATTGCATTCAAAAATCTCCCATACTGAGTTTATTTATTTTCTACCAGTCATATTGATTGATTTATAGACAGAATTTTGCCACCTGCAGGCCTGAAAAGATATAAAAAATCAGAAAGTAGATTCTACTGTGTTCCGATAGGTGTGATCATGAAAATCACGGGGCCTTAGTAAGAAAAGGACTCTTAGGGTTGAATTAGTGTGCAGACCCCACCTAGCTGTATGGAGGGAAACAAAGAAAAACAAGCATGCAGTGTGAAGGTTAGCGGTAGTGAGACTTGAATAGGCCACCCATAAGAACAGTCAGTCATCGTCCAACCCGCTATATCCCAACACAGGGTCATGGGGGTCTGTTGGGGCCAATCCCTGCCAACACAGGGTGCAAGGTAGGAACAAACCCTGGGCAGGGTGCCAGACCACTGCAGGGCACACACACACCCCAAGCACAATTTAGGATCACCAATACACCTAACCTGCATGTCTTGGGACTGTGGGAGGAAACCGGAGCACCTGGAGGAAACCCACACAGACACGGGGAGAACATGCAAACTCCATGCAGGGAGGACCCGGGAAGTGAACCCAGGTCTCCTTACTGCAAGGCAGCAGCGCTACCACTGCGCCACCCACACATAAGAACAGTAAACCCATAATGAGCAGAGTAAGAGCAGGTAATAGGAGTACAGACAGCCACAAATTGACAGAAACAGCATCTGAGATTAGGAAAAATATATACATTATATAAACCTGTTTATCCAGAGCAGGATCGCAGGAAACCTGAAGCCTGCCCCAACAGATTTGGATGCAAGACAGGAAAAATCCCTGATATGCAATATGCATGATATGGCTGATGCAAAGAACAAAAAGAATATAATATTTCATCTATCTGTTTTGAAAGAGAGAGAGAGACAGAGAAATTGAAAAAGGGGACAGACATTTTAAAACATGATGCTGCTACTGGATTATTTTCACAATATCAGGTATTTTAAGCTGTGAATATAAACTAAAAAAAGATTAATGAATAAACATTAGTATGTTTAGTTTTTCAGCAGTTGCCAGACTCTCTTTGCCTACCTATCTGTAGTTCAGTAGAGACATTGCCAGCTCAGAAAATTTACATGGTTTGTGTCACTTTGTTGTTAAACAACTTTTTATGAGCAAAAGTGATTAGTCAGCAACAATATGCTGATCTTGTATGATGACCCAGTCAGATCTCGATCAGTGCTGTTTTATTTTCAGAAAGGAGGTCTACTGTGTGAAGTGGCAGCTGAATTATTGTGAACAAAACTCAGCCACCTGTGAAGTAAACTGAAATGTTACTCACTCGTGATTTTTCTGTCTGATTCATACAGTAAAGGTTTTGTTGAGCAGCACATTCTGATTTCAAGCATTTGAATTACATGTTGATATACAAGAAGCACAAAGAAAGGTGGAATGTAAGTCGCTTTCTATTTCATACGCTTTACACGCCCATATTCAGCTTGCTCTGTCATCGCAAAAGCTGTGTGAACACCCGCCCTCTGTCACCAGCCGCCATTCACTGGATAAATATATGCGGGAGGGTAGTGAGGGATGACTTTTCTGTTTTAGAGTCAAAAGTTACAAGGGCTGAAGACTAACAGTAAGAATATTCATTGAAAAAATGAAAACTAAAACTATTTGTAGTAAATTATTCTTTTATTTCAGTTAGTCTTTCCAGCTACTTTAATAGTTTCATTTAGTATTATTTTTTAATTGGATTTTGTTAATTATTTTATTTCAGTTTACAACAATGTTTTTTTAGTAATAGTTTAGTTTTAATTTTAGTTTTCGTTAACTTTAATAACCTTGGAAAGAACCCTTTTAAAATGAGCTGGAGCAAATGCCCGCAGCTTCCAAAAACCAAAGTGAATGAGTCCCAGCAAATGCTACCAACTGGATAAACATCTAATATGAACTTCAGGGTTCCCATTAGCATGTTTTTGTTAAATATCTTGCCTTTCCAGAAGTGGTTAAGGTTAGTTAATAATGATATTAGTCTTTACTGCAAAGTTCAAAGTTTCTAAAAAAAGAGGCATCTGCATAAGTATTGGAATGCTGAAAATCTTTGTGGAACACACTGCCTTCTTTTGATTTGCCTAGTTGTCATGTTTGTTTTCAAAATGTTAGCTTATCCTCAAGGCTTCTAGCACTTATTCTCTAAAATCTTGAAAGAATTTAATCTTAAAACCAATGCTTGCTTGAAAGCTATAAAAAGGTGTAGACCAGCTGTGCATTTAACAAGAAAAACATGACTTGCTTGTTCTCACTGCACGTCATGGGATCCTGGAGCAACTTGCCTCATCCTATTATCTTATTGTTGAAGAAGCTGTTTATCCATGTCTTGAGAAGTGATGGTATGCATTAAGGGCACAGCTTGATTTTTTAATTACTAACTAAACCAGAAAGCTTTCGAAAGCATTTTAAAATTCTTTAAATATTTTCACAGATTGACTCTATTGGCATTTGAGAAAGTTACAGTCAGACATGGAGGTTACCTACTTAATATGTTTTTTTTTGGGATGACAACTTTTTTTCTTTTGTGTTTGTCTTCTTGTACTTTTCATTCATGATTCTTCTTTTTAATTTTCTAAAAGGACCGTTTGATTATTGGAGACTCTGCTTAGTTAACCAGTGCACAGTACAATCACCAAAGCAGGTGCCCACACACTGCACTGCCCTTTTCTTCAGCTACTAACCCCTGTAGGAATATGGTGACCACCCACACCAGGTGGAAATTCCTGTGTTGGTTCACCTAGTAACTGTTAACTCAGTTGTGTGTAGGTGCTATATAAATAAAATGTATTATTGTCACGTATTATAGCGCCCATTGTGTACAGTCTTACCTGTATGTGAAGAGCTGCTTCAAGCAAAGAGACCTACTAGCTTGGTACAAACAGAAGACATGACTCTGTTCAGACATAAGCTACAACTATGCCAATCTCCTCAGCTGCTAACCCCAGTGGGAATGCAGCAATTACCCTCACCAAGTGCTCTTAACAATATATCTTGACCCAAACAAACAATATAAAATCAATATTACTATAAAGCAAAATTAATAAAACTCAGAAATATATTTAAACATGTATTTAAAAAGAGTTTTAAAAGATTAGGCAAAGTATCTGTAAAGGATCCAATAAAAATACTTGTTAAAATACAGGTGTTGGAATTTGAAATGTTTTCATATCTTGGTGCTACTGATTTTTCTTAAGTCTGCAGAGGTCTAATTAGTTTCTTTGAGAACTCAGATGTCTTGTCTGGGTGATGATCTTCTCTCTCCTGGTCTTCTTTCATTTTGTTTCACTTGTCTTGTGCAGCATGCATCCAAGACTCAAACGCCTCACTTTACACAGAATTAACAATGATTACTTGAATAATCAATACTCTTACAACTGATGACATGTTTGCATTACATCTGTGTTTCCTTTCCCAGCCTCATGTCCTTCCTAATCCTAATTACTCCTGGCTAAAAATATGTCTAACAAATCTTTTTTTAGGATTTTCAAAGAATGATCTAAAATAGGGTTCCATGGTTCAGTCCTGGAGTGCTACTGTGGCTACAGGCTTTCTTTCCAACCAGTTCCACAAATCTGTTGGTCACTCTTATGTCTCATCAATCTAATGGTTTAGCTGGCCTTTTTTCTTTTCATATATTAGTTTTTACGAAAAATGCTCTAGTATTACATTTGCATTTGGATGAAATGTAGAAATGTGTTTTCTTTGTTATAGTTTTAAGCACTTAACTTTTGTTTCAATTCACCTAATTTCAGTGGAGTTTGCCCCTTAAATTGTATTCAAATACTGACAATTAGTGATGAGCAGTGCAGACAGAAGTGCAAATGACACTGAATGTTAAAGCGGAGCTGCTACTTCAAAGTTACATTCATTTGTGTGCTAATTAGTAATAAAAGCCTTAACTAAGTGGTCCTCAAGTTCACTCCTGTGGACCACCTTAACTGCAGGAGTTCATCCCAGCCAACTTCTGCTTTTATCTACACTCCTGCATTTACTAAACACGTTGTTATTTCACAGTTTGTGCCTTTTGTGTCAATACAGTAATTACAAAATGTAATTTTGCTAAATCTTTATCATTTTGAAAAGGCAGAAAAAAAACCCAAATTGAATTGGGTGTCTGCTGGTTAGATTGTTAAAAAATGCTTGCGTAATTAGAGCCAGTTAGGTGTGGCATATGGTCATGAACACATGACCTATAAAACTTTGGGTCTTTAAAATAACAATGCTATTGTTTATGTAGAAAAATAGCTAATTTAGATTATTTTCTGTTGATCTGAACACTTTATTATTAGGATATACGTATGTAAGACGATACTCACTGTAAAGACATTGTATTTATCAGATACAGGCATTAACCAGTTCATCCAGCTATTTCATAAAACCACTACACTTTTATACTTGGAATCCAGGGCGGTGAACTGGGCTTATTCCAATCCCATTGGGAATAAGAAAAAACAGCCCTGGGTTTACTTTATCATTATTATTGAAGTAGTTGAACAATAAAATCTAATCACAAATAGTCCACCTTTCATTTCTATGGTTCTTATAATAATATTTTTTAACAATTTTATGGCACATATGAAAGATTTCTGAAAACTATTTTCAGATTTTGTTCTCAAAATACATCCCCTGAATACACTGTAGACTATGGCCAGCCAGCCATCCCAGCCAATACCCCCAGGCCACCAGGTGGAGCTCTCCCTGCAGCATGAAGGTGCCCCGAATGCCAGCAGGGAATTATGGACAATGGAGTTTTCACCCACAGACCTGCTGGATACCAGCAAGGGGCCCCTAGAGGACGCTGCAGGGAGGCTCAAGGAGTGTTACGTGCCCTTTAACCCAGAAGTATGTCTTAGTCACAGTGACAGGAGGGATGACATACTTCCGGGCTGAAAAGAAGACTTTTGATCTGACTCGGAAGTGCTAGGAAGTCACATGGACTGCGGGTTCAGAACCACTTCCGGGTCACGGACTATAAAAGACTGGGAGAGATACCAAATGACGAGCTGAGCTGGGTGGCAGGGTGGCAACGCGTCTGGGAGAGTGGAGGATTATTGCATTGGAGAATTGATTTATTATATGAGTACTGTGGAGAGGAGGGTGCTTTGTGCACTATTGTGTTCTAATAAAGTCAATATTTGGATTTTTACCTGGTGTCTGACGTATTGTCTGAGGGTTCAAGGGGACGACAGCGCCCCCTATCTGTCACAACACTTACATTGATTTAAGGTTGTTGGGGTTCATAGTCAATCTCAGGAAGAACAGCCACTTAAGTGACAATGCCATTTAGTTGCAGGGCACACTCACAAACATACATTAACCTTCTATGTCTTAAACCTTTCCATTTTAGAACTGACATAGCAGCTGCAGATCTTTTCAGTGGTAGAATAAACTGGGAGACCTGATGAAAATCCACACAAAATACAAGAGAATAAGTAAACTCAGCCCAGACAATTAGTGGGGCAGAAGCTGAATCACTGTCCTATCATATTTTACACCCATAGGTATCAAAAGCAAGGGAAACTAAACGTGACATACATCACTGAAAGATAGATATATAGAGAGAGATTACGCTACCTATCAGATTCCAAATTCAAAGAGCAAGAAATTCAAATGCAAAAATAAGGAAAATTATTTTATGAGCATGTTTGAAAATTACACTGCCAAGAGACAGTTTCAAAAAGATGTCTGGGAACTGTAATGGAAATATTTTCTCCTTGAAGAGTGGCAACTGGTGACAGAATACATGTGTGTAAAAATTTTTAACCCAGATTTTGAAGTCTGAGATTACAATTCTGTAACAGCCCAGTGTACGGTATATCACCAAGTAAAATTTAGAATCATTTGAAATGATTGGCTTTTGTATTTTTCCATTGCAGTAAAATGTGACAGCAGACTTTCAAGCCTTTCATGTTTGCCTGCAGCATTTTTCTACTATAATTTTTATGGGTTTGCTGTTGATCAACAAACCGGTCAACTGGCCAATGTAAATAACTGACTGAAATTCAGGTTTTAGTGAAATACTTTTTGGGCATTTCTTTCTAGTTTAGTTAAAAAAAAAGATGTGATGCCTGTCACGTATCTCTACATAGGCTTAAAAGTCATCTTGTACACCTAAAGTAGTGGAACCTGTTAAACAAGTGTGTAAACTTGTTAGTATATTTCCAATGCCAAATTCGAAGTTTACTTCAAAACCATAATACTTTTTAGATATAGATTTACATGTGTTTTACTTTGAACAGAAATTTCAATGTGTAAAAGAAAATTGCTGTAGTGGAGTATTTTAAAACACCAACTCTCTTCCTTTACTTCATCTTTGGGCTGCGTCCGTTAGGGGTTGCCACAGCGGATCATCTTTTTCCATATCTTCCTGTCCTCTACATCTTGCTCTGTTACTCCCCTCACCTGCATGTCCTCTCTCACCACATCCATAAACCTCCTCTTAGGCCTTCCTCTTTTTCTCTTGCCTGGCAGCTCTGTCCTTAACATCCTTCTCCCAATATACCCAGCATCTCTCCTCTGCACATGTCCAAACCAACGCAATCTTGCCTCTCTGACTTTGTCTCCCAACCATCCAACTTGAGCTGACCCTCTAATGTGCTCATTTCTAATCCTGTCCATCCTCTTCACACCCAGTGCAAATCTTAGCATCTTTAATTCTGCTACCTCCAGCTCTGTCTCCTGCTTTCTGGTCAGTGCCACCGTCTCCAACCCATATAACATAGCTGGTCTCACTACAGTCCTGTAGACCTTCCCTATCACTCTTGCTGATACCCGTCTGTCACAAATTACTCCTGACACTCTTCTCCACCCATTCCACCCTGCCTGTACTCTCTTTTTCACCTCTCTTCCACAATCCCCATTACTCTGTACTGTTGCTCCCAAGTATTTAAACTCATCCACCTTCGCCAACTCTACTCACTGCATCCTCAGCATTCCACTGACCTCCCTCTCATTTACACACATGTATTCTGTCTTGTTCCTACAGACCTTCATTCCTCTCCTCTCTAGAGCATATCTCCACCTCTCCAGGGTCTCCTCAACTTGCTCCCTGCTCTCGCTACAGATCACAGTTTCACCAGCAAACATCATAGTCCACGGGGACTCCTGTTTAATCTCGTCTGTCAGCCTGTCCATCACCACTGCAAATAAGAAAGGGCTCAGAGCCAATCTCTAATATAATCCCACCTCCACTCTGAATGCATCCGTCACTCCTACCACAGACCTCACCATGGTCACACTTCCCTTGTACATATCCTATACCACTCTTACATACTTCTCTGCCACTCCCAACTTCCTCATACAATACCACAGCTCCTCTCGAAGCACCCTGTCATATGCTTTCTCTAAATCCACAAACACACAATGCAACTCCTTCTGTCCTTCTCTATACCTCTCCATTAAATTCTCAGTCAAACAATGCATCTGTGGTGCTCTTTTACTGGCATGAAACCATACTGTTGCTCACTAAATATCACCTCCCTTCTTCACTTAACTTTTACTACTCTTTCCCATAACTTCATGCTGTGGATCATCAATGTTATCCCTCTGTAGTTACTACAGCTCTGCACATCTCCCTTATTCTTAACTATCGGCACCAGTACACTTCTCCACTCTTTCAGCATCCTCTCACTTTCTAAAATTCCATTAAACAATCTAGTTAAAAACTCCACAGCCATCTCTCCTAAACACCTCCATGCTTCCACAGGTATGTCATCAACAGCCTTCCCATTCTTCATCCTCCTCATAGTTGTCCATTCTTCATCCTCTTCATAGCTCCTTGCTAATTTGTTGCACTTCCTGGTTCACTACTCCACATCATCCAACCTTCTCTCTCTCTCTCATTCTCTTCATTCATCAGCCTCTCAAAGTATTCTTTCCAACTGCTCAACACACTCTCCTCACTTGTGAGTATGTTTTCATCTTTATCCTTTATCACCCTAACCTGCTGCTCATCTTTCCCAGCTTGGTCCCTCTGTCTAGCCAATCAGTACAGGTCATTTTCTCCCTCCTTAGTTTCCAACCTCTCATACAACTCATCTTATGCTTTATATTTAGCCTTCGCCACCTCTCTAATCACCATACGCCTTATCTCCTTGTACTCTTGCCTACTTTCTGCATCTCTCTGACTATCCAACTTCATCTTTGCCAACCTCTTCCTCTGTAATAATAATAATAATAATTCATTACATTTATATAGCGCTTTTCTCAGTACTCAAAGTGCTATCCACACAGGGAGGAACCGGGAAGCGACCCCACAATCTTCCACAGTCTACTTACTGCAAAGCAGCAGCACTACCACTGCGTCTGTATACTCTCCTGTACTTCCCCATTCCACCAGCAGGTTTCTTTGTTCCCCATCCTCTGTCTAGATGTCACACCAAGCATTCTTCTAGCTGTCTCCCTTACTACTTCTGCTGTAGTTGCCCAACTATCTGATAACTCTTCATTGCCAACCATTGCCTGTCTTACCTCTTCTTGATATCGAACGTCATCCTACAGACCACCTTCTTATGCTACCTAACAACGCTTTTCCCTGCCACCAATTTGCAGACTCCAATCTTGCTTTTTCTATATTTTATATGCTTATTATTTTTTAAATCATACTGCATATTTTGCTCTACATACAAGAAAAACTTCTACATATGAACAGCAAACTGGACTGGTCTGACAACACACTGGCATTGTATAAGAAGGGACAGAGCCGACTGTACTTCCTGAGGAAACTCTGATCTTTTGATGTGTGCAGCAAGCTACTGGAAATGTTTCACCAGTCTGTTGTAGCCAGTGTGTTGTTCTATGCAGTGATCTCCTAAGGATCAACTTGAGTTCAGGTGATTGAAAATGCCTGAACAAATGTATTAGTAAATCTAGCTCCAACAGGACTCACTCTGGACACTCTGGAAGCTGTTGTAGAAAAGAGGATGGTAGCAAAATTGGATGCCATCTTGAACAATTCAGCCTATTCCCTCCAGGAGCTCTTTCTTGGATTATTCTTAGCCACAGGCTCATACCTCCACTCTATCATAAGTAGCCTATATGTCTTTATTCTATTGTCTTATATTGTACTTTGAGTTGTGTCAGAGATAGCTGGGGTGGCGACCCGGCCGGGACGCCCAGGAGGACCGGAGGAGGGCTTGCGCCTTCCCCAGACCATGTGGGGGCGACCGTCCTGGTACCTTTGGGGGCCACGGGTACAGAGCTTTGAAGCTCCACCCTGTAGGGGCCCGTAGTCACCGCCAGGGGTTGCCCCTATGCCTTTGGAGCCCTGGATCTCAGCACTTCGTCCACACATGGAAGTGCTGGGGGGGAAGAGGAGCAGGGACACCAGGAGTGCTTCCGGATATACAGCCGGCACATCCGCCACACTGGAGCGTGTCGGTGGAAGATTGCCGGGAAACACCTGGAGCACATCCGGGTGATTATAAAAGGGGCCGTCTCCCTCCATTCAATAGCTGGAGTCAGGTGAGGAGAAGGACAGAGCTCGGGTGGAGAGGGAAAGAGGCGGCCTGAAGAGAAGAGAAAGGCATTCGTGTTGGCCAGGACTTTGGGGGAGTATTTGGGGTTGTTGTGGTGCACTTATTGACTTGTAAATAACAGAAATATGTATAATAAACGTGTTGTGGGTGACATCAACATGTCCGCCTGTCTGTGTCCAGGCCGGCTTCCACAGTTGATATCTGTGTATTTTATGTTTCTGTGTTTTTTGTTTTGCTGTGGAATGCATTTGAATTTCTTGTTGAGGATTAATAAGGCATATCTAATCTAATCTATTCAGAAGTGAATTACATTCTTCTGCACCTCATTAGCAAGAATGAAACATTAACTTATTAAACTCATTTTGTTTAAGGTTTATAGTTCACTGTTTCTACTTGACAGGCTGACACTGATGTATATGTTTACAATAAAAAATATAAAATGACACACAGCACAGACAGACATTCATCTACACACTTAGATTTCTTGGTAAGTTTTTAATGCTGGTTCACAACAATATGAGCCCCAAACCACAGACACAATTTTTTAATTTGTCACCAACCTTTCCAAGTGAACACACACAGCAAAATGCTGTTCTACTCCTTCCGTCCCTCTGATGAGTGTCACTCACTGACTCCCGACTATGACTCACTGAGGAGTTGCGGTGGGATTCTTTTAAACTGGAATTTGGAATGCTTCTGGTATTACAACAGTAGTCATATGGAGCACTTCCAGGTCATATGGAAACTAGGGCAGTCTTCCTCAAGCAGCACCCTCTTGAGACACCCAAGGACCCTGACTGGGCTGCTCTTCTACACTACAGTTCCCATGCAACTTTGCAGGTGTCCTAACTGAGACCAGACTAGAGGGACACTGCAACCTATTGTGTGGGGGAATTAACTGATTCTGGCATCCCTGTTTGCCGAGTCCATCCATTAGCTTTTTACCCTGACTAGGCTTAGGATTGCTAGCCATCTGGCTGGATTGCAGCTCCTTCCATGCTGTCCTTCCATTATGGCCTCCCGTCTCAGTAAAAATTAACTCTCTGTCCCAGTTGGTTGCCAGTCTTTTCACCTTGGCACCTATAGTAGTAAGAGGCAAATTAGCAACAAAGAAAATGAAAATAAAACTCCAGTGTTCACGAGTCTTGGAGAAGGTAGACCCAGAAAATTCCAAGTCTCCCTGTTCTTGTCCAAATGGATTGCTGAACCTATACCAGTTCAAACTACAATGGACTGTGGTATAGGGAAGAGTTCATGAATTTGATGGAATACAATGTAGGGTGGGCGGCATGGTGGCGCAGTGGTAGTGCTGCTGCCTCTCAGTAAAGAGACCCGGGTTCACTTCCCAGGTCCTCCCTGCGTGGAGTTTGCCTGTTGTCTGTGTGGGTTTCCTCCCACAGTCCAAAGACAAGCAGGTTAGGTGCATTGGCAATCCTAAATTGTCCCTAGTGTGTGTACTGCAGTGGGCTGGCGCCCTGCCTGGGGATTTGTTCCTGTGTTGGCTGGGATTGGCTCCAGTAGACCCCCGTGACCCTTTGTTAGGATATAGCGGGTTGGACAATGATTGACTGACTGACAATGTAGGTTCAAGTCAGGTGCATAGTTAGTTCATACAGGTGATCAAAAAGAGTTGAGTGGCTGTACATTGGAAGTCCCGAATTCCGGTATCTTCATGTGCATCTTATTAATATCTCTTATTACACTTCTTCTGCTTCTTGCTATTGCCACTTATCTATGCCTCCCCACCCCTCTCACCTTCTCCGCTATGCTGTGCTGCTTCTCTACTACTATCAGATAAGTATTGTGCTATGCTAAAATACGCTTGTGACAAATTCCTTCATATTAAACAGTTTGTCCAGAACAAATGGTCAGACTGGAATGTCCTAAAAGACACTGGCATTGTGTGGCGCCCAAAATATTTACATTGCAGGTCAGGTTGCCACCACCACCAGGCTGCAAATGAAAATTTCAACGGCAACATTAGTTCAGGAATATGCTGTCCTATTCCTGGCCTTGGAGTTTGTTAAAATAAACTCTGATCATGGATCTATCCACAATGAACCCTTGTCAGCTAATATTGCATTGTTTAACTCAAGATCTCTTAATGGCAAAGTGTTGGAGCTTTCAGAAACCATTACAGACTCCAAACTTGACATGCTTTCCCTAACAGTAACCTAGCAAAAACTAACGATTTTATGTCTCTCATAGAGGCAACACCATCTGGATACATTTACTTCAAAGAGCCTTGCTGCTCAAGACAAGGAGGAGGAGTTGCAGTAATTATTAGACCTGAACTAAACATCGCAAGACTCCCAATTGACTCCCTATTGTCTTTCAAGTGTCTGGCTCTGAAACTAATAACAAAATCAGGTCCTGTCTTATTCATTGTTCTCTATCATCCCCCAAAATACAATCTTTCTTTTTTATCTGATCTGACTAAATTATTAACCCACTTAAGTTCTCTTTCTCAGAGAGTCATTCTTCTTGGTGATTTCAATATCCATATTGACATTACTACATGTAATCTGAGAAGTCCTTACTGGACTGTTATGACTTGGTGAAACATGTTAATTTTCCTACTCACTCTGGTGGTCATATATTGGACATGCTGGGTATCTCTGGCACTGCCCTCCAGTGGTTTAAGTCCTACCTGTTTGATATGAAAGAGTTTGTTAGTCTTGGCAACAGCAGATCCAGCTCAGTGCCAGTCACACAAGGAGTTCCTCAGGGCATATAGATGCAGGCTTGCTCTTCTGCATCTATATGCTTCCCCTTGGACATATTATTTGCAGCTATGGACTGGGTTATCATTTTTATGCAGATGATACTTGACTCTATTTAATGTTAAATTTCATCAGAGCTTTGTCAGCTCACAACTTGATTCAGTGAAATTAAAACCTGAATGAAGCAGAACTCTTTAAAATTAAATTGCAACAAAATTGAACTTCTGCAAATTGACACTAAAGCACAACTTAAGAAAATGAGCTTCTTCTCAGTCACTCTTGACGGTGATCTTATTAGAGCTTCTTCTAATGCAAGAAATCTTGGTGTCATTTTTAATTTCTCCCTTTCTTATTCTGCCTACAAAAAAACACATTAGGAAAGTTTCCTACTTTCACCTCTGTAACATATCCCATGTTCGCTCATTCCCCTCCTTTCCTTTTGATGAGAAACTTGTCCATGCTTTTATCACATCCCGCATTGATTATTGTAACTCCCTATTGGCAGGTGCCGCTTCTAATCTCATATCACAGCTCCAGTTGATTCAAAACTCTGCTGCAAGAGTCCTAACACGGACCAGCAACAGTGGTCACATAACACCCATCCTGCTTTGCCTCCACTGGCTCACTGTGTCTTACAGAATTGAATAAAAAATTCTATTATTAACCTATAAAGCTTTAAATGGCCTCACACTGGACTACATCAGTGACCTTCTCCATCACTATGCTCCTGTTTGCCCACTAAGGTCTACTGATACTGGCAATCTTGTGTGCCCCATACTAACTTGCACCCTATGGGTGACAGGGCCTTTAGCTGTATAGCACCCAGACTTTGGAATAACCTCTCAAAATTAATTGGATCAGCTGACTCCATTCATTCTTTTAAAAAACAACTTAAAAGTCATCTGTTCAGGAAGGCTTGACCTGACATTCTGCCTCTTCTTTCGGTCTTCTTCTCTGTCCAGATGCTCAGGATAATTTGTGTGTGTGTTATATCACAAATGATGCTATTTGCTAGGCTTTCTTTTAGTACTGAATCTACTATTTTACTCTGGTTTATTGTCTTGTATTCTATTTAATATCTTTGTATATCCTGTATCTATCTGTTTTATTGTTCTATTCAGGAAACATCTGTATCCAAAGTTACATATACCTGCTGTTTCTTCATGAGACTCTGTGAAGCGCCTTCAATTGGAAAGGTGCTATATAAATAAAAATTATTATTATTATTATTATTATTATTATTATTATTATTATTATTATTATTATTGTGTGGGGCGTCAGAAGCTGGACGCCAAAGGTTCAAGTCCACTTGGTGGTCCTAATCAAAATCAAAGACAAGGCAGGATAACTTAGTCAAAGCAGCACTGAAAGCGGCAGTTTGACATTAACTATTAAAAAACATAAATTATAGTATAAAATTTTACTGAAATTTTCCAACATCTAAAGATATCCATACGTTGCACTTCTTGCGTAGTTTTTATCCACACCTGCAAATCACTGAATCCTCACTCTACTCCTGCCAAAATAGATTCGATGAACACAAAGACGAGTATTAACTCCTTGTTACAGATGACCTGTGCAGGCAAAAAATGTAGTGAACCGCGTGGAAGCAAAACAAAGCAGGAAGATCAACGTGTCACATAGCCATTGAGTAGCCGAAAGCCTGTGATTTAACCAAATGATGTGCGACAAAGCACTGCCACCTTAAATACTCGTCCTCTGATCACCTGCATTCGTGCACCAAAACGGCTCCAAAACATTAACATCATATATGGAGTCGCGGTTTATGTCCCCATCCTCCATATATTAATCTGTTCCAACTCTGTTCAATTTACCTTAAGCGGCAAGACTTCGTGTAGAACACACATTTTCGGCTTGCGAGCTACTTTTAAAATGACCGGGTCGAAATGATCTACCTATATATATATATATATATATATATATATATATATATATATATATATATATACTC
>JANRMT010028174.1:88636147-88653556 GCA_026402145.1 Polypterus bichir lapradei
TGATATTCGGATGTACCGATCCTGTGCAGGTGTTGTTAAACGTGGTCGATATAAATTGGAAGGCTAACTAGATCACAGCCGGAGTTTTGCAGTAGCTCGCGCGTTAGCTCGGTCGTGCGGGATGACCAGTGTGTTAGAAGACGAGATCTCAGACTGGCCGCCCTGTATGTCAATCAAGTGGCAAATGCCATAGGGAGGATATATAATAGACTAACGTTTAAAAAAAATTTTTTTTTTGAATACAATGCGATCTACCTGCACTACCTTTGCGATCTACCGGTCGATCGCGATCGACGCATCGGGCACCCCTGGTGTAGAAGAACAGCCACCCACCCCACCTCCCCCGCTACTTCGTCGAGCCATTTCCGTTATCACCAGTCAAGCAAATAGCCTTGAAGAAAGGATGAACTTTGGCCCAAATCGCGATCCATACTTATTGCGTTCCTCTTGAAGGCCGGAGTGTTTCTCCTCCCATCTCTTCTATTCTCCCGCCCTTCTCGCGTTGCACTTTACTGGTTAGAGAATTTATTCACATCTCTTGTTTTTCATTCGCTAGCAAGTCATGGTCTATTTAGTATCGTCTCTGCATCTTTCAGGTTGGTGATGCCAGGATTTCCGCCGTCGTGTTTCAGGTAATCAAGTTTTTTGATCGATTTGAGTAGCCAATGGAATTATGTTCTTGTTGTGAATTGTGGTAAATGTCTAAGGATGGTATTTATTGTAGTAGGTATAGAAAGAGTTGCTTACGTGCTGAGCATAAAATACTCGGCTGCAAATTTAAGTGGGTGGTGTGATGGGTTCTGTGGATTTCAGAAACGTCCAGTTCGTGGGCTTGGATTCTTTAAGTGTTCGGAGGTATTTGTGACCTCGGAAAGTATACCTCTTGATTGAAGACTCCGTAAAGTCCGAAACTGCGTGTGACATTCTAGTATTTAGCATATGCCTCTGTCGTCCACGAATCGTTTTCTAATATAGCTTTACTTTTTGCGCGGTTATTCAAGATTGCACATGCAACAACTAAGAATAGTCTTCGAACTGGATACTTAGAAGCAAAAGTAAGGTAATGCATTGATGAAAAATAATATATTTTGTAACTGAGGTCTATTGTGTCCCAGTTGCTCTGCATATATTCATCACCTGAGAGGAATCCCAGGCTGCAAGCTAACTGCCCCGCCATGGACCGCACACTCGAGCAGCTTAAGCGGCCGATGTAAAGAAGAACCTCTCATTAAGCATTGTTTCTACTAATAATTCTAAAAGGCTTAGATGTCTACAGCAACTCCGGCTAAGTCTCTCACTTTCTGAAGACGTAGATGTTAGGTTACCTGACGATTCAACGTTGGCCCCTTGCGAGAGTACAGGATCTTTGATGGACTGGTGCCCTCTCTGGCCAGGGCTGATTCCTGCCAGGACAGACACTAAACCTTTAAACCCATAATTAGCATTCGTATATTAATATTCATGTGTGGAAAGTGATGAATTTCTAATTTTAAATGCTCTGAAAAACTTAACTGAAGATAGAGGCATATGTAAGGACATATTCGCTGTACACGTTTAATATTGATTTAAGTTCTGTGATTATCTATTGGCAATTCCCTTAATACTGTTGTTGTTTTGCTCATTTTGTATAAGGCTGAATGCAAGTGTTTAATTTTACTGTTGTAGATATGGGTAGACAATAAAGGTTTCCAGAGTGGTTTAAAGAGAAATGTGTAGTGCGGATGCTTCCCAAGCTTTACAGTCTGGGGTTCAAAGTCCAGGTCTGGGCACTACTTGTGTGGGGTGTGCTTGTGCTCCCCAGTGTCTATGTGGATTTTTCTCTCACCTTCCGAAGATGTGGGGTTAGGTTAGATTGGTGTGTGTCTAGGTATTAGGATACCCAGTGGGTGACTGGAGCTCCTGCTATTGCTGGTCTTGCCTTGTCCATGATGCTGGTGGCATAGGCATCACCGTTCTGTGACCCTGAATTATCCAAGTGTTAGAATGTTGGGTAGCTTAGGTACTCCTTCTTGCCCAAAGAAGGGGCCTGAGTTGCCTCAAAAGCTTAGATATTGTAATCTTTTTAGTTGGCCAATAAAAAGGTCTCATTTTGCTTAGCCATTATGGATGTTATGAGAGGTTAACACGGTACAACACCCCAGTATTATAGGTCCTCCAAAAATGCATCCGTTACTCATTCACTCATACGTAACAAGACCTTAACAAAGGCTTTTTTGGCCATCGTGACAATTATAAAACATTAGTAGATCGGTTATTCATCTCTGTGCCGAGTGGCATATTGACCTGATGGTAAAATGACTTGTTAATATGTAGGATTCACAGGTCTTGTACTAAATATGTAAGAGTGAAGTTTTATTAGCAGGTCACATTACAGAGATGAACAAAACATTTTACTGATGCTTTGTAAAGACCCATAGAAATGTGTGGTAAGGTCTTATTACATAACAGTAATTGAGTAAAGCATTTTTACAGTACCTCAACTGAAGTGTTACCAAATGTTAACGGATAAAAAATATAAAAAGCAGCTCTTTTGATTTTAAATCTGATTCTCATTGTGTGTATAGGAATGCAAAACAATTAATTAGAATGTACTCTTGTAGAAGTCAGTAAAACATTTACTAAAATGATATGTCTTATAAATATGAAGGGTGTGCCAAAATATGTTGTTTCACTTTTATTCATTCCTGAAGTGTATAATACAGTATTGAAAGGAATTCCTCTTGCTCTAATATTAAAAAAATACATGTTAAAATGCTATAATGATTGTAATGGTTAACTTCTTTTTTTAAATGTTTGTTGCTGGATTTTTTCAGTAAAATACACTTTTTGAAATCCCTTTGTAATGTATGAAAATTTCCAAAATTAAACATTTGCACCATCTGCTTGATTAATTTGGTTTATAATCACAGAGTGAAATGCAAGAGTTCAAAACTTTGTACATTTTCAGTATTTCCATGATAAATTGTTGGGCTTGAGGAGTATCATTATGAAGTGGCTTGTAACCTCTGCTTATTAACTTAACATTCTGAAACCTGCTGAATCTACTTGAGGGTTGTGAATTGCTAGAGTCTATCCCAGTTGGAAGCTGCTGTGGGCATTGGCACCAGGAAGTCACGTTGCTTACGCCAGGCCCAAGTCACTATTAACCTAAACCTACATGTCATTGGGCACGTGGAAGGAAAGCAAACATGGGCAATGGCCAGGTGTGAGATGTGAACCCAGGATGTTGGATCTGTGGGATGGCAGTGCAATGCACTGTGTCAGTATGCATCTCTACTTATTTTTTTGTTATATAAGATGGTTAAAATTATTTTTTACACACCACCTACTTATTTTCTTATTTGTATTGATGACTGATATAATCTAAAACTGCATTCCCTTAAGGCAGATTTGGCTGCACACTTTTAATTAAAACTAAGCACAGAAGATTGTTTTTGTTCTTCTGCTATTTTTAAAAATAAAGTCTTTCAAAGTGTTTGAACTAATTTTATTCAATTTCTTGAGATAATTGGATTTTAGTTATTACATTTTACTGTTATGGGACCTGAATGATGAGTATGGTTAATTGATCACTGTAGTCATTAAATATACTTTTTTGTTACACAGCAGCATACGTTCTTGTGCTGTTTGTCATCAAATGTATTTTCTTTCAAGCAGGGTTACTGGGAGGCAAGGTGTGTCTTTAAGCTGAAACAGAGCTTTCATTTATTTATTAAAAAAAGCTTACAATTTAGCTATAAAACAACGTGTGCATTTAGAAATGGGCAGAGTCACAGAAGGTGAAACGGGCTTAGTTGCTGTCTGTAAAGTGATGTGGGGCCAGGTAAAGGTGAATGATCCTTCTACTATTGTTTACTACTGCTGTTTAATTCACCATTTTCTTTTTTTTTCCCTCTGGGCATTGTGTCCTTCATATCAATGTACATGTAACATACAGTACAGTATATCTTTCAAAGGATTGAATTCTCCCTTAATGCCTGCCATGGCTGACTGCTTACTTGGGATCAAAGCTGAACGCTTGCAATGAATCAGACACGCAAGTAATTAAACCCATTCGTATTGTGCTCCTGTGCCAGAAGCAGGTCTGTTTAGTAAGAATTAAAACAGTGCCATCAATGTGTAAACTAAAATACCTTCTGTAAAGTATGAAGTGATTAGTAGGTGAGCTCAGGGGCCTAGGTTTAAAGGTTAGCTGTATTTCTGTTTGATTTTCAGTGATGGCTATTACCTTCGGTGTAAATGAAATGAAATCACAAGAAACTATGGTGGGACAGCTACGTCAAATGAAAGCTGGAACTGATTGAAGTGTATCTAAAGTAAAGAGCACAGAATTCAGTCTGATTATAAATATAAACCGACCTGTGAGGCTCCAGCTTAATGTAAATTTTTAGCACAGACATGTTCATTATTTTCCAAATGACGAATAATAGTAATAATAGCTTGTTATGAAAAGCACCACTACACCTTGGTTTCAAAGAGCCTTGTATGACTGAACTGGGAGTGTCTGAGCAGCAAGCACACCAGCTGTACTCGCTTCGGTGCTAACTTCAGAGCAGCTGTCCACACTTGGCACACTGTATGACCTTTAATGTTAAAGCCACAGATTTTGCTATGGTATTGTTACATATGATATGTCTGTGTGGTGTGAAAAGTAGCAACTTGCATTGGGTTAACATTTGGCCCACAGACTGACAATGTACTTTTTTTTAGGTATGTGAAAAAGAGAGCTGGCTGAGGTAAGACGCAACAGAGTTGAACTAATTCAGTAGAGCAGGCACAGATTTCCACTAGGCAGGAAGAACAGTTCTGTAGAATTACTGTACTACTTTGGCAGAGCTTGGAGATGTTTGAATTAGTACTGCTATGCTGAGGTACAAACTTTATAGTAGTGGCCTCGCTTTAGCAATATATCTAAGGTACACACGTAACCATTTCACTTGGCAGAATGGCATAGAATTGTAAGACCCTAGTTCTGAGGTTGTTCATCACTATTGCCCTGGTATAACTTGTAGTCTTGTCTGTAACATATCCGATTTGTATGCATCTGTATGCCCTTGAGCTTGATTCAGTTCCAGCAGTGTAAGAGGGGTGGTTTTGGGGCATTATGCAAACTGATTGCCACTCAATGGGAGCTTGTAGAAGGGGTTGGTGGGTGTTGGGTCACAGCTTTTTGCAGATATACACTGGCGTAATGCCCAGAGGTTAGTGTGCATCTGGCATGCCGACAGGGTATCTCATAAAGGTGCCTTTGTTTCACAAGGTCAGTCATGTTTATGGATCTCCTGTGGTGTGTGCCTGAGCTGCAAGAGATACTTATTGTGAATTGCAGACATAGCCTAAGTCTTAGAAGTATGTAACTCTTGTCTTGTACCTATTTTTGCCAGAGTTGCCTGCAGCCTTCAACAACATGAAAGTTAGAACGTAAAGTTTAAACAAACTAGTGAATGGACAAAATTATAACAAAATCTGTGCAATTGTGTTTACGGTAGACACATTTGATGTACTTCTTGCCCAGCCCTGTGGCTGTTTTCAGCCTAATAAAATCAGTTCTACCTTTTTAGCAATCTACCCTATTTCCCATGCTGTATCTAGTTGAAAAGTGTGCTGTCCCATGTGCTGCTTTGCCCTCAGGCAGACCATTGATCAGTTACTGGTGGGAGTTTGCTCAGTCTGTCTTTTATACAGTGCCTTTTGCGGAGTGCACCATCACAAGGTGGTTTAGCCCACAGTACGGTTTTCACTGTGATAAAAATGTATTACCAGTGTGGCCACAAGGGAGCTCCCCAGAACCCCAAACACCAGGTACTACTCAGTCGAACACAATTTTAGGTTAAATAAAATGATATTTATTTTACAATAATACCTTCCCGTGGTTTAAGGCAGTCCAGCACATACAACACACAAATAAGCACCTTCCCTCCTCGATGTCCTTTTCCTCCTGACTCTGACTCCCTGATGCAGATGAGATGAATTCCTTTTATGGTGGACCAAGGACAGCTTCCGATGTCACAGCATTGCATGATGGAAGCCCTTCTCGGTAATGCAGAAGTTCCCCAAAACAGGGAGGTTCATTCCTGATAGCACCATTCCATGGCACTCAAGGACCTCAACACGGTTGCCTTTCCAAACTTCAAGTCACAGGCAACCTTGTGAGTGTCCAAACTGGGACTCAGAGGAGCACTGGCACCTCTCATGTTGGGAGATGAACTGAATCCTGTTGTCCCTTGTCCATCTATTATTTGTTCCTCCTGACTGGGAGAGAAATCAAGGACCCTCCTGGCTGAGTTACACCATGATTGCTGTGTTTCCTTCCATTATGGTCTCCCAGCTGGGTAGGGAAATATCCTCGATCCAGGTTGGGATGCCAGACCATTCACTCCATCACTCAGACCTCACAAATGTATTCTGTTGAAAGGGGTAAGCGTAACATTTTTAAACCTGCTTTATTTAGGAAGAAATAATGGACTTGTACTTTTTTAAAAAAGTCTCTGCCTCTTTTGCATGTAGAGTTGCCAGCCAGACCAGAATTGTCTACCGCTATGTGTAGCATTAAATGTGAGAGAAAGACTTAGATACCCTGTGCCCCGTGCTCATACTTTGTATCACCCACCATAGCACACAAAGAAGCACTATCTTCTCCTGTGAAGATCTTGCGTGTCTACCTATGAGTTTTGTTAAACAGGGCTCTTTTGTAACTTTGATTGAATATGGAGTTAACAAGATGCAATGTCTGCTGAGTCACAGAATTATTTTATTTAAAATTGTTAATGTACATTCATATTTGAAACTATTGATGTATATATCAGACTTTTTGTCCACTGTTAGTTCATAGTGCCATGTAGTGGCAACACATGACAAGCCAGAGTAGTGGCAGGCTGGAAAATTACTGTCGTACAGACACACTGGATGTTTATAGCAGTACTTGGGATGTAGACAGCCGGCCCAAGCCACAGATTATGATACTGAAGAGCTGCCTAAACTTGCCATGTGGAATGTGTAGACTGCCACGGAGGTGGGCGACATGGAAAAAATCTATAATGGGCTTCTTAAATGTAATAATGACCTCCCTGTCTTGACCTAGCTAAGAATGCAAGACCCTGGCATTAAGGAACACTTCAGTACCCTTGATTTACTCTATTGGAGTGCAGTGTCACTGAAGATAACTTCAAAGCATGCAACATATCTCTTGCACTTCTCTCAGGTCACAATGTGGTGCTCACTTTCTTTGGGACTGCCCCTGTCACTGATGAAAAAGGATTAAAAGAACCACCTTTACACCAAACTCCAAGATACCACATATGACTTGCCAAAGAAAGGTCCTATCACATTAAAAGGAAAATTCAATGACCAGTCCGGCAATCCAGGCTTGGGAAGAGGTCTTGGTTAAGTCTGGGTGAAGCAGCCTAAATGACGATGGAATT
The DNA here is from genome assembly GCA_026402145.1 of Polypterus bichir lapradei. Lineage (NCBI taxonomy): Eukaryota > Metazoa > Chordata > Cladistia > Polypteriformes > Polypteridae > Polypterus > Polypterus bichir. Next base: position 88,643,569 of record JANRMT010028174.1, read on the forward strand.
CATCTGTTTATGTTCATTTTATAAAAAATCATTTGCAGCCCTTGGTTTAGGTACAAGAACCGTTCGCTTCCTGGGTCCTCCCTGCATGGAGTTTGCATGTTCTCCCCGTGTCTGCGTGGGTTTCCTCTGGGTACTTCGGTTTCCTCCCACAGTCCAAAGACATGCAGGTTAGGTGGATTGGCGATCCTAAATTGTCCCTAGTGTGTGCTTGGTGTGTGGGTGTGTGTGTGCCCTGCAGTGGGCTGGCGCCCTGCCCTGGGTTTGTTTCCTGCCTTGCGCCCTGTTTTGGCTGGGATTGGCTCCAGCAGACCCCCGTGACCCTGTAGTTAGGATATAGCGGGTTGGATAATGGATGGATGGATGGTTTAGGTATAGACCAGTCCACCACCAACTGTACTGGTAGTCTTTTGCACAAAGTGCTGTCAATAACATGATATTTTAGATTGTCACATCATTATGTGGAAACTGGGATCAGGGAAACTCACACGATTATGAAGTTGTAAGTTAAAGATAATGCTGAAAGTTTTTCCATAGTACTGACCGCCACCCTATCCCCTGCTCAACATACTCCAAATCAAGATAATATCAAACTGAATTTCAGATTGACCTGCAAATCCTCATTGAGGCTATCAAACTTTCTGTACACTTTAAAGAGCACACTGCAAATAATACAACAAAGGAATGCTGCCAAGCTGGTGCATCCAGCAAAAAGCAAAGTAGCTAACAAAACTGGTCTGCCACAAGATAAAAAAAGCTTCTGGAACACTGCAAATGTGTACATATTAGTAGCTGCTGGCATTGGCGATCAAAAAACTCTTGTCTTGCCACTGAACGTGTTCTCTTTTAAGTATAGCTGACTAAGTGCAACCAAAGAGAAGGCTGTAACATGGTGGAAACAGTACTTCCATTTGCTTTTAAACTTTGAACCACCTCCAGCCTTGGACCAGGAGGTTTAAATTCCAGCCCTATCTGTAGCTATTATGAATAAAGAGGAGCACCTCAAAGATAAGACTGTTGGATATCATGAGGCTTTTAAATGATAGACTGGATTTATACAGTAGGTTTAACTCCCCAAGGTCCTTTGCAGTGATTATCTACAACAAACTTCCTCTCCGCTGTAAGGAATGAAGAGCATGATTTAATATTGACTTATATTGTCCCGGTCTTTAAGAAAAGTGATGCAGACTGCTGCCATTGTCATGTTTATGAATTGAAAAGCACCTTCGACAGAGTTTCATTCGCATTCAGTGAGTAAATCAATACCCTAGTTGATAAGTCAATCACCAGTTCCTTGATTTTGCAGGAATGCTTCCATCATCTAACAATACAGCAGACGATCAAAGAGATGGCACCTTCAATAGTATCAGCATGTATGCCAAATGGACACCACAAAAAGACTTTTAAAATGAAAGCACCCACAGAGTTGTAAGGTTGCCAGAAACCACCTGACCAGCTGTTCAACACTGAAGGAAAGATGTTTTGCGAGAAATTGGAAGAGTTTGCCCACTTTACCCTGTACTGACTGCAGTGGAAGGTGATTGTTGGAAATGTGCATGCCATGGCCACTGCAGCACCTGTGGGACTGCCATAAAACTTACAGATGCTATAGAGACGATTGTATGGGCAAAGTCTAGTTTGCTACACTTTCAGGGCAATGTACTTGTTGAACACAGTTTCTGATGGGAGTAGACATACTGGATATATTGTTTTGTTTTTTTAACCAGTGAAGGGAATAGATACTGTATATTTAAGTGGTAGTGTACCAGCAGTGAACTGAGGTTGTGTGGCACTCGTTTGGTGAGGACTGAACTCTGTGTGAATTTCTAAATCAACATGCGCAGTATACATCTTTTGGATCTTTGCTGGTTTGTATTTATTGAAGCAGCCAATGTATTATTTGTCTTAAATTCATCAATATGAATGCTATCGACCTATGAAATTACTGACTTGTTCTGATATCTGTGTGGTTTAGGTTGGACTCTTTTAAACTATTTTGGTGGTTGATTTTTTTTTTTATTTATGATTGAATGTAGTTACCAAATCTTATTTTACTAACCATTGTTGCTGTCCAATATTTTTGTTAAATGTTTTGTGCAAGATCAATTATAAGCAACAAATGCATTTTCTACACCATCCATAGAGAAATACAGCAGGCATATGGTAAAACACAAAGAGGAAATTAAACCTTGAATTTTGACACGGAAACAGTGTATTTGTGCAATACTAAAGTTAATGTTGAAATATATTCTTATGCTTGTAATTTTTTTCCTCATGAGTTTCAGTTTGCGGTGCAGACTATGATTTTTTTTTTTCTGTTTAAATAACATGTTTGTATTACTCTAGGCTGGAACAAACAAGACTTCAAAGCATACCCCAAAGGCACTGTATATGAGCAGGAATTTAATTTGGTTGCTCCTAAATGCACAAACACACACTGCCAACTGTGGTAATTTATTATCTAGTTACTGGCTTCACATTTAAATAGGTTGTGTGTGGTTTTGCTGACTTTCAGTATGTTCTTTGAATTTGTGTACTGTAACCTTTATGTTCATGTTCATATTTATGAGTATGTTTAGGTTTTTGAGCCTTTATATCCAATTTTTCATCCTTTATAGAAGTCTGTTTCAATACCTGAGCAATATTTGGTGCATATATAAAATGTACAATATGTCCAGCACATAACTTTTCCCACAAAAAGGTGTGATTTGTACTAGTAAAATATTGAAGGTGAAAAAGAAGAATTATCTTGTAACAAACACAAAGACAGAAATCACTCCAAAAGTGGTCACATTGTATTCAGGAAGCCTACAACATATAAATCCATTAAAAAGTCAAAACCAGGGTGTTGTACTGTGTTAGCCATTATGGATGTAATGAGAAGTCAAGAGAAATGGCACGTTTTATTGGCTAACTAAAAAGATTACAATATGCAAGCTTTCGAGGCAACTCGGGCCCCTTCTTCAGGCAAGATATAATACAGAGACTGGAATTCATTGTGTTTATGTAGACACTAGGACAAATACAGCATTGGAAAACCTTTAAGTGAGACATCTTAGGCAGGGGTTATACTTCATGAGACGCGATGCATGCTGCAGCAGACGCTCCTTCTACGCAAGCGTTTTACTGTTTATACTTGCGCACATACTTTATGTAAATCTGGAGGAATCCAACAGGTGGCAGTGTGAGATATTATCACGGTGAGAACATGTTCGGCTTCTCTGTGTTATGAATTACCTAGAACATCCATTAAATTCCAATGACACCTTACCACAATATCTCTGAAAAGGATGTTAATTGATTAAATCCATCAATCCAGGGATGTGTCCATTCCAGCAGGCATTGGGCACGAGTGAGAAACAATCCCTGGACGAGGCCTCAGCTCATTGCAAGGTGAATACAAGCACTCGCATACACCAGCGTCATTTTAGTTGCACCAGATCCCCAAATCTGCATATCTTTGGAAGGAAACTGGAGCACAGTGTGGAATCCAAGCAGGGGATACCAGCGATGTAACTCCCTGTGAGACAGCATTGCTACCGCGCAGCAAACCGTGTTACCCCCATGTATGTAATGATTAACAGTATTCATTATTTAAACGAAATTAACGATTTATCTGTAAAATGTAACATACTCACTTTAATGCATTTCATCATGAAAGTGATATCAAGTATAAATCTAAAGATTCTAAATGTGCAGGAATATCATACATTCAGTGTGTTCTGTGTGGTAATCTATTGCTGCTTGCCATAGTGATTAAAAACTGGAATGACGTTTATGACGGTCTGCTTTAATGATAAAGTAAACTACGAGGTTAAAGTGGACATTTCGAGATTAAAGCAGAAATTTCCACTTTAATCACAAAATAAACGTTTTCACCTAGTCCTTAATTTTTTTCTCAGTGGCTCAAATACAGCGTTATACATTATGTTGCTGTTGTGAAGTTGCAAAAAAAAAAAAAAGACGGCACAAAAGATGGTATGTGAGACTTTTAAAATGTATTGTGTCATTACGATCAGGAATATGCGACACTTGAATATAAAAGCACCATGAATGCATCTGTATGTTGGCATTTTGCTTCACCACATCGAACCATTCATTAAACATCGAAGTGCGCACATCGATTTTGTAGGATCCACAAAGCGGCTTTCAGTCACATGTAGATAGTAAACGGAGACTCTGACGTCACGTTCCAACTTTTAGCACACTGCGCCCCCCGACCTTTTGCTGGTACTGCAACTTGCGCACGCGTCACGTTAATTTCTGAGGACCTGTTCAGAGGACGTGTGAAATGAACGCTGGGAACGTGTGGCAGCCATGATGCGGGCGTGTATGCATTCTGAGTGTGAAGTATAAACTGGCCCTTAGATGTAAAAAATTAATAGACCCGTCCAGGCTAAGATTCATTTAGTGAGAGATGAGAGCAAATGTATAGTTAAGATGTTTTCATAAGATAACTGTCCAAAACAGTCTTTTGATGTTTTTGATGGGTTTTTCCATACAAAGTGGATTGGTAGTCAGGTTGTTTTGGACAGTCAGAAAGATGTAAACAATCCTCATATCTGGCCATAAAACTCATGTCACAGTGCTTATGGTCAACTTTAAAACACAGCAAGAGAGAAAAGAATGGGAAGTTAAACTTATGCTAAAATTTAACACATTACAACACGGTTTAAATAGAGACAAGAGTTTTATAACCAGATATGAGGATTGTTCGCTGACTGACATCTCTCTGACTGACCCAGACAACCTGACTACAGATCCACATTGTATGGAAAAACTCATCAAAAACGTCAAAAGACTTTGTTGGACAGTTTCCTTATCAAAAGATCTTGACCATACATTGTTCTCCTCTCTCGCTAAATGAATCTTAGCCTGGAGAGTTCTATTAATTTTTTTTACATCTAAGATGTCTCACTTAGGGTGTACTCACACTGGTTATTCGCTATGTGCCTGAGCATGCTTATCCGCATGTAACCCCACAAAGTCTAGTTTGTTTGACTAGTGCGATCCCTCTGTGCCAGGTCAACTGTACCACGCCCTTGCCCCCTTGGAAGAGGTGGGCCCAAACACAGTTCAGTAGCATTCTGGAACAACTTGATCGCTAAATGTGCCCGAGCATAGAAAACAGACATGACGTCAATGATGTGACAAGTCAGATATTGCAATTCTCATTTCATTCAATACCTTTTTGAGTTAAAAACAGGTTTTTATTCTCACTTTACACATAAACATGAATTGTAGTTTGCAAGAAAAGCTGCAAATTCCTCCCTCATCATTTGTCACCGTAAAAATCTTCTCATATGTGCAGCATGATTAACAGCAAAATGCTGCATTGCACACTCAATAAATCTGTAAGAGGATAGTGCATTATCCTGTCATACACAAATCTGGAACAACCACAAAATACGAAAAATTGTTTTGACGTGCATGCTGTCAATCCGTGTTCGGATCTTGTTTTGGCTTTACATGAAGTCACATGTCGATGACGTAAGCATGCCCAGGCCCAGAACATTAAATGCAATGTGACTGCAGGCCAGCGGAGGAGTAGGGAGGGGGGACAGTTGCACTTGGGCACAGTATGGAACAAATGTGCCTAGTGTGAGTACACCCTTAAAGGTTTTCCATTGCTGTATCTGTCCTAGTGTCTATATAAACACAGGGAATTCCAGTTTCTGTATTGCATCTTTCCTGAAGAAGGTGTCTGAGTTGTCTCGAAACCTTGCATATTGTAATCTTTTTAGTTAGCCAATAAAAGGTGTCCTTTTGCTTGACCTCTCATTAAAGTCAAAACTAAAATTCTAACTTTGTCACAAATCTTTCCCTTTGCGTTATATGTATATACAAGCATCTGCCAAGTGCAAAACCTGTTCCTCTAAGGCCAGTTTCATCAAAGTCACTAGGCCCGTCATTTTAGCCAAAAACTGAGATTTAAAGTTTTATTTTAAAAAATGTACATTTTACTTATATTTAAATGAGGGGAAGGGGTGGTGGTTTGATTGAACACATTTTCTAGACTGTGATTGGTTGTCAGATGTTTAAAGCAAGAAGGTGTGTGCAACTTGCAAGGAGATGATTAACATTCTGTTCTTTAAATTAAACTTCTTTACATTATTTAAGTAAGAGAACTTAAACAACAATAAAGTACTTATTTCTTCTCATTACTGGCAAATGTCTTAATTTAATTAACATTTTTTTAATATACTGTTGTTAATGGAATTTTCCTGAACTACAGTATGTAAGTTGCCATGGAACACTCTGGCTGGATTTGCACTGCACCATGCTATGAGCAGAGTGCACCACGGCTTGAAGGATACTGAAGAGAAACCAATACATAAAACATCTTGGGACTACTTAGGATTTGTATATGTTTTCTCTCTTTCTGAATCTACCTGTAGTGTTCTGTTGAACTCTTGATTAGATACCTAGTTTGTATCAAGCCTAACTGTAATGGTAGACTTTTCTGATCTGGTTTACAATTTTTTCTCTGCCTTTTAACAATTTTCCTAATCGCTCAAATATACTTCATGTATTTATTTTATTTTTAATTGATTTGAATAAAGGATCCTACTAAATGAGGACGAATCTCTAATAGATCATTGAAATACGAGGTGTGGCAGAAAAGTAATGAGACTGGCAACGCTGCGCTGTTGTCCTTGATAGAGCACGTGTATCAGTACCCTCCCATAGCTCAGTGCGAGTTTCAACTCCTTCCGTTAACTACGTGATTTTTGTGACTGCTATTAGCAAAGTTGTGTTTTTGGTTGTGCGTCACGCAAAATGGAACAGCGGAATTTGGAGCAACGTTGTGCCATTAAATTTTGTGTTAAGCTTGGAGAATCGGCAAGTGTGACGTTTGAAAAGTTAACACTTTGGCACAAGTCATTTTTGGAAGGCAGAAAACACGTTGAAGATGAACACTGTTCAGGGAGGCCTTCAACTTCGAAAACCAATGAAAACATCGAACGTGTGAACACTCTTGTGAGATCAGACCGTCGTTTAACATTAAGAATCTTGAGTGAACAATGAAAGGCTCAGAAAAAGGGTCATTCGCATGAGACCAGACATTGCAGACAAATGGATGCTCCATCATGACAACGCCCCATGTCTCTCCATAACAGAAGTTTTGACCTCAAAAGGCATTCCTGTGGTTCCCCAGCCCCCTTATTCACCTGACCTCAGTCCGTGTGACTTTTTCCTTTTTCCTAAACTGAAAAATGTCCTCAAAGGACGTCATTTCGGGACTTTAGAAAACATCCAAAAGAGTGTAACGGACATGCTGAAGACCATACCGGTTGAAGACTTCCAGCGCTGCTACCAACAGTGGGAACAACGTCTCCATCGGTGTGTAGCTGCCTAAGGGAACTACTTTGAAGGGGATAACATTGATGTTTGAAAAAAATGAAAACTTTGGTAAATAAAAAATCAGTCTCATTACTTTTCTGCCACACCTCGTACAACACAGTACATTCATTTGTTCCATTTGTGAAGCAGATAATATCTTGGAACATCCATCTTTATACACTATAAAGAAGAGACTGGCAATGAAATAAAGTGCAAGTGCATCCAGAGTGAACTGAACATAAGCATCAAAAACAGTTGTTTGTAATGTGTTTTACAGATCACTAACTGTTTCACTGTGGGTTCTTCTCCATGCATTTTGTGCAGCCTCACAGTGTATGACGTGTATTAAAAGACGTATAGCCCATTGCGTGTGCTTCTGTGCTTTCTCTGTGATTACAACAATTTGCTTGTTTAGAGAAACTAGAATTTTATAAAGCCAGCATTTAATCGCTAGCCGTGAAATACTCAGAATAGACAGATGCATTGCACTGAGTGTTGTGTGCCTCTTTAGTTGTATGATTGTAGAAGGTTACAAGTAGTGTCTAACTTTTGAGTTTGGGTGTAATTACTAGAAGGTATTTGGCTTAAACATAGTTTCAAATATTGAGAACTATTCAAACTGATGTAGTCATTTTACAATAGTAATGGGTTGAGCCAGGACCAGAGCATGGTTAATGAACAATTTGGGAGTTCAAAATGAAGGTGTTCATGAAAAAGCAAGAGTCTTGTGCAGGGTGGCAGACACAAGCACATCTAGGTAAAATAACTGGCCATTCCTGAACAGGGAGATCCTGTCATAGTGAATGTTACCCAATGTACTAATTAAACCTTTTGTTACTTTTTACCACCTAATTTTAAACTATGGTATTGGTAATCTGTATAATTGTCTGTGTTAGTTTTCGGAGTGAGGAATGTAGAGTTTTGGTGCACTTTCATGGCTGATTTGTTTTGGTTGTATTTCAGCTGCACGTGTGGAGCTGGAGAACAGCGATGAACACAAAGCCTTGAGAACAGTAATCGCACAAAGAATTAGCATGCAGCTGAACAAGTTTCCAAGAGGCTGAATGCTTCCTTTCACGGCACATCATCCCTATCTGCACTTTTATGATGGTTGAGCAACATGTCAGCCTCATCTGGAACATCATGTGTAAAGTGATGATAGAGACGATCCTCCATTGGGTTTAGGAGCCAAGTTCTTGTCTCTCTTGGGCAGTATGGGCTGTCTTCCTAGTTTCTGCAACCTCTCCCGGAGGGTGAAATTCCTACTCTTCATCGGTATCTTTGTGATTTTCCTGACATGGATCTCTTCTTTAGGCAGTCTTGGTGAAATTCGAGATGCTACACAGCTTGTAAAAGAGCTGTCCCTGACAAGGAAAGTTCAGCACACTGGCCTGTTCAGAGCAAATAATGTTCAAAGCGTTGAGCCTTTGGCTGTTACCACTGCAGTTCCGCTGCAGTCCTGTCCCCTGCAGTCACCTTACCTGAGTAAGTAGTTTGTCTACATTTGTAATACATTGGTTTTTTTTTTTTCAAGATTGACCTCATCTGTTTGACATCTTCCTGTTTTCTCCAGGCCGATAGGGTAAGCGCTTTTGCTGCTTCCTCAAAGCTAAGCTAATGTTGAATGTTGTGGGAATTGCCAGGAAGACCACAAAACAATATTATCACAATAATTTGATATTTTATGATCATATTGCAAATTTTTAAGTCTTGCAACATATTAAGAAGAGCTTGAATTTCAGTGCAGCATTGAGGGAGTTGTATCTTTGTGTTTTGATTATACATAAAGCAGCAAGACAAGAAGGGTTTTCTTTTTGTCAGTTCTTCACCATTCTGGTGAACTCAGAAATAGAAATGTGAATCATGCTTTTAGAGCATGATGATGTGACCAGTCAGTTGTAACTTACAACTGTCTTAGTTTATAGTGTCTCACATTGGAGTGAGGGAATTAAATAAAACAAATGACGCTGAGCTGGATTGCTGGCCAATAAAAGCACAATACAAAGCCCAGATAGGGAAACTTAGCATCTGCGTTCATCCACTTAATGTAATGATTATGGTTTCAGTTGTCGGTTTGTCTACCCGCTTTCTAAGCTGCCTGTTACAGCAGAACTGGGCACAAGCTGGGAACTGGTCATGGATATGGCAAAGCTCCATCACAGGGCACACTCACACATACCCCCACCTACACATACAGGGACAGTTTAGAGTTGCCACTTAAACTAAAGAGCACATTTTCAGGATGTGTGAGGGAAAGCTACACAGATGCTAGGAGACTGAAACCACTACATGTAAATGATAAATAATAAAATGAGAAATGTGAAAGAGGAAGGAGAGATTTGGAAAGTGTAAAGCCTCAGTAGTTCATGACAGTTGACATTTGAATTAATTTGACTTGTGTTTTTAATGCTGCATTCCCGTAAGTCTTTGTCAGTCGATTTTTGCATGTGGATATATAGCACTTTATTTGTTCCTGGGGCAATTTGGCTTTTTACAGAACCTCATTAAATAAATGAATAGATAGATATTACATAAAAAAATATATATATATATATATACTCAGCAAAAAAAGAAACGCCCCTTTTTCAGGACTGTGTATTTCAACAATAATGTTTTAAAAATCCAAATAACTTTACAGATCTTCATT
>JANRMT010028174.1:88653956-88669865 GCA_026402145.1 Polypterus bichir lapradei
GTTAATAGTATGGGCCGGGCATGGAAGGTGCGTCCATCCAATGGTTTCTATAGCCTTAGTAACATTTGCTGCATTATCGGTTAGGCAGCACACTACTTTCTTGTCCGCCCCCCACTCTGCTGCAACACTAAGCAGCTGTTGTGCAATGTTGTCTGCTGTGTGCCGCAAAACAGTCCAGGAGGCAGGAGGCCACACGGAAATCCTCGATAAAATGGCAGGTTACAGACATATATGATGCTGTCGTTCTTGAAGTCCAACAGTCTGTGGTTAAACAGACAGCTGGTACTTTTGACACCCTTCTCTTCAAAGATGCTGTCTCCCTGTCATACATATCCGTGACCTTCTGGGCTAAGGCCTTCCTACTTGGAGGAATGTAGGAGGGGTTGAGCGCCTGTGAATATTTTTTGAATCCTGTGTCCTCCACTATTGAGAAAGGCTGGAAGTCAGTAGCTATCATCTTTGCCAGCTCTTCATCTATCTTCTCCTGTCTTAATGGGGTCAAGACAGGAGGTAATAAATATTGACCGATGGATGTCTGCTTTCTTTTTGGTCGTGCCTGGCCAGGCGATGTGGTGGGCCCAGTGGGGTCAGAGGCTGCTGGGGCTGCAGTTGCACTTGATGTGGAGGCAGAGGAGGCAATGGACACATCAGTGTCACGGTTGTTGTCTGAGTCTGGCTCTGCTCTCAAACCTGTGACCTGCAGTGTTGGGTGTTGAGTCTTCAAATGCCTGTGTAAATTATTTGTTGACCCAGACTTAAATGAAATGACTTTCTGACAAATGCTGCATTAGCCTTACAGTTTTCTTCGCGAGAAAAGTGCACCCAAATGCTGCTTCTTTTCCTCTGGCTCTTTTTCACGTGTGTGTCTTATTCCTTCGAACGACCCGCTATTACTGACTTTAGCACTGAGACAGAGAGGCACTCGCACTTTTTATTTTTTTTATTTTTTTTATTTTTACTGGAGTAAGCATGTGACAGCAGCATGCACAAGTCATGGCTCCGCTCCTACTCACTGGTTCCTCAGTATTTACAGTCTATGGCTCCTACCCAATGAGAGGCACGCAGGGTGGAGTACTCACGTGAAGGATGCATGCACAACTATCATCATTGGTAGGCAGTAGCACCCCTGCTGGGTGCGTCCCTCCCCCTCCGCAAGACTGTTCTGTCTCGCGGAGGAGCTAATTTGTGTGCATCTGTGTGAAACACGCATAGGAAAAAAAGAACGACAGAAAGAACGGCTCCCCCCCAGCCGCGACTCGGCTCCCATCGTTCATTTTTATGAGCCGTTCAAAAGAATCGATTCGCTCGTGAACGACACAACTCTAGTTTCATCTCAAGCGAAATCCTTTTATAAATTGATAATGCTAGTGAACATTCAAATAAGCTCCGATGTGCATGGCATTACAAATTCTGACTTAAAGGCAGGAGTTCCACTCTGCTTTCATGATATTCTCCTTTGTAGCTTTGGGGTAGCTTTTGCATTGCACAGCACGTGGAAGTAGAAATAGCATCAATAAGCAATTCCTTGTGCAGAGGCAAACTCAAATCACACTTCATTTTGTTTTGGACAATTGTGATGTGCATCTCTGACAATCATGTAGTGTGACATTGTCAGGGACTCGGGCATAGTGGTCAGCGACAAGCCACAGGTTTGATGCTGTCTTAAGTCACTGGGGTGGATTCCTGTGCGGACAAAAGTTGACAACCAATAAGTGCTTAGCTGGGAATAAAATGTATACAGTGAGGCCACACCTCTGGCGATTCAATCATTCTGATTTGCAACATAGGGACAGGCTCCTGTGTATGGGAAACAACCAATGAAAGCTCAGCCAGAAGTACAATGCGATGCGTGTGTGTGTGTGTGTATGTGTGTGTGAGTGAGTGATAGCCAATGAATGCTCAGCCACAAGTACATTATACACAGTACCAACCAAACAATAAGAACTTAATCAAACCTACAAGAAAAAGAAGAACAGGGTAGAGTGGTGATGGCCTCGATAAATGAAGAAAAATGGGTGTAGTGAACCTTGCAAACCGAGGAGAGCCGTGTGAGACTTTAGAGCCAACCCAAAAATCTTCATGTTGATTGGTTACCTAAATGTGTCAAGTAGGGATGTCTTTTTTTTTTTTTTTTGCAGCAAACTTCCTGCAGTGTAAACAAAGAGTTGAGGCTTGTTTTACATTTAAAAAGTGGAGCAATAAACTGAGAAAACGGAATCAGAGCGTTCATTCTGGGCAATTAGACAAATGGCTTTAAGTAATTTAAACCTTTTTCTTTTGTCCTTTAAATTTAAACACACTGTTTGAGTTTGGACAGCAGATTTAAGTGAGGCAGCTTACATTTTTAGTTAAAAAAGGAAAAGATAAAGACAAATTTGAAATTGCTACTTAGTAAACATTAGACTTGTTAGCTTAACAGCAAAATGCATCTTTTACTTATAAACATGTTTTAAGGATGTTAGTCTCGTGTCTTCTTGATAAACAACTTATGAACATTTGAACCACTTTTTCTTATTAAGCCTTTTTTTTACAGAATTATATATTACAGAAATATTACAGAAAAAATAAACAATATGACAGCTTGTAATTATAAAAAGCATTTTATTTTCATCTATGCCATATGTATTATGGATAAATATTTTTGTACATATTTTATTAAAGTATGCATTTTAAGGAAATGTTATTTATTTTGGTATTTTTATGATCACTGAACAATAAGCTTAATAAAAATGAACATTTACCACCTGTGGTCTGTAGTTTAACGATAAAAATACACTTTAATATAAAACATAAGACTTCTGTTTGTCTGGTTATTCAGGAGATTAGCGTTAAAAGATTTTATAGGGATAAAGGGAAAGGAAATCCGCATTGGCCTTAAAAAAAAAAAAAAAAAAAAAAAAAAAAAAAAAAAACCTGATCGGAGCATCCCAAATCTTGTAATGCGTTCATGGAGCAGTAGGAAATCTGAAACAGTGCTGACAAGTCGTGGGGCAGACATGTCACTTGTCATCCCTGCTATTTCTAGTTCTGTACTCTGACATCCTCAGAGCAGTGAGATCCACCACCTGTAGTCATTAAGTGTGACACCTCGAAGTTGTGTAATGTGATGCCAGCCTTGAAGGCCCACGGCAAGTTAGAAACTAAATGTAAATGGTGTCAGCTCTATGACAAGTAAGGGTCATATTTTTTCTGAGTGTAGATAGTCAGCTGAAAGGTTTTCTTGTGAACTGATGGCTTGGGTATTTGGCGGTGGTGGGGAGGGCATTGGGGGCACAGTAGCTGTGCCACTTTTTTGTTTTTTCTTCACTGCACTAGTATTCAGTAGAGTACAAATGTAGGTGCAGTCCCATAGGACAGTGGAGCAGCTCAAGATGGAGCTCAGCCTACAATTCTTCTTGTCAAGTGTATTAGACTAGTAGTGAAGCCTACTGCTGAAGTGAGCCTATTAGTCCTCTACCATTTTTTGGCTTTTTTATGCTGTTGGTGTATGCAAGCATTTTCTCTGATGCTATCCCATAATGTATTTGTGTAAGCACTTGACAAGTTTGTTTCTTCAATGTACACTTTTGTGTGTTTATATTTCCAGGGGGAGCTATTGCCCTGTCTTTCAGGCCATCATTGACTCTTCATGATGTGGAGATTGAAAACCCAGAGGTATCAAATGGGCAATACCAACCAAAGGAGTGCCACCCTTTGCAGAGTGTTGCTATTCTCATCCCACACCGGAACAGAGAAAAGCATCTTCTCTACCTGCTGCAGAATTTGCACCCTTTCTTGCAACGGCAGCAACTGCACTATGGCATATATGTTATCCACCAGGTACTTTCTGAAGGGGAATATGTAGATCGGGAAATTGTGAAGTATGTCTTGTGGTGGGTGTTTTTTTTTTTTTTTTGGAAATATTGGTTTAGAGGTGACATGTTAACCTCTGTTTGGGTTGTCTGCTAACCAAGACTGGTTTTGAATATTTGAACAGACTATTGGGATTCCTTCTTACTTCAATGTTTTTGTTTTGTTCTAGGCTGGTCATGTCACTTTCAACCGAGCCAAGCTACTTAATGTAGGCTACCTGGAGGCTTTGAAGGATTTTGAGTGGGACTGCTTTATTTTCCATGATGTTGATCTGGTGCCTGAAAATGATTACAACCTGTACCAGTGTGACCGCCAGCCCAAGCATCTGGTGGTGGGGAGGAATGCTACAGGATATAGGCAAGTCCAGAGCCAAGACCGCATGAGCCTATCTGTGGGCAGAGTTAACATAAGCTGAACAGGCTCCTGAAACAGACTAATTCAGTCATCTGCTAAAGTTAGCAGAGACTGTTACAGCCAGAGCTCCTTATTTATGGAGCTTTAGTTTACTTAACTAGCATTTTAGGTAAAGAATTTATTTTTCTAAACAGGTTGCGGTATAAAGGATACTTTGGGGGCGTTACTGCAATGACAAGGGAGCAATTTTTAAAAGTGAATGGATTTTCCAATACATACTGGGGCTGGGGTGCAGAAGACGATGACCTCAGGATAAGGTAAGTGTTTTTCTTTTTCTTTTTTAATTAATTTTTGATCCTACATTCTAAAGTACAAATTCTGGTTTCAAAGCAGAACTGAGAGGAATAGTGGCATAGTTATTTTGGTTGGTAAAGGCTTCAGTATTATTTATAAACTGTGCTTATTATATCAACTGTACCAATACGTTTAACAGCACATTCAGTCAAAGAAGATTGTGGTGCGAGCGGATGTCTGCACGGCGACCTTTCTGTGCGACTGGACATTGGTGGTAAATGTTTTGTGTTATTGTCTGTGTTCTACTGATGTTTCATTACCTGAGTGTTCTGGTATCATACATGCCTGCGTGTATGATCGTAAAATTCTTCTACAATACTCAAAACGGAACAAAACAACAGTAGACGCAACGGTCCTGAAAACCATGTGGGAGTTCCACTTACTTTGCAGAGTGGGCCACGGGACCTTGCACCAGCGTGGGACTGCTAGTCTGTGGAAGTTCACCTGAAAACGGTGTAACCTAACCCGAAAGCACAGAAAGGGGGTAGACGTTCATACTAAGCTAAGAGTAAATCCAGCAAGACCCGCTCTCCAATTGCTTCTACTAGTAAATACGTGATCTTTGCACAATAAAATGGATTATTTAAAGGGACATGAAGGACTGTTGTGCTTTGATTTTTACTGAAACTTGGTTGCACAAAGGCATTATGGACTCAGCGGAGCAGCTGGACGGTAAGAAATGAGGTGTGCATTTATGTCAACAATGAGTGGTGCACAAATGTTACAGTAGTCTCTAGATACTGTTCTGCTATGGTGGCGTTTACAGCAGGGGTGATAACAGTTTAGACCATGTTTACACCAGCATTAAAGACGCTTACCGAGCCAAGTCCCGTCCCCACTTCAGTAACTCCGACCAAATCCCTGTGAAAATGATCCCAGCCTACAGTTCTCTGCTCAAACACACTAAACCAGTCCAGAGAGACATCAGGGTGTGTCCTGAGGGGGCGGTCTCAGCACTTCAGTTTAGAAGTTCATAGTTTAGAGAGGCTGCTACTCCAGCGGGCTGCATTGATGTGGAGGAGTACACAGGTCGTAAGTCAAAGAATACCTGTATAGCCTGCTATGTGTCTTACGACCATTTGACTTACTGCCCTACCGCATCTCACAGGCAAACAACAGTTTTCACCACGCCAGGTGCATATACCATGACTCATTAATCTCAATCTCGTTTTATTCCCTGCAGCAGATTTGACTATGTTCAGTTACATCTGCCTTACAATTACAAGAAAAAGGGCAATTGATCTCAACACAAAAATATAACAACAACATTTATTTATATAGCACATTTTCATACAAATCATGTAGCTCAAAGTGCTTTACATGATGAAGAAAGTGAAAAGAGACAAAGTAAGAATTAAAATTGGAGAACACTAATTAACAAAGAATAAAAGTAAGGTCCGATGGCCAGGGAGGACAGAAAAAACAAAAAACACTCCAGACGGCTGGAGAAAAAAAAATAAAATCTGCAGGGGTTCCAAGGCCATGAGACTGCCCAGCCCTCTCTAGGCATTCTGCGTAACAGAAATGATCAGTCCTCATTGTATTCAGGGTTCTCATGGAAGAACTTGATGATGACGTTCACGTGGACTTCTGGCTTTTAATCCATCAATGTAAGGACATCACGCTTTGATTAGGTGGTGGTGGCACAGGTCGCCACCACAGAAAACCGGAAAAAGAACAGAAGAGAGAGCAGGGGTTAGTACGGATTTTGGAGCCACCATGAATAGTTATGATAATTAATTGAATATGCAGAGCATCAGGATTAAATTAAAATTAAGTTATGAGAAAGCCATGTTAAAGTATTGTGTTTTTAGCAGTTTTTTTAAAGTGTTCCACCGTATCAGCCTGGTGAATTTCTATTGGTAAACTGTTACAGTTTTTAGGTACATAACAGCAGAAGGCTGCCTCACCACTTCTTTTAAGTTTAGCTCTTGGAATTCTAAGCAGACACTCATTTGAAGATCTAAGGTTACGATTTGGAATATAGGGTGTCAGACACTCCGATATATAAGATGGAGCGAGATTATTTAAGGCTTTATAAACCATAAGCAGTATTTTAAAAGTCAATCCTGAATGACACAGGTAACCAGTGTAGTGACATCAAAACTGGAGAAATGTGCTTGGATTTTCTTTTCCTAGTTAGAATTCTAGCAGCTGCATTCTGCACTAGTTTCAAACGATTTATGTCTTTTTTGGGTAGTCTTGAGAGGAGTGCGTTACAGTAATCTAGTCGACTGAAAACAAAAGTGTGAACTAATTTCTCAGCATCTTTCAATGATATAAGAGGTTTAACTAACAAAAAATGAAGGTGATCAAGCAGAATGGTGGGTTGAAGGAAAGTGAATGTGATCACTTGTGCCTATAAGTTATCCCATTGTAACTGATGTTCACTGCACGTGCTGTATTGCTGCGCTCTGGCTTTGAGTCCGGTTAACCTCTGAAACTCACGATGTTCCGCTTTGTGTGAACTGCCACGAAAGGATAATAAAATCACACAGAACTCCTTTATCTGTTAATGTTTATTATTAACAGGCTGAAATGTTAAATCAGAAAAACAAGAGTGCTGAAACTCTGCCAGTTCAACTTCTCCTCTCACAGTCAACACAATGAACGCTGGGAGAGGCTCACAAATATGGCGTAACATAACACAGACAAAGAAAGGATTTGTTAAGCTGTTCAAGGTTCGGCACTCATGTGAGCAACAGTAATAACAAAACTAAATAATAAAATAAGTAATTTACAAAAACAGATGTGCTAAGAATGATAAATAAAGGATATTAAACAAACAGTATGGCTTAAGGGACTTGTACAGTAATGTACATACAGTCATGTTTGAATACATATACTGGTCCATCTTACATCTAGATAGACTAGTTTGTCAGAACTGAATGTGGTCATCAGTTCACAACTATCTATTAGCAAATAGACGTAGGATGTTACTGTCTCCAAGAGGGTAACTATAAGAGCCAACCAGAAACTCTGCAGAGGTCTGAAGGATTCTGAAAGTTCAGGATACTGCCTTCAGATCTGGAGACGAGGCTACTCTGAAAACTGCAAAAGTCAATCTGGCTAGGGCAATCAAGAAAACAAAGTATGCATATTCTCAAAAAAAAATCCAAGGGCACTTTCAGAACATCAGTGGTGCTCAGAGCATGTGGAGGGGCATTCAGGTCATCGCAGACTATAAACCGGTACCTTCTCTCTGAAATAGTGATGCCACCCTCCCTGACACTTTGAATAATACCTTCGTTACACAGTTTGATGCTCTGAACAGTGAGCCCACAAGGCAATCCACCCCTCTTCCACATGAGCAGGTAGTATGTCTGACCACAGCCACAGTGAGGCAAGCTCTAATGAGAGTAAACCTACATAAAGCTTCTGGTCCTGACAACATACAGGAGTGTGTAGACCAGCTGGCTGACGTTCTCACTAATGTGTTTAACATCTCCCTGTGTCAGTGTGTTTTAAAGACCCTCACAATCAACCCAGTTCTAATGAAATCATCTGTAACTTGCCTGAATTACTACCGCCCTTGGCACTTTCATCAGTCGTCATGAGTCACATCAAAGCCACCTTCCCCAGCTCACTGGCCCCTTTCATTTTGCTTACTGCCCCAACCAGCCTATCACCGATGCCTTAATCACTGCGCTTCATCTGTCACTGACTTACCTGGATAAGAGGGATTGTTATGTAAGAATGCTGTTCATCGACTTCAGTTCAGCATTCAACACTACCACTCCACACAGACTGTTCACTAAGCTCAGCTGACTGGGCCTCAACACCCCCCTAGTAAATATGATTTTCGACATCCTGACAGAAGGGTCTCAGTGAGACTGCATCAGCATCAACATCTCCGGAACCAGCACAATGAGCATAGGAATACCACAGGGCTGGGTCATTAGCCTTTTGCCCTTTACACTTCTGACACATGACTGCTGTGCAGAGTTCAGTTGAAACCAGATCATCAAGTTTACAGAAGACACGATGGTGGTACGTCTCACTATACATGGAGGAGGTACCGAGAATGGCTGCCTGGTCAAATACACCAATCTCTCTCTTAATGTTGAAAAGACAAAAGAGATAATAATAGACTTCAGGAAATCCAGCACTGCTCATGCACCTCTCACCATTAACAGTGCTGTTGTTGAGAAGATCAAACATACCAAGTGCCTGGGAGTCCACATCATGGATGACCTTTCTTGGTCTCTCAACTCCGCTTCCATAATCATGAGAGCAGGGCAGCGTCTCCACTTTTTGTGAAGACCAAAAAGAATGAGCCAACACACCCCACCCACCGATCCTCACCATGTTTTATAGGAGTACCATTGGAAGTCTGCTGTCTAGCTGCATCACTGTCTGGTTCAGATTGCAACAGAGTACAGCGGATAGTGAAAGTAGTTGAGAAGGTTATCCTCCCCTGAAAGACATTTACCAAACCTACTGCCATAACAGAGCCAGTAACATCATGAAAGACCATTCCCACCTGTTACACGGACTCCGCTCTCTTCTACTGTCTGGCAAACATTATCAAAGTTTCCACTGTGGTTCTGCAAGACTGAGTAACAGTTTCATACCACAGGCCATCAGAATTCTGAATGCACAAGAAGGTCTAATTCCTGTCTAACTGGTGTCTTTCCAGTGTACTACCTCAATTCATTATTTATATGCTTATCATATTACAATTTGGACTTTTTCAACAGCATCTGCACTTTATCTTCTGTTCAGTGTTACAACAGACACACTTATGTCCTGTTTGATAACTTTATACTTACCACCCACTCAATGTGGTTTAATGATGCAATTTGCCTTTATACAATATCTGACTTACTGTATAGTGCAATATTACTTTATTCTGGATGATTTAAATCCCTTTCATGTTACTGTTTTATGGTTGTATCGCCTATTTATGATATTGTTTCCATCATACCTTGCACCTTCTTGTATGTTGCTATATGCTGCACCGGGCCTCATGGAGATACGTTGTCTCATCTCACTATGCATGTGTACACAGCTGCTGATGACAATAAAGTAACCTTGACCATAAAGTTGTTTTTTAATTGCGTCCTGCATTTGTTGTTTAAGGAAACTTTTATATCTAACAGGGAGTGTTAGCTGCACATTTCCATGTTGGGAAACATATTGTGAAAAGGTTGCTTTGCTCATAGTACAACCTCAAAGTTACATTGGTGGCAAAATAGCCATTACACCACAAAAAACATGGCAGCATTTTATACATACAGTGGGGGAAATAAATATTGAATGCATCTCACATGAAGGCTATTCACATGAAATCCCCACCAGACATTGGCATTAAATCAAGAAATCCACAAATAGAAAGAATTCACAACATTAAAGGCCATAAATAAAGTAGGATGACACAGGAAAAAAAGTATTGAACACACTAAGAAAAAAAAGTACACCAAGGCAAGAAACCAGCTAAAATCTGTAAGTAGTTAAAAAGTAATTCCACCTCCTATCTGTGCAAAGTTGATATCGGCTGGGTTAGAACATATTGATGGGCTGTAAAAAGGTGTTTTGCTACCAAGGTATCACGCAAGAAACATGATCGATAAAAGCAAAGAGCTCTCCCAAGACCTTTGCAACAAGATTGTTGCAAACCACATCAATGGAACTGGTTATAGACATATTTCAAAACTTCTAAATCTTCTAGTAAGCACCACTGAGGCCATTATCTGCAAGTGGAAGGAACATCATTCCACAATCGGCTGGTCACTCACAAGAACTCCTCGCAAGATTTCTGACCAGGGAGTCAGAAGGACTGTCAGAAGAGTAACCTAAGAGCCAAGGACCACTCGGAAAGAACTCCAGAAAGACTTGGAGGCAGCAGGTACAATCGTTACAGAGAAAGCAATAGGCAGTGCACTCCACCGACATGGCCTCTATGTGCGCTAACCCCGCAAGACTCCATTACTGAAGGAAAGGCATGTTGAAGCTCATGTAAAGTTTACTACACAACGTTTGGACAAGCCTATGAAATGCAGTCTGGCCAGACAAGATCAAAGTTGAACGTTTTGGTTGTCATAAGACACGCTATGTTTGGAGGAGATAAGGCACTCCTTCTCATGATACTAACAGACTTCATGTAACTGATGGAACGATGAATGTACCGATTGATTCTTGAAATGAATCTGCTGCCATCCACCAAGATAATGAGGATAAGGGGTGGGTGGACCTTCCAGCAGGACCACAATCCAAAAGATACAGCAAAGAAAACTCTCAGTTGGTTTCAGAGAAAAAAAATCAAGATGTTGGAATGGCCCAGTCAATCACCTGACTTAAATCCAATTGAACATTTGTGGAAGGAACTAAAGGTCAGGGTTCACAAGAGGGCACCTCGGAATCACTTTAGAAGAATGGGTCAAGATCACACCTGAGCACTGCAGATGATTGGTTTCTTCATGCAGGAAGTGTCTTGAAGCGGTCATTACCAAGAAAGGCTTCTCCACTAACAATTAAATTAGCGTGTCCAATACTTGTATCCTGTGTTATTCCACTTTATTAGACAATCGTTTTGGTACAATCAGAGCTTCAACTCTTGTGGTAGAAATATCTGAGAGCCGAAAACATCCTCTGTGTTGCTCCAGGCAGAACCCAAGAAATACTTGGTCTTTCTCACAGACTGATGCAGCATACATAGCATTTAAAA
The DNA here is from genome assembly GCA_026402145.1 of Polypterus bichir lapradei. NCBI lineage: Eukaryota > Metazoa > Chordata > Cladistia > Polypteriformes > Polypteridae > Polypterus > Polypterus bichir. Next base: position 88,665,184 of record JANRMT010028174.1, read on the forward strand.
AAAAATCAAGACTGTAAAGTAAACAGAAAAACAAGCAATGAACATAATTCGTAGAAATAAAATACACTGGTGCCTTGGTTTGCGAGCATAATTCATTCCGGAAACATGCTTGTAATCCAAAGCACTCGTATATCAAAGCGAATTTCCCCATAAGAAATAATGGAAACTCAGAAGATCCGTTCCACAACCCAAAAATATTCATATAAAAATGATTAAAACAAAATATAAAGTAAAAATACATAAAACAAATGAACCTGCACTTTACCTTTGAAAGGAATCGTGGCTGGTATGAGGGAGACGAGAGAGAGAGAAGAGGAGGAGGAGGGTTATTGTGTAGGACGACTTTCACTCTTACTAACGGAATCCCTGCTGTCTGTTGGCTCACTGGAATCTTTTTCTTTTTGTGCGACTTTGACAAGGAAACCTCTCTAATGACAGTTGCTTTTGCCTCCTTTTGAGGATTTCACAGAAATATGACATTGCATTGTCGTTAAACAGATTCATCGTTTGCACACAAAATAAAAAAAATGCTTTACGCACACACACACACACAGTCACAATGCTATAGTGAACAGTGTCCGCTTGTACGGATGTTGACTATACAAATGAGGCACGCCAACTGAGACCGAGCATGGGAGACGATTATCCACAATCCCGCGGAGACAGAAGAACCGTTGGCTCAGTTGTGATCACATGACGCTCAGCAGGCAAATCGTATACGTACTACTCATATTGCAAGACCTCGCTCGTTTATTAAGTTAAAATTTATTAAAAATTTTAGCTTGTCTTGCAAAACGCTCACAGACCAAGTTGCTCGCAGTCCAAGGTTTTACTGTATATAGCCTATGAAAGGATAATATTGCATAAGAGGTTTATGTGTATGAGTGCAAATCTTATGAAATACACAGACCACAGTGATGTGTTAAATATCGATTAAGCGTTATGGCTGCCTAAAATTTCAAACCATACTGCTGGTACATTGTTTAAAAAGAAAAAAAAGGAAGTAATACTAAAAATAAAAAAGCCTTCTTACCCAATTGTGGGAAAATTATGAAATATGTTGGTGGAAAGCTTTGTGATAAGAGTCTCATGCTCTACCGACTGAGCTAGCTGGGCTTTGTGATAAGAGATAGTATCTACTAGGTCTGTGTTTGCTCCAGTGCCCGTGAGCAGTCTGACTGATCAGTTTGGCTTTGGTGACGCGATCAAAACAGGAAATGGAAGTGTAAAACATACCAGGAGAAGTACAGGCGGGCATTGTGGGAGGGCCGAGAGGTTCACACACATGCAGGTAGCAATTTTTGTACACATAGGGAAAGAGATAGCAAATATATTTTAATTTATTGTGTTACCTGTATCTGACTGGACACTTGGTTGTTGATTTCTAAACCTCCAGAGGGCAGATGACTAACATATTTGTTTTAATTTGTTTAAATAAATGCTCCAAGTTAGAACAGAAGTTTTCCTTATCGAATTCCGTGGATTCCTGCCTCAATTACTCATAGTGAGGTGACCTGATCTTCAACTCTCTCACAGTATTAGACAAACACAATGTGCTAAAACTAATAATACATAAATAGCTGATGCAATTCAATTCAAATAAAATCTCGATCAAGCAAAGTGGGAACATGTAAGAAAATCAACATATTAAAAAATGAACACAATGATCAGAACATCTCTGTCAACCTGGTTCATATCCTTTATAATTCTGCTTTGCCTCTAGTGGTACACCTTATCTTGTCCACATAATACACATGTAAAAGACATAATTAATGCTACAATTAGAGCCATCATTAAAACAAACATTTGTTTCTTATGCCATTTTTGAATACATTTTTGTACAGACGCACTATACGATCAGAGCAAGCTATGCACTTTGTCATTTCTTCTGCCCTTACCAAAAGACCACAGTGGGCATTGAGTGAGAGTTGGAATATTGGATAAGATCACAATGTCTGCATGAAAGGTGCTGGATAACACTTGCTTCCTTATTAAATTATAAAGTCCAACAGAAGAGCATCTTATTAATCAAGAATAGCAACTAGTCACAAAAAACAGTGAAGTCACATCGTGACTAAATGATGTCATTGGCCAGTTTAAAGCTGATTGGTTGAATGTGAGTGATGGTCTTGACAGAACAAAGCCAGTGCTGTCAGAGTCACGTGTGAAGGACTGGGGCCTGCCTTGTAGCTTGTGCTGCCAGGACAGGCGTCATGACCCACCACAACCCTGTATTGTATTGAATAGGTTTTAGAACACTCTGTTCCAAAATGTCACTGGTATAGTTTAGGAAGCCTACGCCAAAATGCCAATCTACCAAAAGCCTGAAGCTAAGCATGTTTGGGCCTAGCAAGTACTTGGATGGGAGAACACCTAGGAAAAATGTGGGTTGCTGCTGGGAGAGGTGTTGGTGAGGCTGTCAGTGGTTGCTTACCATGTGGTTTGTGTGCAGATCCCATTGCCCTACTGCAATGACAGGAACATTGTGCTGTAACGGTGGCACTGTTTGTCCTCGCAGGTGGCACAGTGGTAGTGCTGCTGCTTTGCAGTAAGGAGACTGTGGAAGATAGTGGGTTCGCTAACCGGTTCCTCCCTGTGTGGATAGCCGCTTTGAGTACTGAGAAAAGCGCTATATAAATGTAATGAATTATTGTCTATACTAATAAAAGGCAAAGCCCTGACTGACTCACTCACTCACTCATCACTAATTCTCCAACTTCCCGTGTGGGTAGAAGGCTGAAATTTGGCAGGCTCATTCCTTACAGCTTACTTACAAAAGTTAGGCAGGTTTCATTTCGAAATTCAACGCATAACGGTCATAACTGGAACCTTCTTATGTACATATATACGGCAATAGCCTGCAGCTCGGTCGCCATGTGAGGCGGAGTTGCGTCTCCCATCGTCACGCCTCCCACGTAATTGAGTGCCTGCCCATATAAGGCTGTCAGTCAGCAGCAATCCAATAGACACGCTGCCGCTAAATATTTGCGGGTGAAGGACTGTGCTTATGCAAACGAAGATTAGATGGTCAGGGATAGACTAGTGTTTGGCACAAACTCAGCAAAAGTGCGAGAGAAACATTTAAGTGCTGGGTCTTAGCTAACATTAAATAAAGCCGTGGACATCGCAAGATCGCACAAGATAGCACAAGCACAGCTGAGAACCTTCGATGCATGTACTCCGAGCAGCTCACGTGAACTGACTGTGAACGCAGTACGCAGTGAACAAGCAAGACGTCTAAAGAGCGCGGAGACTTTTGATCACATGAACGTGTCTGCAAAAAGTGGCGTCTCCTGCCCTGCAAAAATACTATAAAAGTCGAGCAGCCAGCGCGCGTAGCTGTGCCGGCCTTTGAGACGCTGACTGCGCTTCTGCCTTAAGTGAAAGTATACACTTTTAATTTTTTCCTCCTTCCCCTGAACTATAGCCCAGACAACTGCAAACACGGGATCCCTTTTCTAGACCGCGGCAAACTAATATTAAGGCGCTTTGCACTTTCTTTTGCACGTATACGATTCTGAGGTCGCGGAAGACACGCACAGGAGTGGAGGACTGACAGTGCCATCCCGGCCGGTTAATGGCAGGGCCGTCTCTCCAGTCTACACGAGACCCACTGCGACGGTCCCCAAAAGGCGCTCATATCGTCAGCGAAGACGTCTCTCTACACTATATAAAACAAAAAGGCAACTTTCCTTTCTTTACACCTTTTTTCCTTTTATCCCAAACCAAAGCCTTTCTCTCTTAACACTGCAGAGGACACAAAACTAATTTTCTTTAATTGCTGGTAAGGCACATTACCAGAGGCAGAAATTTGGACTTTCACATAGAAAATGTAATTTCTATACCACAGCCGTCGTGTAGCGCCTTTCAAAAGGGATCTACTACCGAGAGATGATCCATATACATTTTAGCTGCTGTTAGTACTACTTACCTCTTCTGTTATACCGTCTTTAAAATGTAGTTTACCCGCAACCACTCCAGTAGTGCTCAATGTACCTTTACTTCTTAAAACGTTAATGTTTTACTGTTTAATAACTTATAGACTACATTTTATTTTATCATAGCCAATGGGTAATCAGCTATATATATATATATATATATATATATACATATACATACACACACACACACACACACACATATAGACACATACATATATACTCAGCAAAAAAAGAAACGTCCCTTTTTCAGGACTGTGTATTTCAACGATAATGTTTTAAAAATCCAAATAACTTTACAGATCTTCATTGTAAATTGTTTAAACAATGTTTTCCATGCATGTTCAATTAACCATAATCAATTAATTAACATGCACCTGTGGAATGGTCGTTAAGACCTTAACAGCTTACAGAAAGTAAGCATTTAAGGTCACAGTTCTAAAAACGCAGGACACTAAAGAGACTTGTCTACCGACTGTGAAAAACACCCAAAGAAAGATGCCCAGGGTCCCTGCTCATCTGCGTGAACGTGCATTAGGCATGCTGCAGGGAGGCATGAGGACTGCTGATGTGGCTAGGGCAATAAATTGCCATGTCCACACTGTGAGACGCCTAAGACAGCGCTACAGGGAGACAGGAAGGACAGCTGATCATCCTCGCAGTGGAAGACCACGTGTAACAACACCTGCACAGGATCGGTACATCCGAATATCACACCTGCGTGACAGGTACAGGATGGCCACA
>JANRMT010028174.1:88674865-88693090 GCA_026402145.1 Polypterus bichir lapradei
TATATATATATATATATATATGTGTGTGTATATGTATGTGTATATATGTAGATGTGTGTGTATATATATACAGTATGTGTATATGTAGATATGTATGTATATATGTGTATATATGTAGATATATATATATATATATATATATATGTAGATGTGTGTGTATATGTAGTTATGTATGTATATGTATATATGTACTGTATATATATATACCTGTATATATGTTTATATAGCTAATGTGTGGTGAACATGCTAGTGCAAGAATGGCTGCTGTCCCCTCATCCAGGTGGATCCTGCCCATTGGTGGTGGTTGAAAGTGACTCCCCACTGTCTATGGAAATCATTACCAGGGAAAATTATCAGTATTTCTTTTTAAACACCATCTATCTATCTACATTGTAGTGAAGTGTTATGTTGTTAACCTCTAGAATGGGTGCTAAAATTCAAATATTTAGAACAAGGAAGAAGGCCAGTAATTTTATACTCAACTGCAACGTTACAAGAGATTATTTTACTTAGTTTCCGTTGTAACCTAAAGTGAAAGTTAATGTGTTAAGCTATTGTGAAAAATGTGAATTTGAAGGCATCCAATAAAAACTGTGCATAAAAATGTAGATTTTCAGCTTGAAGGAAGAAGAGGAAGAATGCAATTTTAATCAGTGTGACAGAAATAACCGATCCCCTCGCTCTTTCTTCCCAAGGCTAATATACATCTGGACTGTCCAGTTTCTGTCCATACTCCTTGACTATGCCAGTATGGCCTACATCCTTAACTCTACATAACCAGCTGTCACTCTTTGTGCCCTGTGTATCCTAAACTTCTCATTTCCCTACTTAGGGTGGAACTTCAGAGGATGAAAATTGTGCGGCCTCCACCTGAAGTGGCCCGGTATACCATGATTTTCCACACAAGAGACAAAGGCAATGAAGTGAACAAAGACAGGTGAGCTGAAAGATATCTGAAGGCTATTTGTTTTCTACAAAACAGCAGTTAACTGTTGAATTCCTTTTTGCATTGCAGAATGCGCCTCCTGAACCGAACACCTAGAGTGTGGAAAACCGATGGCTTGAACTCGTGTTCCTACAAGAAGCTGTATGTGGAGAAGCAGCAGCTCTACGTCAACGTCACTGTGGATATTGGCCGCCCTTCCCTGTGGCATAACTAACTTTTAGGCAGAGAAGGGAGTGTGCCACGTAAGAGAGAAACAGACTGATGAAAGCTCACGCATCTAGTATGCAACCCGTTTAGCAACTTACTTTCAGTTATTAATTGTACTCTTTCTGTGGTTATGTCTGCTTACTTGAACCCCTGAAACCACAAGACAAGGGGGCTGAGATATACAGAAGGTTGAACGTCATGTAGTTTGTTAGACTGGGACCGTTTCCAAACAATGCACGAATGTATAATATTTATATAGGATCAGAGACTTGCTTTGTGCACTGGTGACTGTCTTAATAGTCACTGAAGACAACCTAAGACGTTTTGGGGCATTTGCCCAGATCCGGGATGTTGAGTCAGATATTTTTGTTTTAGAAATGTTTCTTTAAAAAAAAAAAAATCTAAATAAACCTCAGATGTCCAAGTCGTTTTTAATTTTAACTACCAAACTTTTCACCAGTAATAAGATAATCCTGACACTTGCAATACAGTAGAACCTCAACTTTACCCAAATTGGCAAAAGAACATACAAATAAAATGGAAGGTAAAGAATGCAATAATTGAAACAATGTAGCTTGCTGGGTTATTTTTTTCCTCTCATCCCATTGATCCGTCTCCCACTGTTTCCCATATACAGTGGAACCTCAGTTTGCGAGTAACTTGGTTTACGAGTGTTTAGCAAGACGAGCTAAATTTTTTAATAAACTTTGACTTGATAAACGAGCGATTTCTTGTAATACGAGTAGTATGGATACACTTTGTCTGCTGAGCGTCATGTGATCACAACTGAGCTGATGGTTTTTTTCACGCGCGCCCCTCTCTCTCTCTCTCTCTCTCATCTCGCTCGTTCGCTTGCGCGCGCGTCACTCTCTCTCTCTCTCTCTCTCTCTCTTCTCGAGGGCAATCGTCTCCTATTCTCTCCATCTGAGTCTGCGTGCCTCACTCATATAGTCAACCGCCGTACAAGCGTATACTGTTTACTACAGCATTGTGACTGTGTGTGTGCGTGCGCACTGTGAAGTGTGAGTCCCCGTCTTGTGCCCCAAAACACAAAGCTGAGTCTCAGTACTTTAACAACACCAGCTTTATTCAGCTTGAAACAGCAACAGAGCGGTTATTTATTGTAGCGGGATCTTTATAATGCTCCTTGTATCACCCATTGACGGCAGGCGCTTATAGCATGTCAGCGATCTTTTTGGATACGCTTATACGGCAAACTGCTACAGCGCTGGGAGACTGCGATTGCTTTGGGATGCTCTTCCGCGTGTCGTTCCGTTGGGTGGAATCCCACAAGAGTTTAGAAACTCACTCACAACAGCCATGATTCTTTTTAAAGGTAAAGTGCAGGTTAATTTAACCAGTTAAAGTTAACTTTATATTTTGTATTAATCATTTTTATATGAATTGTTTTGGGTTGTGGAACGAATCATTTGAGTTTTCATTATTTCTTATGGGGAAATTCACTTTGATATACGAGTGCTTTGGACTGTGAGCACATTTCCGGAACGAATTATGCTCGCAAACCGAGGTTCCACTGTACTTGCACATTCAGACAGCAGTGCTAGGAAGGAGGAAGCACCCACTGGCTACTCTCACCAGTGCAAAATGAATCCCACTTACTCTTCCTATGGTTCATCCACGTGCCCATCTCGCTCTCTCACACTAGGGGTGGCACAAAGGGGTGTGAGGAAGAGTGACATGCAGGCTGCTTGTACACTCATCTGGTCCCATCTACAGCAGGATAAAAAAAAGCGAGGTGTGTACTCTCACGCTGTCTCAATCGGGCATGCAGTGGTGTGCAGACAAAGGACTCTTCTGCCTTCTGTACACTCACAAGTTTACAGACTGTCATTTTCAACTGTAAGGAATGTAATCAGGAAATGGAAGGCCACGGGCACAGTTGCTGTTAAACCCAGGTCTGGCAGGCCAAGAAAAATACAGGAGCGGCATATGTGTAGGATTGTGAGAATGGTTACAAACCACCCACAGATCACCTCCAAAGACCTGTAAGAACATCTTGCTGCAGATGATGTATCTGTACATCGTTCTACAATTCAGCACAATTTGCACAAAGAACATCTGTATGGCAGGGTGATGAGAAAGAAGCCCTTTCTGCACTCACGCCACAAGCAGAGTCGCTTGTTGTAAATGCTCATTTAGACAAGCCAGATTAATTTTGGAACAAATTACTTTGGACTAATGAGACAAAAATTGAGTTATTTGGTCATAACAAAAAGTGCTTTGCATGGCGGAAGAAGAACACCGCATTCCAAGAAAAACACCTGCTACCTACTGTCAAATTTGGTGGAGGTCCCATCATGCTGTGGGGCTGTGTGGCTAGTTCAGGGACTGGGGCCCTTGTTAAAGTCGAGGGTCGGATGAATTCAACTCAATATCAACAAATTTTTCACGATAATGTTCAAGCATCAGTCACAAAGTTGAAGTTACCCAGGGGTTGGATATTCCAACAAGACAATGACCCAAAACACACTATGAAGTCTACAAAGGCATTCATGCAGAGGGAGAAGTACAATGTTCTGGAATGGCCGTCACAGTCCCCTGACTTGAATATCATTGAAAAATCTATGGGATGATTTGAAGCAGGCTGTCCATACTCGGCAGCCATCAAATTTAACGGAAATGGACAGATTTTGTATGGAAGAATGATAAAAAAATACCTCCATCCAGAATCCAGACACTCATCAAAGGCTATAGGAGGCGTCTAGAGGCTGTTATTTTTGCAAAAGGAGGCTCAGGCTCAACTAAGTATTGATGTAATACCTTTGTTGGGGGGCCCGAATTTATGCATCTGTCTAATTTTGTTATGATGCATATTGCATATTTTCTGTTAATCCAATAAACTTAATGTCACTGCTGAAATACTACTGTTTCCATAAGGCATGTCATATATTAAAAGGAAGTTGCTACTTTGAAAGCTCAGCCAATGATAAACAAAAATCCAAAGAATTAAGAGGGGTTTCCAAACCTTTTCATCTGACTGTAACTCTTGCATAAGATAAGATTCTACCAGCCCCAGAGTTCGAGACACCTGCTTTAAGTGAATACAAGCATGTACTTTTTCCCTGTGATTTGTCCCTTTTAAATTTTAAATGCAAGTCATTAACTAAGAGGGTGCAAGACATTAACTGCTGGCGTGCTGGTGTTAACGGGCAATTGGACGGCAAGGTGAGCAAGCGAAACACGAAAAAAATACTAGCTGTAAAGTAGTTAAACTTGGTATTGATCTTGTTCCACTGTTCACTGCAACAGCACTTAGACATGAGGATCATCTCTTAGTACAATACTACATAGTCTGCTCTTGATCTTCAGCTACTGTATCATGGTACTCTCTCGGGTACGCTGCAACTGACCCAATAGATCTACCAAGCCAATCCCATGTGAACAAAGAAGTGCAGGATCTCCCAGTTATTAAATATTTTTGTGAGAACATGTTTGAGATGAGAAAATGAGTAGAAGCCACAGAATAATAACACATTCCCCACCTGTTCCAATGAGAAGGATAACAAAAATGTAAACTGTGTTTAAATAATTTAATCAAGTTACCATACAAATGGGAGACAGTTTTAATTTACAAAAACATTTTTTTCTCCTCAATAAATATTAAAAAAACTGAAAGATGTGCAAAGCAAGAGACTGCCTGGACTCACTGAGCATCACCTATGTTTTTTTTCCAGCCTCAAGAAGGTGCAACTCATGAGGTCCAATTCCATTTAGATTTTATATTGGGATAAGGTGAACACTTTGTGTCTTTAAAATTGTAATTTCAGGCAGAAGGGAGTACTGGCCAGATTCAAATCTTTGCACTCTTGCATATCTCCCTTTTTCCCCTCAACACAAACATTTTAAATTTAAGTGTACAGCCTCTCTACACAATTTCTTCATTCTTGTGCTTGGCCTCTGGGATTGTGGGTGCAGGCTATAGCCTTTCAATTAATATCCATAAGTAATAACCACCATGAAACATTGTGCTCCAAATGAAATGTTGAATTTTGATCAACTAAATAAATATTCACAGCAACCATGCCTGTAATGGATTAGGAAAGAAGACAATGTTCCAAGTCCCAGACAGACCAAGGAGCTTTAAGGGTCAAGTATGGCATTTTCTGTCTCAGGATTCTGGGGCACTATTTTTGTCTTCAATTGGAGCTTCCCCAATATCAGCAGTAATGTTTGTATACAAAGATGTCAACTGCTTTGAGATGCATTTGTATTCCAGGGAGTTCATTCCATCCACTTTCCAGTATTTATATGACTTTGTTAACATATCAAACCTGCAAAATAATACAAAGAAAATTAATATCCAGCCATAAACAGTTGGATGAGTTGTGTATTTAAGGAAACTACCTGGACCAATTACAAACCTCAGTTTTGCAAGCAAAAGCCCACAATTTGGTGGCCCACTATATGCAAGTTTCCTTGTCCACTTGTCCAAAACAATACTGTGTGAAACTGCCTTTTCTATACAAGCTTTCAGCAAACAAACTTAGGACAGCTCACTCACTGTATATGGAATACCATAAAATTAAAAAAAGCTTATAAAATGCACCTGGGCTTTTTTAAAAGGTGACAATATATAAAAAAAAAAAAAAAAATCCTGGCAAGAAACAGTAGGGCGACGATCTTATACGATCACGGAAGACACTTAAAAGACCCGCGAGATTAAAGAGATTGACCACGGACCGTCTCACGATGACATAGAACATGAGATTCTTGCAAGACACACCCTACTTACAACCAAATAACAGTACAAACACAGATCCAGGGCTCTCAGTGCATATAAAGCGAATAAGGACAACATGTTATAAATGAAACGTAGACGACTAAACGAAGAAGAAAGCAGCACGGAGAAAATAGACTCAAAAGCGTTGGAGAGACAAAAAAGAAAAAGAATAATCTAGGTGCAAATTCAGAAAATAAGAAAAGTAATTATCAGCCTGGAACAAGTGGAATTGAAAAAAAGCACGTCCAATCCGGACATTGACGCTATACACATGCAGAGCAGGTTAGAGATTATAAAAGCAGAGGAATACGAAAGGCTCCCAAAAAAAAAAAAAAAAAAAAAAACGGCGCGATATACATGTGGAGAAAGTTAAAGAATATGAAAGTAGGAAAATTAGAAAGTACAAAAAAAAAAGAAAGTAAAGATCGCAGTAGTGCAAACAAACGGAAATTATTACTCAAAAAAGGGAAAGTAATCACCACGGACCAGGTGTCATTGAAACAAAAGCAGGATAAAGCAAGGTCAGAAATGAAAGACACAGTAGAAAACAAACTAAAACGTCATAAATAGCTTAAAAAACAAGGAGCCAAACACATGCAGAGCAGGTTAGAGATAATGAAAACTGGAATTCAAAAGACTCGTAGAAACACAAGCAGAGCAAGATACAGAATATGAAAGCAGAAAAAAAATGACAGTGTCAAAACAAAGACAGTAAACATCGCATTAGCGCAAAGAAAGAGAAATTATTACTCGAAGAAATAACGAAAAGGCAAATAGAGATCGAACATATATGGGCATAGGTGATAGTATGTAAATATCTGTAAGGCTTTGAAGTTTAAGTCTAGAGAATTTCAAAAACGGAGTTTACCTCACATGCATTTATTGGTTACTTTGCAAAAAAATGTATTAACTGCTGATGATGTAGATCGTTTTGTCTGTGCTGAAATCCCAAACAGAGAAACCTATCCTGAATTATGGTACAAAGTCATTAAACACATGTCTCACTGACCTCATTAAAAAGATTCAGCACATTGGGACTCGAAAGATTCCAAATATTGTTTTTACAGAAGTTCTGAAATAAAAGTGAAACTAATGAAATAGCAACAATTTAAAGAAAAAAATATCTTAAAAGTGTGTATCCGGAAAACCAAACACGGGGTTTGGCGAGCAAAGCTCCCTAGTCTTATTAAAGAAAGAAACATCCCCTAACAGGACAAATCAGTTATCACGCAGAAGAAATGATGTTCATGGTATCTTTTAATGACTCCTCAGGAAAATGTCTTAGAGGGAGCATTCTACAAAAGCAGTCTGTTACAGCATGGTCAGAATGATCACAGAAACAAAGAACAGAGGTTCATTTTATAAACTACTGAATTTACATACAGTGTCAATAGTACTAGGGTGTTGTACCATGTTAGCCATTATGAATGTAGAGAAAAGCCAAGCAAAATGACACCTTAGTATAGCCAATAAAAGGTGTCATTTTGCTTGGCTTTTCTCTACATACAGTGTCAATTAATATACATTTTACTTTGGTTGGGTTGTTGGTTTACTCCCAAACAACTTTTATAAAATAAAAGTATATTATATTCTGGTTCTTCTTTTATACCTTTTGAGATAAGCTACCATCCTTGAAATTTCTGTGCATATAACAACTATCCATTCTGTTGTTTATGGGACTTCTGCTGATTTCTTAGTCATCTTTCAGGACATTTTGTCATTCACTTGACATGGCCACAAAGGTTTCTGACTTAATTAACTCTTTATGCCATTTCTTTAAGATATAAGCTATGTTACCTAGAATTATTCTTCCACAAAGGCCACCACTTTATTTTATACATATTTCCAAGCCCCACAGAAACAGCGCTTATGTAAGCAGCTAAAGGCTCTCAGATAGAATGAAAAGCAAATGATTTGAGGTACTCCCTAGTAGCCCTCAATTTACCTTTTTTCATTGGCATTATTTCCTTCATCTGGTCCATGTTTGATCATCTTATAGCGGCCAATGTCCAACGGCACTCTGACAATATTCATTCCTGCATAATGTACTCTATTATATCAAAATAAAAAAAGCAAATTGATACAATTAACCAAACAGATAACACCTATAGAAGCAGAAGCGGGTCTGAAGAATCATTTGTAATTGGTATGGAAACATGTGGAGACAGTTTTTTTTTTTTTTTAATTACATACAATAGTAAATGGCAATAAAAATATCAAAGTGTAACAAATTTTAATTCAGACAGGCAGTATGACTTAAGTTTTACTTCTGTACCATTACAGATCCCATGAGCAGGGCACACTCTGACTACAAACAAATATTTTGTATGAAACAATGAGTGTTGCAAAGGCTCCCCTAAATTGGCCCAAGAGAGAGTGTGTGTGTGTGTGCGTGTGTGTGTGCATTTGAATGTGCTGCTTCTGGTTCTGCACCTAACGCGGCCTGTGGACTTTTAATTATTTCACTTATTGATAACTCTAATAATAAGTAAGAGAGATAAGGTACCAAAAGCCAGTTTGGGTGCAGTCCACTAGTTCTCCACTGGAATAATTACATTCAGCCTCAAACTGAAGTCAGCACTATTAACAATTAATCCTCACCCTGCTGTGACACCTAACGATTTGGAAACAGTACTTTTCAAAAATAAAATGTAAAAATCCACAGCAAAAGCTACTGAAAATAGTCAATGAATTGTTCAGCCATATTTTTTTCTTATTGTTCTGTATCTGTCTATATATATAATTCACAAAGGCAAGACACCCATGGAAAGGCAAGATACCCATGGAAAGCACGCCGGAAGGGGCATGGATTCACTAAGCCACCGACAAGTAAGACGCCCATGGTGCACGCAGGAAGGAGCCACGCCCACCAACTCTAAGACCATTGGATACGACGACAACTCGCAGAACCACGCCCACCAACTCGGACGCGATGACACAGGAAAAACGGCGCCATTTATGTTCGTCTGTTGTAGAGTCCACATGCACCTCTGAGCCACGCTGTTTCTCGCGGAAGTGAATCGCTATATGCAGCGTGTAAAACAGTTTGCGAGGGGTATCCCATGGGATCCTTAACACAATCCTTTAAAACTGAGGTTAAAACACAATGAAGGAAGCAGTCTTTAAAAACCAAAAAGCCCTGTGCCTCTGTTTCATTACTGTCTCGCCTGCCTCACCAGTGCAGGCCCTGCAACAGTCGAGACGCTCTCTCAGCAGCTGACCTTCTCTGTGCCTGACCGGTTCACACAGAGGCAGCGTGAGAGAAAGCCGCGCACACACACAGGCAGCGCCAGAGACAGACAGAGGCACACACACAAGCAGCTGGTGGGCGGATCTCCGTGAGTTTCTCTTGCGAGTGGGCACATGACCAAGCGGTGTGTATCCTTCGTGAACGAGGGTAGACGTGGCAGGACTATCTAAGAACAGGCATGTTTGTCACGGATGTAAATCGCTGTATGTGGTGTGTAAAACTGTTTCCGAGGGGTTTCCCATGGTCTTCCAGTTGGTGGGCGGGTCTCCGTCAGTTGCTCTTGCAACTGGGCACATGACCAGGCAGTGTGTATGCTTCGAGTGCGAGGGTGGACGCGACAGGACCATCTAGGAAAAATCATGTCGCGGATGTGAATCGCTGTATGCAGTGTGTAAAACAGTTTGTCGCAGATGTGAATCGCTGTATGCGGCATGTAGAACAGTTTGCGAGGGGTATCCCATGGTCTTACAGTTGGTGGGTGGGTCTCTGTTGGTTGCTCTTGCGAGCGGGCACATGACCAGGCAGTGTGTATGCTTCGAGAGCGTGGGTGGACGCAACAGCACCATCTAAGAAGAATCATATTTGTCGCGGATGTGAATCGCTGTATGCGGCGTGTAAAACAGTTTGGCGCGAATGTGAATCGCTGTATGCAGCATGTAAAACGTTGTATTGTATGTTGCCCTCTCCAGAGTTACATCTTTTCATTTACCTACAGTCGTATCCTCAAAACCAACCCCATTTGGACAACTGTGTCTTTCAGGAAGTGTTCACCCATCAATACATAATTATGCGGCGTATGCTACACCGCGGGTTGGCTAGTTTGTTATATTGTGCCTGCCCCTCGAGTCCATCATGTGATAAAGGCAGGACAGAAGAAAAATGTACAAACCGGATTCCAAAAAAGTTGGGACACTAAACAAATTGTGAATAAAAACTGAATGCAATGATGTGGAGATGGCAAATGTCAATATTTTATTTGTAATAGAACGTAGATGACAGATCAAACGTTTAATCCGAGTAAATGTATCATTTTAAAGGAAAAATATGTTGATTCAAAATTTCACGGTGTCAACAAATCCCAAAAAAGTTGGGACAAGTAGCAATAAGAGGCTGGAAAAAGTAAATTTGAGCATAACGAAGAGCTGGGAAGACCAATAAACACTAATTAGGTCAATTGGCAACATGATTGGGTATAAAAAGAGCTTCTCAGAGTGGCAGTGTCTCTCAGAAGCCAAGACGGGTAGAGGATCACCAATTCCCACAATGTTGCGCAGAAAGATAGTGGAGCAATATCAGAAAGGTGTTACCCAGCGAAAAATTGCAAAGACTTTGCATCTATCATCATCAACTGTGCATAACATCATCCGAAGATTCAGAGAATCTGGAACAATCTCTGTGCGTAAGGGTCAAGGCTGTAAAACCATACTGGATGCCCGTGATCTCCGAGCCCTTAAACGACACTGCACCACAAACAGGAATGCTACTGTAAAGGAAATCACAGAATGGGCTCAGTGAACACAATCCACTGTGCCATCCGCCGTTGCCAGCTGAAACTCTACAGTGCAAATAGAAGCCATTTCTAAACAAGATCCACAAGCTCAGGCATGGCACTGGGCCAGGGATCATTTAAAATGGAGTGTGGCAAAATGGAAGACTGTTCTGTGGTCAGACGAGTCACGATTCGAAGTTCTTTTTGGAAATCTGGGACGCCATGTCATCCGGACCAAAGAGGACAAGGACAACCCAAGTTGTTATCAACGCTCAGTTCAGAAGCCTGCATCTCTGATGGTATGGGGTTGCATGAGTGCATGTGGCATGGGCAGCTTGCATGTCTGGAAAGGCACCATCAATGCAGAAAAATATATTCAGGTTCTAGAACAACATATGCTCCCATCCAGACGTCATCTCTTTCAGGGAAGACCCTGCATTTTTCAACAAGATAATGCCAGACCACATTCTGCATCAATCACAACATCATGGCTGCGTAGGAGAAGGATCCGGGTACTGAAATGGCCAGTCTGCAGTCCAGATCTTTCACCTATAGAGAACATTTGCCGCATCATAAAGAGGAAGGTGCGACAAAGAAGGCCCAAGACGATTGAACAGTTAGAGGCCTGTATTAGACAAGATTGGGAGAGCATTCCTATTTCTAAACTTGAGAAACTGGTCTCCTCGGTCCCCAGACGTCTGTTGAGTGTTGTAAGAAGGGGAGATGCCACACAGTGGTGAAAATGGCCTTGTCCCAACTTTTTTGGGATTTGTTGACACCATGAAATTCTGAATCAACATATTTTCCCTTAAAATGATACATTTTCTCAGTTTAAACTTTTGTTCCGTGATTTATGTTCTATTCTGAATAAAATATTAGAAGTTGGCACCTCCACATCATTGCATTCAGTTTTTATTCACGATTTGTATAGTGTCCCAACTTTTTTGGAATCCGGTTTGTAGAATTTGATTTTGCTTTAGTAAAATGAACACACTAATTCTCTGAGCTTCCAGTTTAGTCAGCACGTATCATATTAAAATTTTTGAGGCTAACAAAAGGTACACTTTCAAAAGACTGTTGGATTTTTTTGTTTTTACTTTCTCATATATGAAGTATAGGAAAAGTATTGTAATCATCCACAAATTCGATGCAGAGATTTTGATGAATCTCAACGTTTTAGACCTCCCAGAGTCGGAAAATACAATTTTTGGAATTCTGTCTGTGTCTCTGTGTATGTAAACACGATGAGTATGCTTTTCTCACTTAGGTCAATCAAAGTTTACATACAACTTTTGGGCTATTTCAGTTAACCGGAAGTGGTATTTTACCTTTTATTCATGCAGCTGCAGAGTCTGATTTATTCAACTTTACTTTTATAATAATTGTTCAATATATTATTAAATTTGATTTGTTGTTGGTGGTTCTTTAATGTACAAAATATAAAAATATAATCATTGTCTTGCGGTTTACTCCTCAAATATCCATCCCCATAACTGAGTATATAAGAAAGTCTTGGGGAGACCACTCCCGATTTTTTATTGTGGCAGCTGAAATAAGCTTATCCCAAATAAGGGATACAGTAAGAAATTTATGGACCAGTGCTGAAACCACAAGTGTCTAGGAGAAAGCCTTAATACAGAATTTAATATTAGAGCAAAACACCTACCCAGGTCTATAGGACTCAATAAATTCACTACTCATCTAAATTCTCCAGCCATGATGGTGTGAATTAATATTAACTGAATGAAGGCATGCACACACCTGTTAGCAATTTCATCATCCTCCCCACCCCAGCCCCAGTAGGAGTTGGGAAAGCCATTCATCCTCAAATACTGTTCAGGCGTTACTGCAGTTACTCCTCCAAAGAAGTTTCGGTATGGTAGCCTAAAAAATACAAAATTATCACCGTCAGTATCAAGTAGAGAACATGGCACAGGAGTGATTTCATGACAGAAAAGTCAATAATTATTACATTATATGGTTTCACTTGGTTATATGGTTTTCCCTTTTGCCTCAAACACCAAGCCCAATTATAACAATTCTTAGATGATATACCTGAGTTATGTCATAGCATATGATAAAAGAGAGAACATCTTGCCTGAAGAAGGGGCCTGAGTTGCCTCGAAAGCTTGCATATTGTAATCTTTTTAGTTAGCCAATAAAAGGTGTCATTTTGCTTGGCTCTTCTCTACATTCATAATGGCTAACACGGTACAACACCCTAGTACTACATATGATAAAACAAAGCTTGGTTTATACATTTACACTATACAAGGAAAAAAGACATAAAAAAAAAAAAAAATCGAAAGAATTCAACCAAAAATTACTCACAGCTCTAGTTAGTGACAGAGTATAATGATAAATGTCTACAAGTAATGACAGCACAAAGAAAACTCCATGTGTGCAAACAATGCCAAGTCAGCAGCTCTCAGCACATATTGCATCAAAAAGCAAATTAACTGACACTGTAAGGCTCGTGATTTAACGATCAAATGTTTAACTTCTATATTGTCATAAAAGTAAAAATTCTGTTTTTTCCTGTGATCTATAATATGCGATTCCTTTTGCATGTCCACTGTAAATATTGTGAATTTCTAGATGACATAACTCAACTTAAACATGGGCACCCAGATTGAAACATTTATATACAGTATATATATGGAGCCAATGAATCACTTATCTTAAAATAGTTTTTTAAGCTTTTGATTCCTACCAGGAATCATCATCAGAGGAAAATGATTAGACTAACAGGAACCTAAGGCAATATATAGCAAATAAGGAGGAGAGGCCCGGGGTTTGTTTCCTGCCTTGTGCCCTGTGTTGGCTGGGATTGGCTCCAACAGACCCCCGTGACCCTGCAGTTACGATATAGTGGGTTGGATAATGGATGGATGTATGGATGGGTGGATGATTCATTGGCTCACTTTGTGGATTTCCAGCGACAAATATGCAAAGCGTATCAAAGACCATCACCTCTATATATCGTTAATATATCATAATTGTTAGGTTTCTGAACTCTTTTAGGACTCTGTCCAATGGTAAGACATGCCAAAACACGACTGTCACATCTGTGGAGGACAGCTTTTTCGTCACCGAGGATACTGCAGGTTCGCAGTACAGCAGCATAGCGCGGTGGAAACGAGTACGAGCCGATCGCGGTCGCGCTATAAGCACCTGTCACCAATGGGTGATGCAAGGAACCTTATAAATGCAGGGAAAAGTATAGCTTAGCCACTGACCTGGCCCCAACTATGCCCGTTTGCTGTGTCTGTGAATAGGAGAGTGGTAGCTCCCACTGTAATAAATAACCCTGCTGTTCCTGTTTCAAGTTGAATATAGCTGGTTTTGCTAAAGTACTGAGACCCAGCCTCGTGTTTTGGGGTGCAAGACAGTGACTCACGCATCATATGGTACCAGGAGTGGGGTTTTGCACCAATGGAGCTCTATATGAGGACAGATCCAGGGCTTAGTGGACCCAATTCAAAGCTGGATCCACGGAGACACTTTCAAGCGCATTGTGGAGAAGCTCGCTATTGATGCAGTCCTGTCAGGGATGGTCGAGACCCTCTGTGATGAAATGCTACGGAACGACGTCCACTTGCTGCTAGATCTGACCCACAGACTAGAGGGCGCACAAGCCACCTGGAAACAACACGGCTACCCAGGCCCCCGATTTCAATCTAGCCAGTACAGACAGGCGGAAGACGCCATCATGGGAAGACTATAGTGCGGACTGAATGCAGCTGCTTTCACTGTGATGAACTGGGACATCTGGCCTAGGAGTGCCATCTCCCATCAGCGCAAACCATGGCCCAGTCTGGCTCGCAAATGTCCCCCAGAATGTCAAAGGACAACAATTCTTAGGTCACTATAATGTTTGCCGGATGGGAATTCTCAGCTCTGCTGAACTCTGGTAGTGACCTCTGCGTAGTCCGCCGTGACTTGATCCGGCAGACCCCTTATATTGTAAGACCACAGACAAAGTGAACATCCGCTGCATCCATGGGGACATTAAAACATACGAGACTGTATTATTCCCCCTGAAATTTAAAGGTAAAAACTTTTAAGGTTTGGACTGCCATATCAGACACCTCACCCCAGCCACTCCTAATAGAAAAAAAGGAATGCCCTATTCCCACTGATCTTGGCCACCTGCAGAGTGCCTTCCCCCATAGTGGATAGAGAGGGGCTTGTTGCAGACAATGTAAATCAAAGAACCAGGTTTGAAATTGAACTGGAGTTGTCCAGTGAGGAAAGGAATGAATCCTTAAGTGAAGACACAGGACACTCAGACAAGCCCACGTCACAAATGGCTCTTGCTATCTAGAGAGAGAGGACCTGAATTTTAAAACACCACATTCTTTACTTCAGGAAGGTTTTTTGTACTGGGCGATTTCTGATTGAATGGGTGATGGGCATATCGAGCAGTTGGTAGTGCCAAGTGGGCATAGGGAGAAGGTTTTAAAAATTGCTCACAGTCATGTTTTGGAGGGTCACCTCGGCGCAGAAAAGACGAGGGAACACATTTCGAAATGTTTTTATTGGGTGAATATGGACCAGGATGTGCAGCAATTCTGTAAGGCCTGTCCCGACTGTCAAACAGTTTTTGCTTACATACCTGCCAGGGCACACCTTGTGTCAATACCTATTTTAGATGCCCCTTTTGAGGGATGGGATTAGATATTGTTGTAAAAGAGTAAAAGTGGCTTTCAGTATATGCTTGTGTTAGTTAATTACGCCACAAGATAGTGTTGCAGAACCACCCTCAGAAATGTTCACACATATTGGTTTCCCTCACAGGATTTTGACTGATCAGGGCATGCCCATTATGTCTCACATTATGAAGCAGCTATGCAAAACCGTTACACTCTACGGTTTATCATCCACAGACGAATGACCTGACTGAACAATTTAATAAAACCCTAAAACAGATGATTCGACGAGTCACTCATGACGACCTGAACTCGTAGGATACAGTAGTGGCCTTCCTCCTGTTTGCTGTTTGGGAATCTCCGCAAGCGTCTACACCGACAACTCAAGGGAGCAGGTTGGTCGACTGAGTTGTGTCACTGCAGAAACAGATTTCCAGACCATCCGCTATTGTGGTGGAACATCTTCAGTGTGAGCAGGAGGCACAGAAACGTGATTACGACAAGACAAGTAAACTTCTCGTGTTTAAGAAAGGGGATCAGGTGCTGGTGTTAATTCCATTGGATCCACATAAATTTCAGGCTGAGTGTTTGGGTCCGGCAGTCATCGAAGAGGTCTATCTCCCCATGAATTATAAAGTTACGATTCCAGGGTAGCGGGAGCCCATACAGGTTTTGTATTAATTTGCGGAAGGAGTGGCATGAACCGTACAAGGTCATGGTCATGTCCGCAAAGGGCCCTCAGACGGAAGTTGCTACAGGCGAGGATTTAACTGACACTCAGAAAGCGGAATTGCCATCGGTGATCAAGAGGAACTTCGACATCTTTTCGGCCGCGCCTGACCGGACAACGATCGAGGAGCACAAGATCGTAACTCTGCCCAGCGTTACCATACAGGTACCCCCGTATCGCCTGCCAGAGGCAACAAGGAAAGTGATATGCCAAGAAGTACAGCAGATACTTCAGTTAGGTGTGATTCGTCCAAGCAGAAGTGAATGGCAGAGCCCAATTGTACTTTTCACAAAGCCTGATGGTTCAGTTCAGTATTGATTTTAGGCATTTGAATAAGATTTCCAAGTTTGATGCATACCCAATGCCGCATGTGGACAAGATGTTGGAGAAGCTCGGGCAGGCCCCATATATTTCCACCCTAGACCTCACAAAGGGATTTTGGCAATTGCCATTGGAGGAGTCCAGCTGCGAGAAAACCACGTTTGCCACTCTGAAACGGGCTTTTGCTGTCCATGATGCACCGTTGACCTTTCAGAGGATGATGGACCAGATCCTGCGTCCTCATTCCGCATATGTGGGTGCCTATTTTGACGATGTTGTCATTTTCAGTAATGACTGGGAATCTCATCTGTCTTTGACAGTTTACGGCTGGCGGATTTGATGGTTAACCCTAAGAAGTGCAGGCTAGGTATGTCTGAAACCTATTATCTGGGATATTCCATTGGGAAGGGTTTGCTCAAGCCTCAAATGGACAAGATGGGGAAGCTGCTTGCATATTCACGTCCCGAAACACAGAGGCAGGTTTGTGCCTTCCTCGGGCTCATGGGGTACTACAGGCAGTTCATTCCCTAAAGAAAGAATCGTAGTGTTGTTTGGACCGACACCTGTTACTGAGCCTTCTCAGACCTAAAAGCCGCTTTATCCTCATTTACAGTTCTGTACAATCCGGAATTTTCGAAGAAATGTATCCTGCAAATGGATGCAAGCACTTTTGGTTTAGGAGCCGTGCTCTCACAATGTTTTGAAGGGGATGAACACACCATCATGTTTCCCAGCAGAAAACTGCTACCCAGGGAGCATAATTATTTGACCATTAAAAAGAAGTGTTTAGCAATTAAATGGGTGGTGGAGGCCCTCCGTTACTACCTCGCCCCACTTCAACGGCTGCACAAACAGAAGGATACAAACGCCCGGCTCACTCAGTGGTCTATTAGCTTGCAGGATTTTGTTTTTGATGTTCACCACCATCCTGGAGTTGCACACACCAGTGCCGACATTCTCTCCCGCACAGCTGAGCCTGGCTTGGACAGTTGCTTTGCCCACACCACTGTGGACAAAGCTAATTTTCGAGGTTGGGGGGGGGGGGGGGGTGAGAATGGGGTTTGATGTGAGGTTTCTGAACTCTTTTAGGAACCCAAAACGGGATGTCAAACCAAAGTGCGACTGCCGTGTCTGTGGAAGACTGCTTGTCCGTTGCGGAGGCAACCACAGGTTTGCAGCACAGCGCCGCGGAAACAACTGCAAGCCGGTCACAGTATAAGTGCCTGTCACTGATGGGTGATGCATGGAACATTACAAATGCAGGGAAAAGTATAACTTGGCCACTGACATCTGTCTGCTTTTCACAAGAGAACTACAAAATGGATTTAGATGTTTTTTTTCCCTATAATTTGTTTGAATATTCCAGTTGATTTTGCGACTTCTCTCGTCGTGTTAAGTATTATAGTTTGATTGCGGCACCAATTTATTCACGTGAATCCGACAGACAGGCTGCAGGTCGACGGGAGGGTGAGGCAGGACCTCAGGAATAAGGAACCAGGAGGGGCCATTCTCATTCATGTGCCAGCCTCCATGTTGAGTAGCTCTACCTCTCGTCACGTGTTGGAGCGTACCTTGCCTCTGCTTAGCTAGTGATACACGTTTGTTCAGGAGACATTATCATCTAGAGATTGTTAAAGAGTAACGTTTTGACGTTTTTGAGAAAGAGATCACAGCTACGTGCGTTTTAGACCGTACCTGCTCATTGGCAGAGATATCATAGCCACAAGTTCTTCTCCCCACCTGGGGGAAGCTCTCCCATCAGAGCTGAACACGTTCAGATACAGTGGCAACATCTGACGTTGGAGCGTACCTACCTTCTGCTTGGCCAGAAATAACTTGCCAAATTTTTACATATTTGGCAAAGAGATCACAGCTACATTCTCGCCCCT
>JANRMT010028174.1:88700088-88810323 GCA_026402145.1 Polypterus bichir lapradei
TATGTATCAGACGCTTCATATTTTTTTGCTGCCTTTTCAATTGTGTAATTCGGTTTTTGTTCAGCGTTCTTTGGAACTGTTGCTTTTTGTCTGTGCACTGCGTCAGTTCGCGTGAGCCGCTTGGTGTAAATGCATCGAAGTTTCCCAGCTGTGCTGGTGCCATGTCGTGCTATGTCCATTGCTGTATCTAATGTTACCCATGTCCCGGCACTTAAAACCTTCTTTCGCAGTTTCGCTGAGTTTGTGCCAAACACCACCCTGACCATCTCATCTTCCTCTGCATAAGCACAGTCCTTCACCCGTGAATATTTACCCGTGGCAGTGTTTCTATTGGATTGCCGCTGACGGACGGCCTTATATGGGCAGGCACTAAATTACA
Source organism: Polypterus bichir lapradei (assembly GCA_026402145.1). Taxonomy (NCBI): domain Eukaryota; kingdom Metazoa; phylum Chordata; class Cladistia; order Polypteriformes; family Polypteridae; genus Polypterus; species Polypterus bichir. The sequence goes on from JANRMT010028174.1 coordinate 88,700,468, forward strand.
AACGCCAGCGGCAGCCTGTCTATGAACTTAATTTAAAGTTTAGGTTTACATCGTGCTTTGTTTCTGAAGTAGCAGAACTCATGAATATGGTTGTATATGTCACTCGCTCGCTTCTTATTGTTTCGCTGCCTTCTCAATTATATAATGCATGTTTTCTTCAGCGCTTTTTGGGGCTCTTCCTGGTTTTCATGTACTTACGTGGGAGGCATGATGATGTCACACGAAACTCCGCCCCCACGGCTTTCAAGCTCATCTCCATTACAGTAAATGGAAAAAACAGCTTCCAGTTATGACCATTACGCGTAGAATTTCGAAATGAAACCTACCCAACTTTTGTAAGGAAGCTGTAAGGAATGAACCTGCCAAATTTCAGCCTTCCACCTACACGGGAAGTTGGAGAATTAGTGATGAGTGAGTGAGTGAGTGAGTGAGGGCTTTGCCTTTTATTAGTATAGATATATATACACACACAAACACACAGTGTGAGTGTATACATAAGATTAATTGATCCTTCCTATAAAAAAAGAGGGCAAACTTGATGCCACTTTACTCCACCACCAGGAAGCAACACTCTTCCACCCACAAGTTTTGTCTGCTTTCAGCTCATGGCTCTTCTCAAACACAATGTGTTGCAAATCATGAGGAAAGAGGTTTGGCCAAAATAAATATATCCTAAAAAAGCTGTCCTTTCCTGTTATACATTTTAACCAAATAAACTCACAAACTGCAATACTCACTGTACACTTCTGTGCTGGAAATTCCTCGAAATGTTTAGATATCATTCAGAAAAATGTGAAGGAAAAATATAATATTCATTATAGTTGTGATACTGCAGTTGCTCTTCTCTTTGACATGGCAACAGACACATTTACCAACAAGCAGTGCAAATAACCTATGCCGAAATTACCATCAATCAGGGATATTTATTGAACAGTTATCATGAAGTTAAAATCCCTACATATCTAATAGACAGTCTAACACGTTTTGCTTTTCTTTGAAAATTCAAGCATTAAATTCTCGTCTTGATTGAGACATAGATTAAAGAAAGTGGAACACAGAGAAAAGTAAGACAACACAAATTAAGAATAAGAACTTTTAGTAAATAAGAACTAACAATACAACAATGATCTATCATGTATATATTAAATAATGCAGCCTGTTAGGCTTCAAAATACAAAACCTAAATATTAAACCTTAAATCAAACTGAACTAATTTAACTACCACTGTCAATCAGGGTAAGTTAAGCACTGACCTAAACTACATTTTATCATTAATACACTAATTCTTAAATTGCATTTTTTTATTTTTTATTTTTTTGATTTATTGCCACACTAAAACAGTGGCTATCATTTTCAGATTCATTAACCCACTTCAAAAGGTTTGTACAGGACAACATGATAGGTAGGTGCAGAATGCTGGACAATGCTAATAGCAGAAGACAAAACTAGATTTCAAGGGCTAGCCTACCTGTAGTTGAATTTGTTCATGGCACTGGACACATGCTTGGGGCATAACTCGTCACACACATACAAGTTGTAGTCATTCTCTGGGATGAGGTCCACATCATGCAAAAATAGACAGTCCCATTCATCATCTTTCAGTGCCTCTCGCACACCAATATTGAGTAGCTTTGCCCGGTTAAATGTGCCATTACCAGCCTGTTAAAGCACAGAGCAAACAAAAGTTCCAGGGTTAAGTTATGTGCAAGAAAAATATGACATATTTAATTCCATTTTTTATAACAGTGTTCGCAAAATGGTTCAGTCTGACAAAGATGCACTTAACCAAGGAATCAGTTTGCCCTTCACTCCACTGGATGTGGCTTCTGGTACCAAATCTACTTAACCCTTTTGAACCTTAGTTGTCATTAATATTGACAACTTTGAACTGTGGCTGTGTCACAAGCCATTTTATTAAGAAAAAAAAAGTGAATTCATGCAGTACATAAAAGCCACAGACTAAATGCAATAAAAGAGTATTGAAAGGTTTTGGTGGACATAAAATAGAACCAAAAATGAAAAAATAAATGCTTAGATAAAACTATACTTGACAGTCAGTGAATGCCAAAGAAGAGGCATGCTAGGCTGAATTTCAACTACAACTGATTTCTCTCTTGCTTCAGTCAGTTTCTGAATTATTTATTATTACAGAAATGATTAGCTATGGTCGTAGTGCTTACAAGGAATTGAAACTCATCCATTTTATTGCACGGTGACTGGAGCTTTGAAAGAAACTTACCTGGTAGGTGTGAGAAAAAAAAGTTATGTCTCCTAAAACAAAAGGGCCCAATGACTGCACTTTTTTCTCCTGAGCTCGTGTATCTCCCTGTTACAGGTTTCCTGCTGTATTGAAACTAGATGTGTGAGGAAGAAGTTCATGGAAAATTCCCACCCTGAGTATTACGTTTTACATGCATTTTCAAAACACACAAAATAATTTTTTAAATCAGTTTAAATTGCTAATTTATTATTTCTTCTTCTTTATATATAAAATTAAAATAATTAAATTCATACATATTTTTTTTCATAAAGTCCATAAAGTAGAAAACTAAATCAATATGATAATGAAAAATAAATTCTTAAGTTTTTTTCAGGACAACAAAAATGTTTGCATAAAAACAATTGATCCCAGATAAATATTTCAAGAACCCTATAAAGTCTTTTTCTTTATTAAAGCAGAAATGCTAGATGTTTCCAAAATTATATCCATCTCTGAAGATGTGGTCTTTTCAACTCATAAACTATAATGTTCAATTGCATAATGATTCATCAGTAATGACTTGATATATGACCATTTTGATCAGTGTTTGTACTGCACAGATGACAGTTTTTCTGAAAAGTTAGAACATTACAAAAATCTGCATAAAAAAAAAGTGTCTGCCCTATCAGCATAAAAAATGGCAATTTTCAAGACTTTAGTACCTGATTGATGACATAAATCCTGTAATGAAGCTGCTGCCTCTGCAGGAAGGGATGGAGGAAATACAGAAGGTGACGAAGGTGAGTCTCTCGATTACGATGAGGTACTAATATGGCAGTCTTGTACTGTGCCACACAGTGTCGTGGAGTGTACAAGCCTCCTCGCTGAACATACGGGTTCTTCCTTATAATTCTCTTCATGTTGGGCACATTATGAAAATTTACTCTTATTGGGCCAACTAGAAGAAAAAGACAACACATCAGTCAGAACACTAGAACATGCTATCTAAATGGTGCTATTTTTTAACCAATATGTGCACATTAAGTTGAAAATTTATTTTCCTAATTGAATCTTTTTTCCCCCCTTGATGTGTACTATGCTAATACCCATCATGTCAAATTTTATTTAAAATTAAAATAAATTGTAATTTTAGATCTCATGTCTGGTTTACTGAAGAGGAATGACCAAGCATCCACAATAACTAAGACCATTTCCTCCCCCCGCCCCATCATTTTCATCATTTGACTGTTTTTAACAACATCAAGACCCAATTTTAAAAATCATCTGTGAATTTTCTTTTGACAGTACAAAACTAAACCTCGTCAATTAAGGTCACCAGAGGTGCACTGCAATCAAGCTGAACAGTTTCAGGGAATGTTAATAAATTTATTTTCTCATTTTGGCATGATTTTGACAATAAATAACTAATTCATATTTATGTTTTATTAGTGTAGGTACAATTTAAGCTTCCTCTATTGTAGAAACATAATTGGAAAGAGCAGAGTTTTAACTGAACCGATTATACTTTAGTAGGAGTGTATCATCTTTACTGAAAATCCAGGAATTGCCTGAAAAATCGTCTCAGCAATATATAATACATCCTTTTGTCTTACAAAAAAAATGGAAATCTGTCAGTTTTCCATGACTCTAGTATGCTAATAATTTAAGAAAGAAAACTGGAATATTTTATTATTCGGGAAATAACATGAAAAAGATGTCTGAAAAATGAATAAGTCACGCTATTTTCATATAATAAGAATTATTTTAAAAAAATGCCATTGCCTTTATTAACAAAAAATCCTTTATCCTTTGGTATACAAATCATGAGTTGCTAATATACTGTTTTACGTTATTACGGAACAATAACATTAACATGATACTTTACTCAGTTTTATCCTACAGAATGAGAACGTAAATGGAGTTAATAACACAACACCACACTGCTCTGCAAACTGATTAAGAATACTTGCTCCCTTTTAAATGTGTTTTACCTCCACTCAGTTCCTGTGATGTTTAAAACTCATCCTTAATCTTCAAAACTTTCTGTTAAAAAGTTTGGAGACTTTTTAAATTTTTATTTTGAAAATTAGAAAGATTATCAAACTATTCTCATATTTTTCAGTGGAACTGCACTCCACTGTTATTAGATCATTGGATGAAATGATTTATATTTGTTTATCTATTGATTACTTAACCAGTTTGTTCGCACAGTCATAAATAACTTCAGCATAAAGGGTGATGTTTTACGGATGCACCTGTGCTGTGCAAATGGTTGCAGTGACTCTTTAGGACAAGCATGACACTAATGCACATACTAGATCTACTTTTATCTGGATATGCTGAGAGAAAACTGGAATATGTCTTTAATGTTCTCAGTAGCATGAATAGTGTGTCAGACAGACTTTATAGCCTGATAATATTCACAGACATAAGTAGTTCAGCATAACAAGAGCAAATTTTGAACTTCTCACAATTGAAAAATAAAAATCATTCTGATTCTGAAGCATAGCCATGCATCCCTAAATTGTAGGAGTGTGTTTTTGTCAAGAATTGGAATTACCCGTCAATACTTTCAAAGTTTCCAACAAATAACATGTATATTACACTACAGGAAAAGATCACAAGAAAATTACTTGAGAATAATCTTATAACTCTCTCCACTCTTCCAAGAAGATTTTATACGTCATTGAAAGAAGATTATACTATGCTTTTATAATTAAACTCTTCATATAAATCGCCAAAGGCAGTTACTACTATTGCAAAGCTTCCTAATGCATTTATTCATTAACATTCTTTGAACTTTGAGACTGCTGTTCAAACTTCCTTGGAAACATGCCAAAGTACATCATACATACCATAGATAAATTATTAGGGTCTCATTTTTGAGTGTCCTTGGTGTTTGTGAATGAATATGAAAAATTATACTTTTATCCGTAACTATATAACCCTGTCTCTCTGACAGTCTCATTTTATATTCAAGTATAATTTTAATGCCAATGCACAACTAAATGAGTACTGCCAGAGGGCTACTACATGACTGCAGTCTCCAGGCTGCATTTTAAAAATGGCACTAGGCATTTATCAAGTAAATATTATAGTTAACAATGCAGCAAATTAACTAAATGAGACAATAAAATTCTGATTTGTTGTTAAGAAAAAGAAAAAAGCAAACCTATGTAATACTATTTTTAAGTGTTCCACTTTGAAAGATTTGTCAAGCACATGGAAACTAACCTACACATTATGTACACCAATATGGTATATTTACTTCAGGAGGGAGTTAACGCCACATTGAAAATTAAAGTTAGTGACATAGGTTATAGTGTTTGATCTTGTATTGATGTCACAAGCAAATATGTAATATAGCATCTCTCTAGACAAATATTAATGTCTAGTTTGAACATTTGCCTAACCACTTTGAATAGTATGGGCCACAGAATGGAAATGGAAACCAGGACAACCAAATAAAAAGAACTGACCCTGAATGTCATGCTGGACATGAAAGCATCAATTTAGACAAATCACAAAAGAAAATATGCTGGTTGTAAAGACTCCATAAACACAGTAGCAAAAGATATACCATCACTCTGAACAATAAGCTTTTTATAGAGGATTCTACTTAGCTGTTAACAATTTTCAATTATAATTCAAATTCACCTATGCTACCAGACTGCAATGAGGAATATTTCAAGTAGTGGTTTAAAAATTACCTTAAAGCAGGTGACCAAAGATCAAATTGACAAGGCAAGATCTCATAAGAATAAAACTGCAACTCAGAGATATGATAGACCAATTCAGGGAGGTAAGAGCTAATATTACAAACAAAACATACAGAAAAAAACAAAGCTAAATTAAGGAGCTTGCTACTATATCTCATTGTGGCCCTAGAACAGGCATTCACAAATACAAGGAAAAAAAAAGAAAGAAAGAAATTTAAATTACAACACTAGAGATTCCCAAATTAGCTCTGACTAAGAAACCCATTTTTGGTCAGGTTATATTATAGAACTACAAAAAAGAATCAAACTGCAAGACACAGAAAAAGGACATCTTACTGTGTTTAGCTCAACATAGATCATTGCTTAACTAACAATCCAAGCCAGGTGCACTAAATCTATACTATTTATAGTCAGGCTTCCTTACTACCAGAATATAAAGAAAAACACCAGCATTGGGCATTTGTCTACATACAGCAACCTGTTAAACAAAAAATAAAATCGGGCATGAAATGATTATTTAAGATACTAATTACTTTCCATACTTTAATATTCTTTAATGTAAGGGGTGCCTTGGAAGGTCAATGTATAGTACTTAAATTTAAAATTACCTTTAAACAAGAAATAATCAACTGATCAGTGGGTATATCACTTTAGATCAAGGTTCTGACTCAACTTAAACCACAACCATTCAGCTAGCCACAAAGTTATAATATCCTTGAGGCTTGTTGAAAGACCCTTTTCAATCACTTGCAATTACCAATCCTCTTCACTTCAATTGATATTGATTCCTGATTTATGCTTTGACTGTTTGTTTAACAACATCAAGACCTAATTTTAAGAATTATCTGTGTATTTTTGGAATTTTCTCTGGATCACTACCACCATCGTCCATTTGTGATTAATGTGAAACATGCCGGACCTTACTTGACCTGGCAGACTCCTCTAACTGCTGGTTCTGCGTTTTTTTTTTGAAATGCATCTCCTATTATATTTCTGAGTATTTTACCAGACTGCTACTCATTTAACATTAGCTCACGTTCCCTGCAGAACTGTGGACATTTTTCAATAGTCTGTGGTTTTATCCCCAGCTACATACTCAGGTTTGCTGGCTTATTCCTATAGTTATCTGTGCATCTTATATAATTATTCCAAATGTTTTACGGGATCATAACTCCAATAACATCAGTTTGTGTTTCCTGTTGTAACTTGCTACACTAGTGCCAGAGCTCATCTTTGCTCCCTCGTTCTCCTGCCTGTATAGAACATGGAAAAAGCCCCATTTGTGACAGCTAATAGAAGTGATGTTGTGCATTACCAGTGCATTTAATACTCATCAGGATATGGGAATCTTTAATTGAATAAAGACAATCTATTCTATTTCAATATAGAACACAACACAACATACTATGTTCAAGTTGGAGTGTAAAAGAGCATTAGCAAGTGGTGTATTCCCTTTTTATCAGCACACTTATGCTTTACCATTTTTACAAAGTACATTTTATCCAATATCTAAAAATATGTAACCATATTAAAGTGATCTGAGTGTATTTTTTGCAGGTATAACAAAAATAATTTTCATCCGTCATTCAATTTTAAATCAGGTATTCTTTTGTATGTTACACTTATTGATAAAAAAACAAAACTTGTCTTCCAAAAGTGTCCTTTTCTCTGGTAGGAAAGTAGGCTATCAATTAACCAGTTTTTTATTTTTATTTTTACAAAACACAAAACCACACTGTTAGCCTTGTTCACATATGGCTTGTGTATAATGTTATTTGGTCATCTTAAGAATGAACTAATCAATGGATAAAACTTGTATCATGGTAACTCTTCTGCCTTCTCCTAAAACATCATTTTTAAGAGGCTCACATTGTAAAAGATTTCATAGATTAGAGCTGGGAGTCACCAGTATGACAACCATTCTGTCCACCACTTTGTTATGGAGGACAAAAGACCCAGCAAACCTACCCAAAAAACACCAAATTACTTCTACCACAGTAAGACACTTAGATATTCTGGTTCCCGAGTACCTCTGTCATTGATAATTTTCTTCCTCACCAACGTACCTATGAGAAACATGCTGCTACATCTGCACTTCTTGTTAATTCAACATTTTAGCTTTTCGGTGTTAAATCTTTTTTAACTCCTATATTAAAGAAGTTACCTTAGCTTTTCTCAAACTGCATGTCTTCTAATCAAAGAGAGCGGTCTTACTCATTGTTGTATCTACCAATGGGACTGATTATATTACTTGCAAATGCAGTGAACCTTTGTACACCTGGACTATAATATCATACTGACCTAGATCCAAGATCATCTTTGGATGCCTTTAATGATTATATATGAAAACTGACTTGGGACCAACTGTTGACATAACAATACATCTGATTCAGGCCAAGAAATTCCATGAGTTTAACACTAGAACTTTGCCCGCTTCTTAACCATACTAATGAACTAAGAACAGATGTCAAGCAATTAGGATGTATATTCCCCTTCTCCCATTTTTATTACCATGACTGAGAATGGTATGGAGCGCAATCCAGTTATAGAAGTTGTAATACTATCTACATAGATTTTTAGCTATACTTTTTATTTGTTGTCTTTACAAATAATTCAGTGTTGATGTTGGGAGTATTTGTTAAATTTAGTGGGCACTATACAACAATATATATGACCGAAAAATCAAAATGCACATTGATGATAAAATAATTAAATTACAATCTGGTCATGCCAGCAGCACACAGTCTTAAAGCAAAACCAAAGAAATTTTAATGCAAGATTGAAACCAAAATTCTCTTAGACATTCAACATTTTTTTTCCTTTTTTACAAATGCTGATTAAAATTGTAAGGACTGGATCAGAGTCTAGCATTCTGCTTCCTTGCCTGAAAACTATTTGAATGTCCATCTGGTCTATAAGAGCCATTAACAGGATTGTAGTCAGAGTCATTAGCATCCTCTCAGACACTATTTTAAATCACAGTATTCAATGTGAAGCTTTCAGCCTACCAATTCTCACATGACTCTTGCTTTATAATGCAGAATTAGGAATACAACTCTAAACAGGACAAAGGCATCATAAGGTACACCTACCCAAAAGAGGTGACTTGGGAGGACAATAGTGTAAATCTTCAGTGGAGGCTGGTGAAAAAAAACTAAGGTTGAAATAGACATCGTGCAGTTTTGAATAGTCCCATTTGTCAGGTAGTTTTTCCATAAATGCACCTGACCAACTGCTTGAGCTACGTTGGTACATTAGTAACAAAAAAAGCAGCTGAAGGCAGGCCATGGCAAAGCAAAAATATGGCCCTTCCAATGTTCTCACAGAAAACATTCTTTCAAAAAAGACACCTAGTCTGACACAAAAAGGCCTTGGAAAGTGCCTTGTAAAGTGAGTAAAGTTTAGCAGCTGTACATGATAAGTAGTGTATCATTTGCATCTATGACACTGGCTTCCAACAGTCATCTTCATTTCCATACTGAAGAGCAACCAACCGAAAAAAAAAACCTAAAAATAAAAGAAATCTAGTTATTACAGTGTCATAAAAGTACATTCAAAATTAAACAAAAACACATGACATCAAGCTACATTGCATGGTACATTGTGATTTGCACTTGCATTTGTCAATGCTGTTTTTATAACATTCATGATGAAAAACAGCCCTTGGTAAGCATGTATAAAGAGAGAATAGACTGTGAAATATAACTTCTCCCAAAAAAAAAAAAAAAAAAAAAAAAAAAATCACAAGTTGCACACAACTTAAAGATCATAAAAATAGTAAGTAAGCCAGAATTAAAATGGGAGTTAACTTCTAATTCATAAAACAAATGTTTTACGGTTTGTCAGTTACTCCAACATGATAAACATTAGTCCTAAGTACAGAAATGGTGCCTCATAAGGTATTAATGACTGTTTATTAATGACCTTCTAGTATTAATATAGTTAACTCATTTCAGAAATTCACATATTTCTTTATTTTCCCTTTCACTGTAGAATATACAGTAAATCAAGGGACATTATGCTCAGACTATACTGTATAATGCACTAGTGAGACAGCACCTGGAGTTTTGTGGGCACTTTTGGTCACCACACTACAAAAATCGTAGCAGCACTTGAAGCTGTGCAGAGGAGATTAACCAAATGCATCCCAGGACTTAATAATATGGTGTATGTACTCTGACAGACTTCGAGCAGATCAGACTGTGGGAACCTAATCCAAGTTTTCAAAATTCTCATAGGCATTGATAGAGCAGATACTTCAGAATTCAACTTAAGAGTGATTTGTATACTCGTGGACACCAGTGGAATTTAAGGGGAAGTGCAGTTAGAACTGAAGCTAGAAAGAACTTATTTACGTAAAAAGTTGTGGGAATCTGGAACAAACTACCAAGTCATATAGCTGAAACAAAACATTGACAACCTTTAAGAGGTGTCTAGATTCGATATTGGGACATCTTAGCTATTATCTAAACAAATGAGCCTGATGGATTGAATTCTCCTCTGTCATTTGTCAAATTTGTTATGCTTTTATGTCAGTTTAACAATGTAATGCAAAAAATAATAGCATCAAATCTAACTCAGTTTCATTTGCAACTGTGTGCTCATTCATAAAGTTTCTCCAAAAAAGTTCTTAGAAATGGCCAATTCCATAATATTATAAACATCTGATGTGGCACAGTGAGAATGCTAACAAGTCACATAATTAAATGACACTGTTCTTTAGGAAAGGACTGGCTTCTGATTGATAAATTGACTGGGCAGCTACCATGGCCCTCCAAAAGCCAAATCTGACTCCCATATATGCTTTCCTATAGCAGCCCACTTTCTAATAAAAGAAAAGAGAATGAATTTGATGTTCTCAACCTCAACTTGTGTAGCAAATCAACATCCATTACAAAACATCTTATATGCAGTCCTATGGGTCACTTACCAACATTTTTTTTTTGGTAACGTATCATGGCTGCCAGCTTCTGTTCCAGTTTATTACTTAATTTTTGAGACTCCACACACAAATACCAGTGTGCGATTCTCAAAAAATGAATTACAATACATAGCTTATAACAATTACATCTTCAACATTGGTTTTCCAATTTGTGTTTTGTTATATACTTATGAATGCATTCAGTACCGAGCAAAGTTGTGTCTTGCTAGTCTACCTACCAAACCAGCAGTTAATAAAAAAAAACAACGAAAACCACCACATTTAAAAAAAAAAAAAAACCTCAAAGAATCTGTACAAAATAGCAATGAAATGGAAGATCATCATGTTGGAAATTTTTTTTTTTTTACCAAATTCTGCATGACAATACGAAAAATAAAAAGATCTACAGAACAAAATCGGACAGAGTGCTCAAAATACAAAGGTTTCTACAAATTAACAGTATTAAAAACTGTACAAATTTTCACTTGGATGAAGTAGTTAATTTTTTAATTTTGCCGTCCATGGATGGGCTCACCTTCTTCACAGACGCACACCACTGCGGACAGTGGGCAAATCTAGAGTATTTGATAATTTTGCCGTCTGTTCCGTACTGACCGTTCTGGGACACCCAAACGTCCCATATTTAGTTCATTTTCAAATTTCGTAATAAAAATATATTTTTACAACCTTCTTAGGATACTTAGTTGTAACTTTATAAGTAATTATACTTTCTTTTCTCAGATTCTCTTGATGAAAATAACCCAAATGTAACGAGGAAACTAGTTTTTGCTGTCTGTTCGCAACTTGTTCAGCTGCTATGGTTGGCTGAGGACATCAACACTGTTACCGTTGTGCTCTCCAGCCATGCTGCTGTGCAGTTCTGCCTGTATTAAATAATATTTCTCTGTTGTCTGTATTAAATAAATATTTAGCTTGTATTAAAAAATTTTCAAATGATTTTACTTTTGTTTTCCTCATAACCCACTAAAATCCTTGCTTTATGTTTTTAACTTGTGTCTCTGCTTTTATATAATATATTGGTTTGGGTGTGTAGGGGACATGTATAAATTTATATATACAGGTATAGTAAAATAGAGAGAGATTTTAAGAGTGTCCCGTATTTCTAATTTTCTAATCTGGCAACGCTAGGCAAATGTGTACTCTCAAAGTCGAAAATTTGACCCCATCAAAATATTTTCCCCCGATGGGTATGTAAAGTAATAAAACACGGCGATTTCAAACCCTGGCAGACTCTAAATGTTTGGAAAACAACTAGTTAGGTTGGTTTGTGACTGCATTTGCGCAGATTACGCAAGTACCGTGTTATTGAATGGAACCTGATCTACCAGTTTAAGTTATTAACAATCCTGATCTGTATTAAACAGGTTGAATAATCTTGTGAATGGAAGCAACTAAGAAAAAAGAAAGAATCAGAATGGTTTTAAGTAATTTTAAAACTTGAGACTATCGATTTAGCAATAGCTCCCTCCCGAAGATGTGCAGCTCTGGTTAGATGAGAGTATGGCATGCAGACCAACAATTAAAAAAAAAAAAAAAGGAACAAGACTTCTAGACAAGAGGAAAGTTAGTACCAGCTTTACCGGTTACCCTAGTGTTTCGAGTTGTGCGTAAGGTTTTTAAAGAAGGGAATCGAGGACTCCAAGATCTTACAAATGTCACATCAATCCACCCCAAAAGGTCTTTCCTGGACGTCACTTTGACGCCCACTTACATAAATCTAACTCGGATGACCTCACCACCAGTACCAGTACCTCTTACATCCTAACAGAAAGTCGCGCCGGCTGGTTTCACTGCAATATTAAACGGGTCATCCACGTGGGTTTCGTTGTGGGGCCACCGCACCAGCAAATCCCACGAGAGTACGGGTTAGCAGCACGAAAACAACGTGTAGAAGAAAAAAAAAACAGGTGCACGGCTTTCTCACTTTTCCAGGAAGACACATGACGTAATTCGTCATCCGTCAGTGTTTGAAAGCCGACCTTCCGTCAGAAACCGACCTTAAAAGTAATGCAACAAAAAGACTTCGAATAGCAGACGCTTGCTTTTCTTGTCATTACCTTCACACGCTGTCCGTAATCCGTAAGCTTCTTGGTGTCTCAGCGTTTTGCTCACCATAGTTTCTTCAAACACGCCACACAGGTAGAGTGCCGCTTAAAGTTCCGCCCCGCGCACCACCCTCTATCTCCACCCGGAAAGCCTCTTGTCACGCCTTTTGCGCAACCACAATTTCAGGAAGACTCGCCGCGCAGTCCCTCCCTGCGCTGCATTGATGCTCTTCGCTTTGATCTTCCTTTGATAAAGTTAACAAAAAAAAAAGAACAGAACCTTCCAGAATCCATTACAGGTAAGGCGACTAAAGGAGAGTTTACTTCGATATCAGTTACATAGAATTTAAGCTATAGAAAAATGGAAAGGGTGAATAAACACCTAATTAAATAAATTAAATAAAAGTAGTAGTTAATACAATGTTCATTTCTATAATATGCTTTCCTTAATGCTGTTGATCTGCGCAAGATGCTTAATTAAACCAAGTACTGTGAAGTTTACGTTTACTCTGGGGAAAAAAAAGTTGGAATCACTTAAATCTTGTGTTCCACATAACTAGCAGAATTAATTTAAAAGAAAAACTGTATTTCAGTTTTATGCATAAACTTACATTAATCATAAGTTTTTATTGTTGTGTAGCTGCAAGCCTGCAAAATTCTTTGATTTGCTCAAACCTAAGAACCTAACATGTCACTCCTCTTTTCACATCACTACACTGGCTTCCTGTTACAGCACACATTAAGCTCAATTCCTTGATTCTCCCCACAGAGTAGTCAATAGGTGAACACCTTCCTGTTACAGCACACATTAAGCTCAATTCCTTGATTCTCCCCACAGAGTAGTCAATAGGTGAACACCTATATACTGTATATGGAGCCATTTGAGAATAATGACAACTGTCCCAGAGGTAGATTATCCATCCATCCATTATCCAACCTGCTATATCCTAACTACAGGGTCAACACAGGGTGCAAGGCAGGAAGCAAACCCCAGGCAGGGCGCTAGCCCACTGCAGGGCGTGCACACACACACACACACACACACCCCAAGCACACACTAGGGACAATTTAGAATCGCCAATGCACCTAACTTGCATGTCTTTAGACTGTGGGGGGAAACCAGAGCACCCGGAGGAAACCCACGCAGACACAGAGAGAAAATGCAAACTCCATGCAGGGAGTAAACGGGAAGCGAATCTTGGTCTCCTAACTGCGAGGCAGCAGCGTTACCCACTGCTCCACCGTGCTGCCCAAGGTGGATTATGTTTCTTTCTAAAACAACATAACCTGATGGCTTTGTTTAATTGTGTTATTGTGATACTTTGAGGTTTATTTCAATATTTAGTGGGTAGAGAAAAGAATCACCCCCTTCAAAATATTCACATTTTTTTGCTTTACAGCCTTAAATGAAAACACAACATAATATTTTTTCCAGCTTTACTTACTCAATGCAACCTATAACATCCAAGTGAAAGATACCACAGCTACAGTTCAGAAAAACGATAAAAAATGAAAAACAAGACATACCGATAATAATATAAGGATCACCCCTAGCCATGTCAATATTTTGTTGACCTCCTTTTTCTTTAATGACAACCTTGAGTCTGTTGGGATACTTCTCTATCAGCTTTGCACAACCTAGATTGAGCAATATTTGCCCACTCTTCTTAACAGAACTGTTCAAGTTCGGTCAAATTGGATGGTGAGTATTGGTGGACTGCTATCTTTAAATCTTTCCACAGATTTTCAGTGGGATTTAGGTCTGGGCTCTTACTGAGTCACATGAGGACATTCACTTTTTTCACCTTCAGTCACTGTATGGTCAATTTTGCTGTGTGTTTCAGGTCGTTATCATGTTGAAAGGTGAACATTCTGCATATCTTCAACTTTCTGGCAGAGGGTAGCAGGTCTTCCTCAAGAATTTGACGGTATTTTGCCCCATCCATTTTTTCTTCTACCCTAACGATAGCCCCAGGCCCCGCAGCAGAAAACCACCCCCACAACAGGATGCTGCCACCTCCATGCTTTACTGTAGGTATGGTGTGTTGTGGATGGTGAGCTGCATTGGATTTCCATCAGGTGTACCGTTTGGTATTGAGGCCAAATAGTTTGATTTTGGTCTCATCTGTACATAAGACCTTTTTCCACTTGGCATCAGAATCTTCAAGGTGCATTCTGGCAAAGCTCAAACAAGTCTTAATGTAACCTTTCTTGAGAAGTGGCTTTTTCCTTGCGACCCACCCGAACAAACCACAATCGTGGAGTGCTTGTGAAATTGTTGTCACATGCACACAATGACCACTCTTTGCCATAAAATCTTGTAACTCCTTCAAAGTGGTCATTGGCCTCTTGGTAGCCTCTCTTACCAGTTTCCTCCTTGCTCTTCCATCCAGTTAGGAGGGACGGCTGGATCCAGGGAGGCTCCTAGTAGTACCAAACACTTGCCACTTCTTTATTATGGACTTTACTGTGCTCCTTGGGACTGATAAAGCCTTTGAGATTTTTTGTATACAAACTCCTGCCTTAGGTCTGTCCACAACTCTATCCCTGAGATCTTTTGAAAGTGGCTTACCACCCATAGTCAGTTGTTTGCTGTCAGTTGTACTACCAAGCAAGAGAATGCTCCAGGAACAACTGTTTTTATGCTTCACTAATCACGCTGAGTACAATTGATCACAGGTGGAAGCCAGTAACCATGGTCTGCAATGGAAATGGTGCTTACTTACACCTGATTGAGTTTAGGAGGGGGTGATCCTTTATTAATCTTATTATGCCTTGTTTTTGAGTTTTTATAATTTTTCTGAACTGTAGCTGTGATATTTTACACTTGGATGTTATAGGTTGCATTGAGTAAGTAAAGCTGGAAAAAATATTGGTTTGTGTGTTTTCATTTAAGGCTGTAAAGCAAAAAAAAAAAATAAGGGAATATTTCAAAGGGGGTGATTCTTTACTATACCCACTGTAACTACAACTACTTTATGTAATACCAGCAAGCATGATAATTTTAACTTAAATCTATATACAGTGGTGCTTGAAAGTTTGTGAACCCTTTAGAATTTTCTATATTTCTGCATACATATGACCTAAAACATCATCAGATTTTCACTCAAGTCCTAAAAGTAGATAAAGAGAAACTAGTTAAACAAATGAGACAAAAATATTATACTTGTTCATTTATTTATTGAGGAAAATGATCGAATATTACATATTTGTGAGTGGCAAAAGTATGTGAACCTCTAGGATTAGCAGTTAGTTTGAAGGTGAAATTAGAGTCGGGTGTTTTCAATCAGTGGGATGACAATCAGGTGTGAGTGGGCACCCTGTGTTATTTAAAGAACAGGGATCTACCAAAGTCTGCTCTTCACAACACATGTTTGTGGAAGTGTATCATGGCACGAACAAAGGAGATTTCTGAGGACCTCAGAAAAAGAGTTGTTGATGCTCATCAGGCTGGGAAATGTTACAAAACCATCTCTAAAGAGTTTGGACTCCACCAATCCACAGTCAGACAGATTGTGTACAAATGGAGGAAATTCAAGACCATTGTTACCCTCCCCAGGAGTGGTCAACTAACAAAGATCACTCCAGGAGCAAGGCGTGTAATAGTTGGTGAGGTCACAAAGGACCCCAGGGTAACTTCTAAGCAACTGAAGACCTCTCTCACATTGGCTAATGTTCATGTTCATGAGTCCACCATCAGGAGCAAAGCGGGGTCACACCAGATACTGAAAGCTTAAAGGTTCACATACTTTTGCCACTCACAAATATGTAATATTCAATCATTTTCCTTAATAAATAAAAGACCAAGTATAATATTTTTGTCTCATTTGTTTAACTGGTTTCTCTTTATCTACTTTTAGGACTTGAGTAAAAATCTGATGATGTTTTAGGTCATATTTATGCAGTAATATAGAAAATTCTAAAGGGTTCACAAACTTTCAAGCACCACTGTATACATAATGCAAAGTTGACTGACTCACTCACTTACTCGCTCATCAAAAAAAACACTATTTTCTGTTTATTAAAAAAGATGTAATTTGGCAGGATGTTATATGAAGGTTAGCAGGTATCCACTAAGAAAGAGTATTTTGATATATCAGTATTTAGGAGTAAAAACCCACCCTATATATATTCACTTCAAACATGGCTTTCCATGTGCATTCACATCTTCAAACGTTTAAGGAGGACTACATACAACAGTGATAAACACAAAAAATACTGAACTTGAATGAACAATGTAAACAAATGAAAATCATTAATATCTAATAATGTTAATAATATATATTAAAAATTCTCATTATTCATACAGGTTTACCCATTTCAAATTCGAAAGAATACACTTTTCCTGTAAAATTTAGTTTTGCAATACCCAGCAAAAAATCCAAGTCACTAGAAAAACAGGAATTGATGTACTGCGGGGTTATTTTTACTCATGTGCAATTGTGTATAGTATGCTCAAGAGCAGGCAGCTCCAGTGACCTAATAATATTATTGCTACTTACTGTTTGACTGATGCCTTTATCCAAGATGACTTACAACATTTTAAAAACAATAGGTTACATTTCTCTTGTTTTTCCATTTTTAAAGGCAGGAGAAGTGACTTTTTCATGGCAACACAGTGTCAGTAGCAGGATTTGAACCCACAACCTCAGCATTTGAAGGTAAAATATTTAAAAAACTGTAAGCAGTAACACTGTTGACTTTTCAATACCAACCAGACTAAGTGCAGTTCTTGTTTTGTTTCCATTATATTTTTTGCAAACATCTCTTGCACACACTGATATTATTTCATTAGGATTATTGCTTGGTATTAATGTGAAACATATATTGCAGCCTTGTAACACCTTGGTACATTATGGGTCACTGAATACTTACAACCCACGTCGTCATGCAGATAACAATATAGTTCAAATCGTCCAACCAATTTACCCCAGAAGTCATATAATTATCTGATTAAGATCGAACTGTGTGCACTTCAAGTATCACATGATCTGTCACATGATGTCTGTATAAATAGACATGTTCTGAATGGTCCCTGACTCTGAAACACCACTAAGCAAGCAACATGAACAGATTTGAGTCCATCCATCCATCCATCCATCCATCCATCCTCTTCCGCTTATTTGAGATTGGTCACGGGGGCAGCAGCTTGAGAAGAGGTGCCCAAACTTCCCTCTGCCCGGCCACTTCTTCCAGCTCTTCCGGAGGAATCCCGAGGTGTTCCCAGGCCAGCTGGGACATATAGTCCCTCCAGCGTGTCCTGGGTCTTCCCTGGGGCCTCCTCCAGGTTAGACGTGCCCGGAACACCTCACCAGGGAGAGGCGTCCAGGAGGCATTCTGATCAGATGCCTAAGGCACCACATCTGACTCCTCTCAATGCAGAGGAGCAGTGGCTCTTCTCTGAGCCCCTCCCGGATGACTGAGCTTCTCCCCCTATCTTTAAGGGAAAGCCCAGACACCCTGCGGAGGAAACTCATTTCAGCCACTGTATTCGCGATCTCGTTCTTTTGGTCACTACCCATAGCTTATTACCATATGTTAGGATAGGAACATAGATGGACTGGTAAAATGAGAGCTTTCCCTTACAGCTCAGCTCCTTTTTCACCACATCAGCCCGCATTACTGCGGATGCCGCACCGATCCACCTGTTGATCTCACGCTCCATTCTTCCCTCACTCGTGAACAAGACCCCGAAATACTTGAACTCCTCCACTTGGGGCAGGATCTCACTCCCAACCCTGAGAGGGCACCCCACCCTTTTCTGGCTGAGGACCATGGTCTCGGATTTGGAGGTGCTGACATCATCTGCAAAAAGCAGTAACCCAATCCTGAGTCCACCAAACCAGACCCCCTCAACGCCCTGGCTGCGCCTAGAAATTCTGTCCATAAAAGTTAGGAACAGAATCAGTGACAAAGGGCAGCCCTGGCGGAGTCCAGCTCTCACTGGAAACGGGTTTGACTTACTGCCAGCAGTGCGGGCCAAGCTCTGACACTGGTTGTACAGGGACTGAACAGCCCTTATCAGGGGGTCCGTTACTCCATACTCCTGGAGCACCCCCCACAGAATTCCCCAAGGGACATGGTCGAACACCTTCTCCAAGTCCAGAAAACACATGTAGACTGGTTGGGCAAACTCCCTTGCACCCTGCAGGACCCTGCTAAGGGTGTAGAGCTAGTCCACTGTTCCTTGACCAGGACAAAAACCACACTGTTCCTCCTGAATCCAAGGGTCGACTATCTGATGGAGACTCCTCTCCAGGATCCCCGAATAGACTTTTCCAGGGAGGCTGAGGAGTGTGGCTCTGTAGTTGGAACACATCCTCCGGTCCCCCTTCGGTCTGCCAATCCAGAGGTGCTGTCCCCGATGTCCATGCGATGTTGCAGAGGCGTGTCAACCAGGACAGTCCTACAACATCCAGAGCCTTGAGGAACTCCGGGTGTATCTCATCCACCCCCGGGGCCATGCCACCAAGGAGTTTTTTGACTACCTTGGTGACCTCAGTCCCAGAGATGGGGGAGCCCACCTCCGAGTCCCCAGGCTTTGCTTCCTCATTGGAAGGCATATTAGTGGGATTGAGGAGGTCTTCGAAGTACTCCCCCCACCAACCCACAACGTCCTGAGTCGAGGTCAGCAGCGCATTATCCCCACCATATACAGTGTTGACACTGCACTGCTTCCTCCTCCTGAGACGCCGGATGGTGGACCAGAATCTCCTCGAAGCCGTCCAAAAGTTGTTCTCCATGGCCTCCCCAAACTCCTCCCATGCCCGAGTTTTTGCCTCAGCAACCACCTAAGCCGCATTCCGCTTGGCCTGCTGATACCTATCAGCTGCCTCCAGAGTCTCACAGGACAAAAGGGTCCTGTAGGACTCCTTCAGCAACTTGACGGCATCCCTCACCGCCAGTGTCCACCAATGGGTTTGGGGATTGCCGCCACAACAGGCACCGATCACCTTACAGCCACAGTTCCGGTCAGCCGCCTCAACAATAGAGGCATGGAATATGGCCCATTCGGACTCAATGTCCCCCACCTCCCTTGGGACATGGTCGAAGTTCTACCAGAGGTGGGAGTTGAAGCTACTTCTGACAGGGGACTCTGCCAGATGTTCCCAGCAGACCTTCACAATATGTTTGGGCCTACCAGGCCTGACCAGCATCCTCCCCCACCATCGAAGCTTACTCACCACCAGGTGGTGATCAGTTCACAGCTCCACCCCTCTTTTCACCCGAGTGTCCAAGACATTTGTCCACAGGTCCGACGACACGACCACAAAGTCGATCATCGAACTGAGGCCTAGGATGTCCTGTTGCCAAGTGCACATATGAACACCCCTATGCTTGAACATGGTGTTCGTTATGGACAATCTGTGACGAACACAGAAGTCCAATAACAAAATACTGCTCGGGTTCAGATGGGGGGTCCATTCCTCCCAATCATGCCCTTCCAGGTCTCACTGTCATTGCCCACATGAGCATTGAAGTCTCCCAGCAGTACGAAGGAGTCCCCAGAAGGTACGCCCTCTAGCATCCCCTCCAGGGACTCCATAAAGGATGAGTACTCCAAACTGCTGTTTGGGTCCTAAACAACAGTTAGGACCCATCCCCCCACCCGAAGGCGGAGGGAGGCTACCCTCTCGTCCACCGGGGTAAACCCCAATGAACAGGCTCCAAGTTGGGGGGCAATAAGTATGCCCACAACTGCTCAGCGCCTCTCACAGGAGGCAACTCCAGAGTGGTAGAGAGTCCAGCCCCTCTCAAGGAGATTGGTTCCCGAGTCCAAGCTGTGTGTCGAGGTGAGCCCGACTATATCTAGCCGGAACCTCTCGACCTCACGCACCAGCTCAGGCTCCTTCCCCTTCAGAGAGGTGACATTCCACGTCCCAAGAGCCAGCTTCTGTAGCCGAGAATCGGACCGCCAAGGTCCCTGCCTTCGGCCACCACCCAACTCATAGTGCACCCGACCTCCTTGGCTCCTCCCATAGGTGGTGAGCCCATGGGAAGGGGGACCCATGTTGCCTCTTCAGGCTGTGCCTGGCCGAGCCCCATGGGTGCAGGCCCGGCCACCAGGCGCTTGCCATCGAGCTCCACCTCCAGGCCTGGCTCCAGAGGGGGGCCCCGGTGACCCGCATCCGGGCGAGGAAAAACGTCGTCCAAATTTTTTGTTCTTCATAGGAGGTTATGTTGAACCACTCTTTGTCTCATCCCTCATCTAGGACCAGTTTGCCTTGGGTGGCCCTACCAGGGGCATAAAGCCCCAAACAACAGAGCTCCTAGGATCATTGGGACACGCAAACCCCTCCACCACGATAAGGTGGCAGTTTGAGGAGGGGAGGTTTGAGTTATAATAAAACATCCCAAACTTTGAATATCCCACAGGCACCAAAAATCCATTACAACAAAATGGAAAGTATATGGCATCACTACAAACCTGACAAGAGAAGGCTACCCACCAAAACTCACAGGCCAGGCAGTTAGGAAATTAATCAGAGGTGCAACGGAGAAACCAAGGATAACACTGATGGAGCTGCAGAGATACACAACAGAGATGGAATACCTGTCCATATTACCAGTTTAAGCCATACACTTCACAGAAGGGGGTCTTATGAATGAGTGGCCAGAAAACAAGCCATTGCTTAAAGAAAAAAAAAATAGAAAACACGTTTGGAGTTGGCCCAGCAGCATGTGGTGGAATCATGATGCTGTGGGAATGTTTTTCATCGGCAGGAATAGGAAAAATATGTCAGGAATGAACGAAAGATGGATGGCACCATATACAGGGCGGCAAACAATCATTTACAAACAAATAGCACTTTATATGTAGTCAATATGATCAATCATAGCTCTAGAAGTAATGTTTCCAAGCACCATTTGCTCTTTTATCCACACATTTAAATTTTAAAAGAATGCTCACAGTACATAAAATGTACAGATTCAGGTTAAAGGTTAAATAAATATAACCTATTATTTATTTTAAACAAGCAAGCAAACAACTCTAACAATTCAGGGCATAATTAGGCACTCTGTTCCTCCCCCATTGTTTGAACCTATAGAAACGCTGCCCTAAAACACCTTACACTTAAGATGGGCTTCTTGATTCCTGTATATTTGAGACTTTTTAATAAACCCACAAAATACACATTTTTAACAGTAAGATTGTGGGCAAAACAAAGTATAATTTTCTATATGTCTGTGTTGCGTCATTTCCCAAGTTTCATTAGTATTTATTGAAACCACATTATTTTTTCTGCTTGTACTGTAATGCTTCATTTATTTTTATGGTTTTCACTGTTTCTCATTTTGATGCTGTATTGTAATTTTGTTTGACACACACTAGTATAAAACAACGATTTACTGGTTCTGAGTCCAAGCTTCTTGCTAATCCTAAATTCTGGTATGCATTTCCTACCAAATATTCTTTCAGCTTTGTGGCAACCAATTTGTGGAACTTTCCTTCCATAGGTTTCTATGTGAAGGTCTCTCAATCATAAAACCGAAACCATGTCTGAAAATACACTTGTTCTGCTGTATTTTATATAATATACTGAGCCTCAATCTGCACATCTCACTAATCATACCTGCTTTTATTTGATATTTAAGTACATTCTGTTCAGAAAAGCCACATACCTAAATTGAAATGTTACATTTAATTCCTTTTTTTAAGATTGAAATCTTTTTAGACTAAAATTGGGTTTTGCGTATTTGATTCATACATTTACTTAAACTGGCTTAAAAGTTTAAAATAAATAACTGTTCAGAAGTATTTGTTTTATAGGTGGAACATGGGTAAATTACATGACTTGCTCAGAGTAGCACTCACTTCATAACTACTGAATTAGCTACTTTTGACCCATTTCCCAAATTCTAGGATACATAACTAGAGTAAGGTGACATATAAAGTATGTGACCTTGCACCATAAAAAGATATAAGAACCTAGTGTGTAGCCAAGGAGTTAAGGACTGGGAGAGTCTACAAGTTAGTAATGCCTTTTTCTTGAGTATGAGAATTAGTAAGCAAAGGTGGATCTGGTTTAATGGAGTAGCAAGATATCTAATGCCTATCCACTGGGTAACCGCTTATACTCATTCTTCTGGCGTGACCGCTTACAACATGAGAATGCCTTTGTAACAGGGCTAGGAGGCATCGGTGGGGTTGAGTACAATTAGTGTTAATGTAACAGGCTTCCCTTATGGTCTGGTAGAGTGTCCAGGGCTTGTGGCCATGAAAACAGATGTAAATGCAGGGCAATGTAGGATATGAGTCATCTACATATCCCCCCTTTTGAGTTGTATGACAGGATTAGTCACTTTTTTCTGCATTAAACATCGTTCTGCAGTATGAAAAATATACAAAAATTATATATCTAGTTTAGCAGCTTGAATGATGGTTTTACTCTCCTGCACAGTCTAAAGTGAGGAGTTTAGCATTAAAGGTCAGTCCCACTTGTCACCCTGCATATCCATGTGCTGTGAGGATAATAACCTTACCTACCAGAAAATGAACCTTTGCTTATATTTTTAAGCCCTACAGTTTATTTTAAAAGTTAATTTTTAACATTTTGATTGTATTAGTTTTATTCTTTTCATGTTTTGTATTTATCAAGAGTCTTCCTGTTAATTACTTTGGTAGTAGCTTGCCTGTTACATTTGTGATAATAAAGCAAGCATTATTTTTCTCTGATTTCCAAAATCAAAGGTACAGCTCTTTTCTATATTGTGAATATAGTGCCTTTTCAAAGTTTCAAAGTCAAGAGACCAAGATAGAACTTTTTCGCCTTAATTCTAAGCGGTATGTGTGGAGACAACCAGGCACTGCTCATCACTTGTCCAATACAGTCCCCACAGTGAAGCATGGCGGTGGCAGCATCATGCTGTGGGGGTGTTTTTCAGCTGCAGGGACAGGACGACTGGTTGCAATCGAGGGAAAGATGAATGCGGCCAAGTACAGGGATATCCTGGACAAAAACCTTCTCCAGAGTGCTAAGGACCTCAGACGTGGCCGAAGGTTTACCTTCCAACAAGACAATGACCCTAATCACACAGCTAAAATAACGAAGGAGTGGCTTCACAACAACTCTGTGACTGTTCTTGAATGGCCCAGCCAGAGCCCTGACTTAAACCCAATTGAGCATCTCTGGAGAGACCTAAAAATGGCTGTCCACCAACGTTTACCATCCAACCTGACAGAACTGTAGAGGATCTGCAAGGAGGAATGGCAGAGGATCCCAACATCCAGGTGTTAAAAACTTGTTGCATCTTTCCCAAGAAGACTCATGGCTGTATTAGCTCAAAAGGGTGCTTCTACTTAATACTGAGCAAAGGGTCTGAATACTTAGGACCATGTGATATTTCAGTTTTTCTTTTTTAATAATCTGCAACAATTTCAAAAATTCTTTTTTTTTGTCTGTCAATATGGGGTGCTGTGTGTACATTAATGAGGGAAAAAATTAATTTAAATGATTTTAGCAAATGGCTGGAATATAACAAAGAGTGAAAAATTGAAGGGGGTCTGAATACTTTCCGTACCCACTGTATGTGTTGAGGAGCTAATGGGGAGTTTTAAAGAATTCTTGCAACTTTTCAGGGTTGGCTTTGGCTTTTTTGTCCAGCCCAACTTTTCATAAAGTGTTACTACTGCTTAGTAAGGAAAATTCTTTTCATGACTGATTTTGTTTGTGTGTCTGCGCTAGGTATATGTGTTTAAAAATAAACTGCAAGATATATTTTCAAGTTACTTTTACCACACATGTATTTTCTGTCTCATCAGTTACCTTGTTAATGGGGCTTTGCAATTATTTGTTGGTAAATACTACTGTCCCATAAGTTAAAAAAGTTACAATAGACACTGTGAGGTATAATCTATATATTTAATATGTGGTATAATCTCTATATATATATATATATATATATTTTTTTTTTTTTTTTTAAAGCCAAATACCATTGACTCACTCATCACAAAATCTCCCGAACCATGAAGACTTGGGATTTGAAATTTGGAATGTAGGTTGCCCTTGGTCCATTGGTGCTCGCTAAGAAACGGTTTTAAAAATTTTGTGGTTCAAGAGCAACATTTCTTATAGTTTTTTAGACCCATTCACTCCATTTCTTTCAAAAATAAATTTCTTCTAAGTAAATTAAAAATAATTTAATTTTTCTGTTTTGATATTTTCGAGTTTCCACAAAGTGTTTATAATTTGCCGTTTATTTATCTTTTTAAAATAATTTAGTAAGGTTATTCCAAGGTATATTAAAGCAATTTTTTTTGAGGATTTTGATTTTCATACTTTTTTATTTTGTTAAGTTTATACCTCTTTAAATAAACCCGTAAATCTATGACTGAGGAAGAAAGGATTTATATTGATGAAGTAATGGTCCCTCACCACGTGGTGCTGATGAGTGGTGACGTCGCGTGCCTGTTCTCCTCGCTGGCGTACCTTGTGCATGGCACTGCCTCTCTGGCTGCTTAGATGCGGGTTGACATTGTTAGCCATGTCCCTAATAACTGGCGGAGGTTCAAGCCATACACCATGACGCGAACCAGCGACCCCTACCGCACCAAGCCTCGGTACCTCTCCGAAAGGTCCAGACCTGCAACCCATGGTACTTCCTGTGAGCTCAAGGCGGCGGGAGAGATGTTCCCCTACAAGATCCAGGTGTACCTTGATGGCGCCCTTCTTGCGCAAACTCAGTCCTCCTAAGCTGTGCAATGGTACCAGGCTGCAGGTGATGGCTCTACACAAACATGTCATTGAAGCCACAATATTTACAGGCGTCGGACAGGGAGAAATAGTCTTCATTCCCCACATTCCCCTAATCCCGTCAGACTACCCTTTTCAGTTTAAAAGGCTGCAGTTCCCTGTGAAAGTCTGCTAGCTATGACCATAAACAAAGCTCAGGGGCAAAGTTTGAAAATGATTGGCGTGAATTTGAGGAGTGAATGTTTCTCCTAGAGCCAGTTGTATGTGGCCTGTTCTAGAGTAAGCTCCCCTGACAGCCTGGTCATCCTCCAGCCTGAGGGGAAAACTAAGAATGTAGTGTACAAGGAAGTACTAGGTTCTTAAAACATAGAAAGTTTACTCCATGGTTTTTTTTCAGAGGCGGTGGTAAGATCCCTGGCCTTATCTTAATCTATTACAGTCTACGTAAATGACAATGTTATTTTTGATTTTGATTTTTGTTTTCAGGTTTGGTAGATTGCTTAGGATTTGTAATTTGTTTATGATCTAAAAACCCCTCAAAAATCTATTTTTAATATACTTAATATTATAACATTCACTTTCATCTATTTTTATTAACAAGTAAATTTAGCACTTAAAACTTATGCGCTCTGGTTACTAAATAATACCAGGGGTGGTGATGGGATCACTGGGGCTTTAGTCCAAAATTAGTTTTGATTATCACTGTTTAAGTCTTCTATACTTAAAACAGCTGACAATGAAACTCCTCAGTTTAAGACCTAGCAATGCCATCTGCATTTGGATTTTGATCTTCCTAACCAAAAGACTCCAGCATGTGTGGACTGGCAGCAAGTCATCCTCCATGCTGACACTTGACACAGACACTAATAGGTAGTGTGCTGAGCCTTCTTCTGTACCCCTTGTTCACCTGTGATTTTGTGACCAGAGACAGGTTTAACTCGATCATTAAATTTGCTGATGATACCACCATTATAGACCTGATGATCAACAATAATGTGTTTGCTTGCAGAGTAGAGGTCTACATGCAGACTCACTGGTACCAGGTCAATAATCTTCTTCTTAATGTCCTCAAAACCAAGGAGCTGGTCATAGATTTCAAGAAGCAGCAGGCAGACCACACTTCTGTTTGTACCAGACAGGATCCTGTTGAAAGAGTGAACTGCCTTAAATTACTTAGTTGACTGTTAATGATGCATTGAAGTGAACACTTCACATTTTGTTTCTTGTCTAAAAGTCTCAACCCTGCCTCAGATGTCTGTTGGCAGCTTGTGTTTCTCCATCTGTTCTCATGAACAGGTGTGCAGTGGCATTCATCCTCCCTGGCTGAATCTTACCCTGGTACAGTACCTCAAGGTCATTACGGGACTGCAGAAGGTGGTAAAGGAGGGACAGAATAGTGATGACACTGAGCTCCATTCTGCTTAGGACATACAATATGCAACACTTGCTGTCTTAGAAAGGCAAACGGTATAATATAAATTAAAGGAACACTTTGAAAACATCAGATCTCAATGGGAAAAAAAATCCTGCTGGATGTCTATACTGATATGGACTGGGTAATATGTTAGGAACGAAAGGATGCTACATCATTTGATAGAAATGAAAATTATCAACTTACAGAGGCATGAATTCAAAGACATCCTGAAAATCAAAGTGAAAAAATGATGCAGCAGGATAGTCCATTTTGCCGAAATTTTATTGCAGCCACTCCAAATCATACTCAGTAGTTTCTATGGCCTCCACATGTTTGTATGCACACCTGACAATGTCGGGGCATGCGCCTAATGAGACGACAGATGGTATCCTGGAGGATCTTCTCCCAGATCTGGACCAGGGCATCACTGAGCTCCTGGACAGTATGAGGTGCAACCTGGCGACGTCGAATGGACCGAAAACATAATGTCCCAGAGGTGTTCTATTTGTATTTACAGTGGTGTGAAAAACTATTTGCCCCCTTCCTGATTTCTTATTCTTTTGCATGTTTGTCACACAAAATGTTTCTGATCATCAAACACATGTAACCATTAGTCAAATATAACACAAGTAAACACAAAATGCAGTTTTTAAATGATGGTTTTTATTATTTAGGGAGAAAAAAAAATCCAAACCTACATGGCCCTGTGTGAAAAAGCAATTGCCCCCTGAACCTAATAACTGGTTGGGCCACCCTTAGCAGCAATAACTGCAATCAAGCGTTTGCGATAACTTGCAATGAGTCTTTTACAGCGCTCTGGAGGAATTTTGGCCCACTCATCTTTGCAGAATTGTTGTAATTCAGCTTTATTTGAGGGTTTTCTAGCATGAACCGCCTTTTTAAGGTCATGCCATAGCATCTCAATTGGATTCAGGTCAGGACTTTGACTAGGCCACTCCAAAGTCTTCATTTTGTTTTTCTTCAGCCATTCAGAGGTGGATTTTCTGGTGTGTTTTGGGTCATTGTCCTGTTGCAGCACCCAAGATCGCTTCAGCTTGAGTTGACGAACAGATGGCCGGACATTCTCCTTCAGGATTTTTTGGTAGACAGTAGAATTCATGGTTCCATCTATCACAGCAAGCCTTCCAGGTCCTGAAGCAGCAAAACAACCCCAGACCATCACACTACCACCACCATATTTTACTGTTGGTATGATGTTCTTTTTCTGAAATGCTGTGTTCCTTTTACACCAGATGTAACGGGACATTTGCCTTCCAAAAAGTTCAACTTTTGTCTCATCAGTCCACAAGGTATTTTCCCAAAAGTCTTGGCAATCATTGAGATGTTTCTTAGCAAAATTGAGATGAGCCCTAATGTTCTTTTTGCTTAACAGTGGTTTGTGTCTTGGAAATCTGCCATGCAGGCCGTTTTTGCCCAGTCTCTTTCTTATGGTGGAGTCGTGAACACTGACCTTAATTGAGGCAAGTGAGGCCTGCAGTTCTTTAGACGTTGTCCTGGGGTCTTTTGTGACCTCTCGGATGAGTCGTCTCTGCGCTCTTGGGGTAATTTTGGTCGGCCGGCCACTCCTGGGAAGGTTCACCACTGTTCCATGTTTTTGCCATTTGTGGATAATGGCTCTCACTGTGGTTCGCTGGAGTCCCAAAGCTTTAGAAATGGCTTTATAACCTTTACCAGACTGATAGATCTCAATTACTTCTGTTCTCATTTGTTCCTAAATTTCTTTGGATCTTGGCATGATATCTAGCTTTTGAGGTGCTTTTGGTCTACTTCTCTGTGTCAGGCAGCTCCTATTTAAGTGATTTCTTGATTGAAGCAGGTGTGGCAGTAATCAGGCCTGGGGGTGGCTACGGAAATTGAACTCAGGTGTGATACACCACAGTTAGGTTATTTTTTAACAAGGGGGCAGTTACTTTTTCACACAGGGCCATGTAGGTTTGGATTTTTTTTCTCCCTAAATAATAAAAACCATCATTTAAAAACTGCATTTTGTGTTTACTTGTGTTATATTTGACTAATGGTTACATGTGTTTGATGATCAGAAACATTTTGTGTGAAAAACATGCAAAAGAATAAGAAATCAGGAAGGGGGCAAATAGTTTTTCACACCACTGTAGGTCAGGTGAGCATGAGGGCTAGTCAATGGTATCAGTTCCTTCATCCTCCAGGAACTGCCTGCATACTCTCACCACATGAGACCGGGCATTGTCATGCACCAGGAGGAACCCAGGACCCACTGCACCAGCATAGGGTCTGACAATCGATTCAAGGATTTCATCCCGACACCTAATAGCAGACAAGATGCTGTTGTCTAGCCTGTGGAGGTTTGTGCGTCCCTCCATGGATATGCCTCCCCAGACCATCACTGATCCACCTCCAAACTGGTCATGCTGAACAATGTTACAGGCAGCATACCATTCTCCACGGCTCCTCCAGACACTTTCACGCCTGTCACATGTGCTCAGGGTGAACCTGCTCTCATCTGTGAAAAGCACAGGGCGCCAGTGGTAGACATGCCAATTCTGGTATTCTATGGCAAATGCCAGTCAAGCTCCACGGTGCCAGGCAGTGAGCACAGGACCCATTAGAGGATGTCGGGCCCTCAGGCCACCCTCATGAAGTCTGTTTTTGATTGTTTGGTCACAGACATTCACACCAGTGGCCTGCTGGAGGTCATTTTGTAGGGCCCTGGCAGTGCTCATCCTGTTCTTCCTTGCCCAAAGGATACTGGTCCTGCTGATGGGTTAAGGACCTTCTACAGCCCTGTCCAGCTCTCCAAGAGTAACTGCCCTTGAGACTGAGCTGGGAGACACAGCAAACCTTCTGGCAATGGCATGTATTGATGTGCCATCCTGGACAAGTGGGACTACCTGTGTAACCTCTGTAGGGTCCAGGCATCACCTCATGCTACCAGTAGTGACATTGACCGTAGCCAAATGCAAAATTAGTGAAAAAACAGCCAGAAAAGATGATGAGGGAAAAATGTCAGTGGCCTGCATCTGTCAAACCATTCCTGTTTTGGGGGTTATCTCATTGTTGCCCCTCTAGTGCACCTGTTGTTAATTTCATTAACACCAAAGCTGCTGAAACTGATTAACAACCCCCTCTGCTACTTAACTGACCAGATCAATAGCCCAGAAGTTTCATTGACTTGACGCTATACTCTGACTAAAAAGTGTTCCTTTAATTTTGTGAGCAGTATATATACTGTACATATATCACATGCTGAATATATTTTTTATTCATTTCGTTTTATTTATTTTATGATTGTGTTTTTGCCAGTTGTTATGACAAGACATACAAGTAAGATTTTCATTATTCTTGGTACACAATAACACAATACAAGAGAATGAAATCCAGCAGGTGCCGCAGCCCTTGGAGCCTCAAATTTGATACACTTCTATTCACCCGTCAAAAGTGTTTGGAAACAAAGAAGCAATAAACCTTATCAAGAAAGGCATTCCATTCAAAGAAAGAATCAACCTCTGATTACAAGCCCTGAAGAAAAAGAACAGAGCAAAACAAACAAACATTATTCAGCATGTCCTTTAAAGAACAGAAGAGAATTTGATACCTGTGATCTCAGACCTTAGCTGCTGCAGAATGGCATTTGAAGAGCCACTCAACAAAGCAGAAGTATGGCAGACAATTTTAAAACTCTCAGCACATGACAATAGCTACAAAATTTTCCTTCATGATCAGGAGATGCTTAATTTTGTAGTTCAAGGCAGTATCTTTTGCTGAAAGATGCTTTAGTTGTCATTGGCAAAAGTTAAAAACATTTTTGGTTATGGTCTGTTTTCTGCAACTTCATAGACCTGGGCTGTTTTGTCAAAAGTTAAAATTGTTGCATATGTTTATCTGTCTAGGTTTGCGACACTAAACTGGCATGTACTGATGTCTTCAATAAAGTGTAACATGTCACCTTATCTTAATTAACTGTGCTCTTATCAGATGGGGAGATCAGCTTTTGCTGTCAACTGTTTTTCTGCATGTTCAGTTACAAATGCATACCAAGAGACCAGTCATCCACACAGAAATAATCAACTTTTTTAGTTTTATAAGGAGTTCAACCTGGCTCTTAAAAGTTGGTGTACAGTGTAAAGCACTGCTTTATGCTTTGTAGGCAGGTGTCTACAATAAAGGGATATTTTGTCAGGCTAAAAGTAAAAGACCCTTCTTGGTAGTTGAAGAAGTTGGTAGTGCAGTCACATGCCACAGAAGAGCCTAGCTATGTCACAGCTGTGCATCTCTGGGGAAGATGTTCTAAGTGGTGCACAGTCTCAATGTTGAACCTTATTCTGTTTAAGGCATAAAAATCCCAGGAAAAGCATAAATTCAAATTAGATGTGTATGTTACATAAATCCTGTAATGAACTGGCAACCTATCTAGACTGGGGTGCTGCCTTACACCCATTGCTGACCTGATAGGCTTTGGACCCTATATATCTGAACTGGACTAACTGTATTTGGCAATGGCTAGTTAGATAAGCTTTTCATGATTAAGTTCACAGAAAATTGTTTTTATTGTGCATTTGAATTATGTCTTTACTCAAGACAATCAATTTACAATTTTTTTTTTACAGTTGGAGCAAGAGCAGGTAAATTGATCTGCTCAGGGTTACACAATACGACAGAGGCCGGAATTGCACTGGCAGCCTAAACAATTTAATGTCCAGAGCCTTGACCACTGTAATTATAGCCACACACAAGTTTAGCAAACCATTCAAACTCAGATTAAATTACAACACTATTACTAGTTACAAGTACTATTGAGATTAAATAATTAGTGGTTCTTCATGATAGTTTTATATGCAAAACTAGTCACTTGCATGTCATATCTGAATATATATGATCTAGCTAGCATAAGTGTAATTTGTACTAACATACTAGAAAAAAGATCATTGATGCCACACCAATTTGCAAATACAGAATGCAACCAGCAGTGACTAGAACAAAACTAGGACCCGTATTCTGTAGGCCTATAGATAATTATTACCAGATCTGATATATAACATAATTCTGAAATTCAGTATCCACTAAACATAAACATAGACAACAGTATGGCACTGGATATTAAATCTCAGAACTGTACAAATTTACTTTTAGAAAAGTAAAATGTAACTATTTGAGTATAAATTAAAGATGTGCTCATCTGAACTGATTCAGTAATTGGGTAATATTGGGATCAACACACAAAATAGGTTGTCCTGTTGATTTCAGAGGAGAAAATTCCATTTTAAATGTGTTAGGAAGCTGCATTTACTGATCACCTTAAAACTGGTCTAGAGTTAATTTGGTTTATAATCTTATTTTAGAAATCTATAGGAAAAATGTAGATGGGTTGTCAAAACTTGCACCTGTTGGAGTGCAGTGGCTCAGTTTTAGGGTTGCAGGGGGCCGGAGCCAATGCCACTCACAAACATGATTATGCTGACTTGTGACAGGACAATTTACAGTTATTAATTAACCTGACCTTCAGGAGGCAAACTGCTGCCTCTCAGCTCCAGGAGACTGGGCCTGAATCCTGAACCTGTTGCTGTCTGTATGCACAGTAGCTTGCAAGGTCTCCCCATTTCTACATTATTTTTTCTTCAGGTAATCTAGTGTTATTCCAATATCTCATTTACAAAGACATGCAAAATGATTAACTGGCACCTCAGAACTGGCCTAGTGAAACTGAATGGGACCTGTCTTTATCCCTCCTGTTGGGATAGCCGCAGCTTCCCTGTGACCATAAAAGTGGATCAGAAGAGTTCAGTAAACTGATCTTTGTGATGTGAGAGAGATAGTTAGAGAAATTAGTTATGTAAAACAATGCCTATTTGTTTCATATTGCTGTACAGTTAGTTTTTTCTGTATTTGTTTTATAATGTTGTGTAAAATAGTTCATAGATAGTGACATAGGGAAAGCCAGAGTATTTTGAGAAACAAAAATCTCATTATCTACAGCAATGTCAATTTATTTTATATTCCATTACGAAAGGTTTTGTACGCGTGTGTAAAACAGTGCATCGGCAAATGCTCTTTGCGTTAATTTTGACTTCAGTTTTTGAACGGATTACTCAAATATGAACAAACGTACTGCCCTCTGCTGATTGCCTGACTACATAACATTACATTACGTGGGCTATGCAGAGCGCTATTGCCTCACTTGTGCGGGTTTCCCTGTTACGTTCTCGCGCCCTCGCCTTGTGGAGTTTGCACCATTACAAGTTCGTGCGGTGTCTGCGCGCTTTTTCCTCGGAGTACTCCGGTTTTGTCTTCCCTTGTCCCCAATAATGTACCGGATAAGATAATAATAAATAATAATTCTTTGCATTTATATAGCGCTTTTCTCAGTACTCAAAGCGCTTTGACATGTGATTCCTAACTGTGTCCTATGATGGTCCGGCACTTTTTTCATTTCATTTGTTTCTCCACCCTTGCGCCCAGAACAGTCGGGATTGAATTAAGCGGTCCGAGAATATTACGTTAGGACAGAAGAACTTTCATTAGTTTAGTGCTCCGTGGTGAGATCGACTGAACGCATCAGCCCTTTTGATAAAGGACGTGCTCACTGAGAGGTTGGCACAAGCGGTTGAACATTACATCAAATTTGATTATACTATTGTTTGCTAGAAGAAACGCGTTATATTCATTAACATTTTTGTATCTACAGAATATTTCTTAACTGAGAACCGCTAACATGTACTTTAATACTGAGACGATGGCTTTATTGTATGGCACGGACAGCTTAATGTACGTGATTGTTTCCCCGATAGTTAAAAGACCACATTTTATAAGATGCGCATTGTTGTTTATGTAAAACTGTAAAATATGAGTGCAAGTGTAATGTTCATTAGTTGTCAGTTATAATCATCAAAATTAAAAGAAATAAACATTTGAAATACATCAGTCTGTGTGTAATGAATTAATCTAATATACAAGTTTCACTTTTTGAATGGAATTACTGAAATAAATCAACTTTGTCATGATACTCTAATTTTATGACCAGCACCTGTAATTGCATTGAAAGCCTCCTGAAATTATTTTGAATGAATATTTGTTCCTGCCCCACTCAGGTAATTATTTGAGAAATATATGTGCCCCTCAAAGAGTTAATGTTTCCCGTGTTACTGTTATTTTTGTTATATTATTAAATTACCTATAAAGTGCTGAATATGAGTACTTTGAAGCTCGGGGATCATGCTTCTTTTCACCTCAGCGAATTGCTTGATAGCATAGCAAGCTGTTTGAACAGGTAATGGTATGCTGTAACTAACTGAAATGACTTTTTACTTTTAAAAAACATTATTTTCCATGTTGGAATAGACATGTCAGAATTACAAAAAGATATTTTACTGATCGCATTGTTTCCAATTTAAACACTTTTAAGGCATCCATAATTTTGTGCTATTGAAAATATAATTACAAACACCTCAGACTAAAAGACTCATAGAAATCAATTGAACAGTTTGACTATTAAAAATTAAACTATATATTATCCATCTTAACTAGTTCATTGTTACAGGGGCTGGGACCTATTCTAGGATCATTGGGTGAAAGCAGGTACCTAGCCTAGACTGGACACTAGTAAAAGACAGAAATTTCGGTAGCTGTAATTCTGATTTTTACCATTCAAAATGTAATTACAGATTTGATTATTCTGACTGTTTTGACTAGTGAAGATGTAATTTCAAAAATAAGAATTGACACACAATCTTTGTCAATATAAAGAGCTTTGAGTATATTAGAAAAACACTATATAAATGTAACTAATAATTGTAAATGGTAGGACTATGGCTACTTTGAACATGGTGAATAAACAAACATTAATTCTCTTTGTAAGATATACAGTACTCCATTCCCCCCTCCTTGCAATAGATTGGCTGCTGTGGTGCTCCACAATCTAATATAGGATACAATGTCTTTCCACAAGCAAGGTGTAACAGATACTAGGATTGGCTCAGTATAATAAACAATGGAAAAGACACAATCTGTTTTTTGCCAAGGTGCAAGAATACTGCGTTGTCTTAATTATTTATTCTAAGGTAGGCTGGAAGGATACAAAAAACAAGGAAGATACGACAATCAAGTCTGAGACTTGACAAGACACCATATGCATAAACGTAACCCTGCAGTGTGGTGGCAATTAAAGTTATACTTTGAACACTGAGTAGGCATGCAGTGATCCCTTTAACAGTAACTGTTTTGTTAAAAGTAAATGCAAATTTATCACTTGCAGGTAGCTTTCAAACTCAAGTCACATAATATATGTTGGTTTTCATTCTATTAAATGTCTTAATCAGATTTTACCCTTTAATATAATGCAGTGAATTATATCAATTCCTTGTCTCTGTTTTGTCAGTTTCATTTTATAGATCTATAGTTCTACAAAAGAAGTGCTTACTACACATGCTATGACCTCCGGAGGTTCAGAGTGCATCCATAGCTTCTTTGATTCAATGATTTTAATTGAAGTTACCAGTCCAGCACACCGCAGCATTGAAGACTACACTGGCCATCACAGAGTTGCAGAAGATGTGAAGGACATTACTATCCACATTAAAAGAACACAGTCTGCTAAGAAAAAACAGCCTAGTCTACCCTTCTTTTATAGTTCTGTGTTATGAGACCAGTCATTGATGTGGACCCCCAAGTACAGTACTTGTAAGATCACACTACCTCTACATTCACTCCATAAATAGTGACTCAACATAAAGACTGTTTGGTGTGGTGAAAGATAATAACCATTTCCTTGGTTTTGCTGATGTTAAGTTGCAGATAATTCTCTTTGCACCAAGAAACAAGCGTCTCCACCTGACTCCTATTCTTTATCTTAATTCCTCTTATCAGTACACCCCATAAGTGCAGAAGCATCAGAGAATTTCTGCAAGTGACATGACCTGGTGTTATATTTGAAGTCTGATGTGTACAGAGTGAAAAGAAAAGGAGACAGGACCGTTCCTTGTTATTCTTTAATGTTGATGTCATCTGTATTAGAAACAGTCTCACAAAGTGCAGTCTGCCAATAGATAGGTGCCTGCCTTCTTTGTAACAGGGACAATATGAAATGTTTTCCCCAGTAGTGGCACTTTCTGGAGGTTTAGGGACAGACTGAACAGGTGACAGAGGACACCTGAAGTTACTCAGCACAAGCCTTAAGAAATCGAGGACTAGCTCTGTGTGGTCCTGCAGCTTTTCCTGTGTGTGGCTTCCTCAGTTTTCTCCATATCTGGTCTTCATTTATGGGCAGCCCATACCAATGGTCAGTGGTGGACTTGCCAATTGCCATTCCAGCTGATGTGGTACACGTTGCTAATGTAGTAGGGATGGTGTGGGGAGACTGTCATTGTAAGAGGGTGGCAGTGAGAGGGAAAATCTGTCAAAAATTAGTTCAGGGCATTAGCTTTATGGACATTCCTTTCTAGCATATGAACTCTGGATTGCTTGTCTCCAGTAATTATGCCCAGTCCATTCCAGACATGTCTCACATTATTCTGAGTGAGTTTGTTTTCTATTTTAGCTTTGTAAGCTGCCTCTCCTTCACTCAGCTTTTTCTTTAACACATGCTGTATGTCCTTCAGAATCTCTTTGAATGCACTCTTTTTCTCATTCATTCTCTTATTCCTTAGTAATCTAAGGCTTGTTGTTTGCGCAGCAACTCTCTGTTTTAGTTAATACAACTGTGTCAACACAGAAGTTAATATATTCTGTGATGCAGTGACAGAGTCCCTCAGAATTGTCTCTATTTGACTCACACATCATTTCCCAGTCTGTCATTTGAAAGCAGTCATTCAAAGCCATTTCATCCTCCAGGCTTCACATCCTCTTTGTTCTAGTGGCAATAGGTTGCTGTCTAAATACAGGCTTATAGCTGGGAATAAGATGAAACAGGTTGTGATCAGATCTGCCCAAAGGTGCCAGTAGTTTACATTTAAAGGCCGCTTTAACATTTGATGGAGTACATCCAGCTTGTTATTTCCTCAAATAGATAAAGACACAAATTTATAGAAATGTATCATAGTTCCTTCCAAAGTCACATGGTTGAAGTCACCACATGGTATAACTGCAGGGTGAAAATGAGTTATCAGTGCTGGTGACAAGAGTGAATAATTTCCATTGCTGAATTCCCCTTTGCGGAGGAAGGAATGTAAACATTAATAAGGATTATGTGAATATCTCCCTGGGCAAATACCAAGAACAAATTCTGACAGCCAGAATTTCAGTGTCTGAATTGGGTCTCTGTCTGCTCAAATAAGATGAAATCTGTTTTGTCATGGGAGTTAAAGTACGCATGTGCAGAGATTGTGAAACCTTGAATTAACTACATTTTCTAATGACGTAGTATTTGGGTGGATCAGCATTAGTAGTGTGACTGCACGCATCAGTAAGTTGTCAGATCTTCAATAATGATGTTTCAACAGCCACCTAAACATCAGTGTCACAAAGGCAAATGAGCTAATAATGAACTTAAAAAGAAGCAGAGAAAGCCAAAGTCCTAAAGCATCAGTGTGAATTACCACCTGCTTCAGATACTTTGGGCTGCACATCCTTGAAGTCCTGGCTTGGACCCACGATGCTCATGTCATACTGAAAACTTCACAATAGCTCCGTCACTTGTTGTGGAACACAGAAAAGTGCAACATAATTAAGAAGATGCAGTTGAATTTTACAGATCTGTGCACCAGTATTTGATTCCCACTCTGTCCGGTGTTGGGATATTGTATTGATATTTGCATTGGTTCACAAGCTCACTGGGTCACTCTGACATCCCAAAGATATTGTAGGTCATGTGAACTGGCTACTCTGAACTGATCTAAGTGGATGTGCATGTGAGTATGCCCTACTGTGGACTGATAGTCCTCCAGGACTGTTTTCTCTTGTCACCGCTGCCATTGGGGGACGTGGCTGCCCTTCAGAAACCCCCTTCTTAAACAGTTTTTCAATGGGAAACAAGCACACTCTTACACCTTCTCTTTGTGGGATCAGCTGCAGGCTTGCCACATGATGTGCTCCTTGTGCGGGGCTTCAAACATTTAAAATACAGAGCTACGGCTATTCTGAGGTTGCACTCTCCGGTGCAACTTTGTGACTCAAGCTTCACAAGTGGTACCAGGTGGGGTGTTGCACAGATGGATCTTCAGTATGTTCCCCTTCCTCTGGACCCAGGCAGGAGTTTGGTTAGGCCTCAGTTAAAGAAGGTGAATGAGGTGCTCGCTTACCCCCGTCCGGAAACTCAGAAATAGGTTTGTGCCTTCCTTGGACATGCTGGTTATTATAGGAGATTCATCCCAAAATTTGCTAATAAAGCTGCTCTTCTTACTGATCTTACAAAGGGCAGAAAGAAACACTGCATTGTCTGGTCCAGATGATTGTCAGCGGTTCTTCAGTGATTTGAAATCTGCTTTGTCATTGTAACCGTTTTTGTGAAAACCCAATTTTTCTTGGGAGTTCCTCCTGCAGACAGATCATAGTACGTTTCGGTTTAGGTGCTGTCCTGTCTCAGGTTTTCGATGATGAGGAGCACTCCATCACGTTTTTGAGCAGGAGACTGCTTCCCAGGGAGCGCAATTACTCGACTATTGAGAAAGAATGTTTGCCGATCAAATGGGCCGTGGAAGCAGTCCGTTATTATTTGTGGGTGCGTAAGTTTACCTTGGTGACAATCATGCTCCCCTTCAGTGGATCTACAGACAGAAGGATGCAAACTCTCGTCATACACGGTGGTTCTTGAGCTTGCAGCAATTTAATTTTATTGTCCATCATTGTCCTGGCTCTGCGCACAACAATGCAGATGTCCTCTCTCACCTGGCCGAGTCCAGTTTTGTAGATGAACAAAGCTGAGGTTGGGGGTGTCACCGCTGCTGCTGGCGGATGTGGCCACCCTTCAGAAACCTTGCCTTAAACAGTTTTTCAATGGGAAACAAACACACTCTTACACTTCCTCTTTGCGGGATCACCTGCAGCCTTGCTGGCTTGCTGCGCAACGTGCTCCTTGCACCGGGCTTTGAACATTTAAAAGACCGAGCCATGGCCATCCTAAGGTCTCACTCTCCTGTGCAGCTTTGTGACCCAGGCTTTACACTATGTTGTACCCAATTTCTTAAGAGTATGCACTTGTTCCCCTTTTACCTTGCAATGGGAAAAAGCTGGATATGATAAGGATAAAACAACATAAAACATTAAAAGAAGTAAGGACACATGCAATACAATCAACAAATTCTTATAAAATTGTATGTCTCACACTCTGCATAGATTGATTCTCCATATCAATGGATGAACACAATAAACTCAAGAAACATTCATTTGACTTGGGATAATGGTGCCTTTTACACAGCATGCTACCTATCTGATACATTTTTACAATGAAATATGTACATTAACTAATGTATGATTACTAAAGTATATTTATTAATTTTGTCATTCTTTTTGTTTCTTATTTGAATATATGCCCATGTTCTGTGGATGGATTTCAAAGTAATGACTGAATTAGAGCTTTAGTTGTCTATTTCTAAAAAGTATATTGCAATTACTTTTCTGAAAGCATGCTCTTTTTTTACTTCCAGGCATAGAAATATTTTCAAATTAAAATTCTGAGTTCTACAGTTTATTTGCTACTGTTTGACAAGTAATTATGCTTTAGTACAGTGTAATGGAATAGCCAGTTATTCAGGGCTTTAGAGGGCCCTGACGATGGTATGAATGTAAATGCTGGCAAGAGCAGCATGCCTTCCTGTTGGGTCTTGCGGGTACTGCCAGGGTGTGCTGCAGGGACTGGGGAGCCCTACTTTGTCAGACTCCCACCTCACTCAGAAGTGCTTCTGGGCCACTTTAACGGGCCACTGGAAGTACTCCTGGGTGTCACATAAAAGAAGCCCATTGCCATAGTTCCAGTTTGTGTTTATTGTATTGTGTTTTACACTATGCTTCTGTGGGAAATGCTTGGGGAAGAGTTTCCCACAGCCAAATAAAAGCCTATGTGTTGTTGGACTTGTGTCTGTGTGGAATTAGGGGAGCTGGAGCGCCCCCTGCAGGCCACAATATTCAGTGGATTCAGAAGGTCTTCAGACCCTGCACTTTCTTCACATTTTACTCTGTTGCAGCCTTAATGCCAAAATCCTTTAAATTAATTTATTCTGCTCATATCAAGGAACACTTAATACCACAAAATAGCAAAGCCAAAACAGAATTTTAGAAATTTTTTCAAATTTATTAAAAATAAAAAGCAAATATCACAGTGACACAAGTATTTAGACCCTTTTCTCAGAGACTTGAAATTTGTCTCAGATGCATCCCATTCTATTGATCACTGTTGAAATTTTCTGCACCTTGTTTAGAAGCCAACTGTGGGCAATACATTTGATTGCAAATAAATAGGAAAGGCACACACCTCCAATCCATAGGAGGTTCTATAGCTGACAAGGTGTATCAGAGCAAAAACCAAGCCATGAGGTGTAAGAAATTGCCTGAAGAGCTTAGAGACAGGATTGTGTTGAGACACAGATCTGGGGAAGGCTGCAAAAAAATTCTACAGCATTGAAGGGTCACAAGAAAACAGTTGCCTTCATAATTTTTAAAGAGAGGTCTGGAATATCCGCAGCTCTTCTTAGAGCTGGCCACCTGGCCAAACTGAGCAATCATGGAAGAAGAGCTATGGTAAGAGACTTGACCAAGAACCCAACTGAGCTGCAGACAGCCTGTGAGAAGATGGGAGAAATCTCTCTACAGCCACTCTTTTTGCAAAACTGATCTAGGCTTTATGACAGAGTGGCCAGACAGAAGCCTCTCCTCAGATTATGACAAATAGAAGCCATCTACAGTACTCTCAGACTGTTGGAAACATAATTCTCTGGGCTGATGAGACTTAGATTAACATCATTTATGGAGGAAACCATGTACCACATGTCATCTGCTTAGCAGCATTCTAACAGCGGAGCATGGCCGTGGAAGCATTATGTTGTGGTGGTTGTTTTTCAGTGGCAGGCACTGGGAGTGTAGACAGGGTTGTAGGAAAGGTGAATGGAGCAAAGTACAGAAATACCCTTAATGAAAACCTGCTCCAGGGGGCTCTAGACCTTAGATTTGAATAAAGGTTCATGTTTCAATAGGACATAGATTAAGCACAAAGCAAGTACAACAAAGGAATTGTTTAGAGACAAATCTGGGAATGTCCTTGAGTACCCATGCCAGAGCCTGAACTTCAATCCATTCAAACATCTCCGGAGAGACCTGAAAATAGCTGTCCACCAACAGACTCCATCCAACCTGTCAGAGCTGGAGAGGATCTGCAGAAAATATCCGAGTCCAGGTGGACAAAGCTTGTCATGTCAGACCAAAGAAGACTCCAGGCTATAATCATTCACAAAGGGGCTTCAACAAAGTACTGAGTATACTTGTGTCAATGTGATGTGTCTGTTTATTATCCATCCATCCATTGTCCAACCCGCTATATCCTAACTACAGGGTCATGGGGGTCTGCTGGAGCCAATCCCAGCTAACACAGGGTGCAAGGCAGGAAACAAACTCCGGGCAGGGCACCAGCCCACCGCAGGGCACACACACACCAAGCACACACTAGGGACAATTTAGAATCACCAATGCACCTAACTGGCATGTCTTTGGACTGTGGGAGGAAACCAGAGCACCCGGAGAAACTCACGCAGGCACAGGGAGAACATGCAAACTCCATACAGGGAGGACCCGGGCAGCGAACCCGGGTCTCCTAACTGCGAGGCAGCAACGCTACCCACTGCGCCACTGTGTTTCCCGTCTGTTTATTATTTTTAATAAATTTGCAAACATTTTTAAAATTCTGTTTTCACTTTGTTTTTCTGGGATATTGGGTTTGCTTGATGTGGGGAAAAATGAATATAAATGATTTTAGCACATGGTTGAAATATGACAAAATGTGAAGAAAGTGAAGGGGTCTGAAGACTTTCTGAACCCACTGGATCTGTGGTATCCGGGATGAACTTCTCAAGGCTGGTGGTAAGGCTGTCTTCCTGGCATTGCAAGCAATCTTTGCTTCCATTTTGGAGATGGGCATCATCCTAACTGACTGGAAAACGGGACTTGTCATCTCTATCTGGAAAGAGAAAGGTGATTATCTGGATTGAGGCAACTACAGGGAGATAACACTGCTGTCAGTGCTGGGTAAGGTCCTTACTAGGGTCATCCTCAATAGGATCCGTGATCACTTGCAGTCTGGACATATGCCTAAGAAGTCTACCATCAACTGCATCCTGGCACTAACAGTTCTCATGGAGTTTCTTTGCAGCCTTTGTCGATTTTAAAGCGAAAAGTGTTCGACCTAATTGATCGAGCTGCCTTGTGGGACATCATGAGACTTCACGGGATCCCCTCAAAGTTGTTGAATATCATGGGTGGGCTGTACACTGGTACTGTGAGTGCTGTGCAGAGTGGAGGCAGAACCTCTGCATTATTTCCCAATTGATTCTGGGGTTTGTCAGGGGTGCATTCTTGCTCATCCTCTGTTCAGTGCTTGCATGGACTGTGTATTGGGCAAGGTTGTGGGGTCCAGCAGCTGTGGGGCATCTGTTGGTGAAGAAAGATTCAGTGATCTTGACTTTGCTGACAATGCTGTGATCTTTGCAGAGTCAATGGAGGCTCTGATCGGGGCTCCCCTGAGACTGAGCAAGGAGTCTGAGTGTCTGGGCTTGCGAGTGTCCTGGATGAAAACCAAGACCCAGGCCTTTAACAACCTCTTGGGCACAACCATCAGCAGTGTGTCTGTCTGCAGAGAGAGTGTCGACCTTGTTGAGAGGTTTACTTACTTCGACAGCAATGTGCAGTAGATGGATTAGGAGAGCATGGGGGGTCATGAGGTCACTGTAAAGGGCTGTTTCATGCTCCTGATATCTTTGCAAAAGGATGAAATCAAGTCTTTAGAGTCTTGGTGCTTCCTGTCTTGCTATATGGTTGCGAAACATGGATGCTATCCAGTGACCTGAGATGAAGACTGGACTCCTTCAGTACTGTGTTTCTTCAGAGAATCCTTGGGTACTGCTGGTTTGACTTCGTGTCGAATGAGCGGTTGTTCACGGAGTTCCGAATGAGGCACATTACCTGCATTGTGAGGGAGCGTCAGTTACGGCACTATGGCCATGTGACATGATTCCCTGAGGGTGACCTGGCTTGCAGGATCCTCACTTGCAGGATCCTCATTGTTGAGGGCCCTAGTGGCTGGATCAGGCCAAAAGGGAAGCCCGCGTTAACACCTGGCTGCAGCAGATAGTCATTTCCGGAAGGTTTTGACTGGACCGCATGTCTGCCTGAGGGGTTGCCAACCAGGATCCCAAGCTGTTTTGTCGTATGGTGGGTGCAGCCTAGCGTTGTACCAGTGCATGCTCCCCAATGTGACCTGACCTGAATGTATGTCATGTTTGTATCTCAACATTTTTTGTGTTATAATTTCACATAAAGATATAACTGTACTGTATCCATCCATCCATTATCCAACCTGCTATATTCGAACTACAGGGTCACGGGGGTCTGCTGGAGCCAATCTCAGCCAACACAGGGCGCAAGGCAGAAAACAAACCCCTGGCAGCACACACTAGGGACAATTTAACAATTTAACCTGCATGTCTTTTGACTGTGGGAGGAAACTGGAGCACCCGGAGGAAACCCACGCAGACATGGGGAGAACATGCAAACTCCATGCAGGGAGAACCCGGGAAGCAAACCCAGGTCTCCTAACTGCGAGGCAGCAGCGCTACTACCACTGTGCCACCGTGCCGCTCAACTGTAATGTATTCATAATTAATATGTACTGTAGTGTAAGTATCCTTTATAAGAAAAAAAAGTAACTGATTAAACTGAATTTCTTCATTCTCAGTGAGCATCATGCTAGGATGTATTCTGGCTAACGTAAGCACTAAGCAGAGGTTTCATACTGTTATGAGTTACACTGGGCACACAAACCAGAATAAATAATATCTGTGTAGTTATCAGTAGTTTTTGTAATAGCGCTAAAACATGTGGAAAATAAACACACCACACAGAATAGAAGAAATGTAAATAAGAGAATACAATTTTGTTGTACATCCACACCAAGATGTCTCCCCTACCAAGATTTACATTTCTTAACTACTGTGAAATGCTGTATCAGTGTGCCAATCAGTGAACACAATAAGCACAAAAGGTTCACCACTACACTACCATGTCTGCCATTATGAAATGTTCTGGGTGAAATGTTGAGTAACACATGCCCCATTATTCTGCATTGTGAATTGTGACTCCAGGACATGCTTTTAAAGTGTAAGGTGCATTCACATGTATGTGAGTTGGCTTAGTGGATTACAATAAAATTAAGTAATAAAACACTTAGAGCTGCCCCATACAAGCAAGATTGTTTTCTTCAAACAATTAGTCTTTCTGGTTCTTAGTCACCTGTTTTTTTTATTTTATTACACCAAGAA
Source organism: Polypterus bichir lapradei (assembly GCA_026402145.1). Classification (NCBI taxonomy): domain Eukaryota; kingdom Metazoa; phylum Chordata; class Cladistia; order Polypteriformes; family Polypteridae; genus Polypterus; species Polypterus bichir. The sequence goes on from JANRMT010028174.1 coordinate 88,744,927, forward strand.
TCAGATTTATAAAATCTGTGTACATATAAAAAAAAGCATGAAATGTGTGTAGACAACTTCCCACACAAAAGTTAGGATTTATAAAAGAAAATTTGATGGGAGAACTTGCTTCTATTTATGGCAACTCTGACCCATCTGTACGCAACATTTCAGACAAACTTTGAAATGAGGAGATCCTTGCCTTGAACAAGTAGGGAAACCCAGATAGTGGGTTTCTGACATAACCTGCTTGCACTTCTTAGGGTTGGCTGTCAACCCTGTCAGCACACTATCAAGCACCACCTGAAGGCAGGCGAGATGGGATTTCACAGTCATTACTGAAAATGATCACATCGTCAAGATAGGCACCCGCGTACGAGGAATGGGGATGCAGGATCTGGTCCATCATATGCTGAAAGGTCAGCGGTGTGCCATGGAGACCTAAAGAGAGTACTGTAAATTCAAACAACCCGTCTGGAGTGGTGAATACGGTTTTCTCACAACTAGACTCCTCCTAGGGGACCTGCCAATAACCTTTCGTGAGAACAAGGGTGGAGATATATGAAGCCTGCCCGAGCTTTTCTAACAGCTTGTCCACATGTGGTATTGGGTATGCATCAAGCTTGGAAATCTTATTCAAATGCCTAAAATCATTACAGAACCGTACCATCGGACTTTGAGACAAGTACAATTGGACTTCATCATTCACTGTTGCTCGGCTGAATAACACCTGATTGGAACATCTGTTGGACTTCCTCATGCATCACTTTCCTGGTTGCCTCTGGTAGGCGATCTTGTGTTCTGCAATCGTCGTCCACCCAAGTGTTGCTGAAAAAACGTCAGAGTACCCATCTATCAGCGATAGCAATTCCGCTTTCTGGGTGTCAGTTAAATCATCCACGATAGGCTGTCTTCCATAGATGCGGCAATCGCACTTTGGGGCGCTCGTGTCGTCCTGCTGGGGGGAGCCCCAAAAGGGTTTAGAAACCTTACAATATATAAAATATAACATGTTTTTACCAATTTAAAAAGGCAATTTTCAGCAGTATCTAGTCCTCCTAACGTAATCGGAGTACTTTACTGCACTCATATTGCAGTAAGGAAATACTGAGAATGAAGCTGCTTTTGTTACCTGTGAACCGTGACAAACCTTTAATGGACAAGTCATCTGAGATGCCAAGATGAGACTGACAATTTTTATGACTCAGTGGATTCATTTATTTTGAGGCCGAGTAGCTGTGGCAGACATGACATACCGTGGTGGCTGCCTTGTAGGTAATATAACTAGCCAAACCCTCAATATTTCAGATAGCCTGTATTATTCATTGTAATCGCAATCACATAATTAACATGAGCCAGTTGATAGTGGCCAACTGCTCAGATGCTTCGCCTTACATAGTTCCCTGAACCCCAGAATATAGAGGAGATGGCTATACTACCTCACATACTCTTTTGGCACTCAAATGCGGAACGCAGCGTTGGACTCATTGTGTCAAGAGGGAGGCAGCTCAACTAGCCAATGAAATTCTGCACCATCCTGATTGCATATTTCAAAGCTGATTAGCATAGTCCATATATTGTTGTTTCAGGGTGGCAATTGGGTGGTGTTTGAGGCAAGTTCATGTGTGCACATTTACAAGATGATTGTATATTGCAAGAAATGTCTTCACACCAGATTTTATGAATCATATCTTTTTTAGTGTACACATTTTCTTCTTTTTTGGCTTAGGCATATTTCCATGTTTCAATCCATGCAAAGCTTTCTAAATAGAGATCCCTGGTTAATAGTTTATTACTCTTCTGTTTGGGGGAGGAGTTAATTGGGAATCAGAGATTCAATTTCTGCTGAAAATGTTTATGCAATTCATTTGGAATTTTTAAGTGAAGCATCTCTTTGACCAGAATGGAAAATTAGAGTTATTATTTTATTCTTGCACTTCAACTTGTTATTTTGTGTTGAACAGAAGCACAGTTCTGCAAGTGGCTCTTCTAATGGCATCTGCAGCACTCTGAATATATGATTCATACCACAGAAGAGCACTGTTTTATTCATTTACAATGAATTAGTGTCTGCAAGTTTAAATCAATAAAATCATTTTTTTCTCTGTGACTACAATACGTACATTCATGTAGGACACACAATCACTTGACCCAGCTTCGGTTAGTGCTGCAGCCAAACTCCTGCATTGTTAGAGAATGACTCCCGCACTGATATTTTTGCTGTCCTTCATTCAAAATGTACCTCATTAAAAATCAAAATAGAATTACTATGTTTTGAATTACACCAAGATGCCTGTTCGGTGGTACTGGGTAATCTTGTCAAATTATAGAATTTCATAGATTCATCCTGTGAAGTGTACTGCTGTCTAATCATTGTGTTTTGCAGTTTGATGCTATGGTAGCATTGGAGTAGTACAGAGAGGTATTCTTAGAAATAACAAAACTTCATATAAAATAAAACCTGACAAGCAAAACTTGCTAAACTTGAAAATTTGTGGTACATTAATACTTGGGTAGTAATAATCAACCATACTATGATCAGTTGAACAGGTACTCCCAAATGGATTTCAAACTCAAGGCACCTCATTTATGTTGATCTTAATTTCATTAAATGTCTTAATCAGATTCAACCCTTTAATATAACACATTTAATTATATCACTTCGTTCTCTGTCTTGTCAGCTCCATATTTCACGTACCCCCTTTTCTAATGTGACAGATAGGGGGCGCTGTCGTCCCCTTAAACCCTCAGACCAGACGCTAGACAGTAGATAAAAGTCCAACTCGCTGGGGTTTCCCATAATCCTTTTATAATCCTTGAAGTGCTTCTGGTCCCTCAGTCCATGTGATTACCCAGCACTTCCGGGTCAGGTGAAAACTCCTCTCTTTCTTCAGCCCGGAAGTGCTTTATTTCTTCTGTCCTCGTGACTGTGAAGTACTTCCGGGCTATACTGAACATATGAGTCCTTGAGCCTCCCTGCAGCGTCCTCTGGTGGCCCCCACGGTATCCAGCAGGGCTGTGAAGGGAAACTCCAAGGTCCATGATGACCTGCTGGAGTTCAGGGCATCTCCACATTGCAGGGAGGGCTCCACCTGGCGGCTTGGGGGTATTGGCCAGGATAAGCTGCCGGCCATAGTCCACACTAACAAAAAAGTACTTATCTGCACATGGTGTGTATAATATTGCTTGATCATGGGATGTAATATATGTATATGAAGTAACTTTGATAACCTTTTGAATTAGCAACACTTTCTGGTGACATGGAATTTGGGTTGATCCACACTAATACTGTGTCTACAAGCATAAATAAGCTGGCAGATCCAAAATAATACCACCTCAACAACTATCTACTCCTTAGTGTCACAAAGGCAAGTGAACTAATAATGGACCTATGAGAACAAAGTGAGATTCACAGTCCTAAAATATATAAGTGTGAATAATGTCATGTGCTTCAGATGCTGTAGTCTGCACATATGTGACATCCTGGCTTGGACCCACAGTGTTCAAGTCATATCGAAAAAGTCACAAGAGCCTTTTGTGGGGCCAGAAGAAATGTGGTGTGACAAAGCAGATCCTGATTACTTTCACAGATCTGTGGCGCAGGGTTTGATTCCCAGCTCTATCACTCTCTTTGTGGTTTGGATACTCTGTTCTTATTTGTATTGGATCACAGGGTCACTCTGACATCCCATAGATATGAAGGTTAGTTGGATCGACAGCCCTTAATTGACCCAAGTGAGTGTGCCTGTGAGTATGCCCTGTTGTGAACTGATATTCCTTCCAGGACTGTTTTCTATTTTGTGCTTAATATTGCTGGAGTTGTTCCCTTTTTACCCTGCATTGGGAAAAAACTGATTTTGGTTTGATATACTTTATTAATCCCAGAGGGCACATTCTCTTTTTGCATGACCTTTGGGGGGGGGGGGGGGTCAGATGACAGGTTCAGCCATTGTACAGTACCCCTGGAGTAATTTTCAGATCAGGGGCCTTGTTCAAGTAGTAGGATTCCTCCTGGAATAACAGGAATTGAACCAGCAACCTCTCAAATACCAGTGCAGATCCTTAGCCACAAACCCATCACTCTGTCCAGTAAACAGCATATTCTCATATGCATTACAATATAAAAAAATGTAAGGACATATCACACTAGGGGCACAGTGGGTAGCGCTGCTGCCTTGCAGTTAGTGGACCTGGGTTTGCATCCCGGGTACTCCCTGCTTGGAGTTTGCATGTTCTCCCCGTGTCTGCGGGGGTTACCTCCGGGTACTCCGGTTTCCTCCCATAGTCCAAAGACATGTGGGTTTGGTGCACTGGCGATTGTAAATTTTCACTAGTGTGTGCTTGGTGTGTGTGTATGCACCATGCGGTGGGCTGGCTGGGGTTTGCTTCCTGCTTTGCGCCCTGGGATTGGCTCCAGCAGACCCCAGTGACCCTGTAGTTAGGATATAGCAGGTTGGATAATGGATGGATATTACACTAAATATAAAGTGCAATTTAAATGGTTTTTATTAATATTTGTGTGTGTCACACACTGCATAGATTGTGTGACAGATTAGGGTTTTCTCACACCCTTGTACCCTCAGACACCACGTCAGACACCAGATAAAAGTCCAATAATAGGATTTATTATAATAATAAAGTGCACAAAGCACGCTCCTCTCCACAATTCTCCAATAAATCCAAACAATCACAATACACAATCCTCCTCTCCCAGATGCTTAGCCACCCTGCCTCCCAACTCAGCTCGTCCGTCTGGGATTTCGGACAGTCCTTTATACTCCTTGACCCGGAAGTGTTTCACCCTCTCTGTCCATGTGACCTGGAACACTTCCGGGTCAGATAAAAATCCTACTTTTCTTCACCCAGGAAGCACATCGTTCCCTTTGTCCACGTGACTATGACGTACTTCCTGGGCGTAAGGTAAATAGTCTCTGGGCCTCCCTGCAGCGACTCCTGGCGGCCCCCATGGTATCCAGCAGGGCTGTGCATTAAAAGTCCATTGTCCATAATTCCCTGCTGGCATTCGGGGCACCTCTGTGCTGCAAGGAGGGCTCCATCTGGCGGCCTGGGGGTATTGGCCGGGATGAATGGCCGGCCATGTACCACAATTGCTTCTCCATATCAGTGGATTAACGCAATAGACTATGACATGGCAGACTACCTACTGTATCTCCTGCATTTTTCACTATGAAAAATCTAACTACTGGCATGCACTCTTTAATTTTGTTATTATTTTTGTTTTTATGTTTAAAATGAAAACATTGAAATTTGCTTTAGTTTCTGAATAGATATAACCAGTCTATTGATGTATTCTTTGACGTTACCTTTGTAAAATCTTCTCAATGCACTTCACAGTATTGCCGCTTTAGGTCTTTACTGCTTAGGACCCCTTTGCGTTTCATCCTTAGATCCTGATTTTATCAGGTCTCTATGTCCTTCATAATATATCCTGCTTTTAGCCTAAAAATGTCAGATTGCCTTTTCATTCCTGCATTTTTGCATTTCATCTCTGTCTCTTGCCTGACCTCTGTGTTGTTCAGAGCTTAACCTCACTAATGTTTGATCCTGTCTGATTTCTGTGCCCTTCAGAGCCCAACTGTGCTATGCTCTTCATGGCATTACCTCTTTATAGAGTGATTCTGACAGATCTCTGTGCCTTTGGAGTTTGGTTCTTTCAGATTTCTTTGTCCTTCACAATTTAATCTTTGGTTAGAAGTTATTACTGTTTACAGCATTTCCTCTTTTGTACATCATGAAATCTATGATAGATCCATGTATTCCTTTCTTAGATACTGTTCTTTTCAAATCTTTTGTGCTTCATAGCTTTCTTTTTCTTGGAATTTGACCCTGCCAGATCTTTGCCTTCTTTACAATATTATGTCTTGTGTGACTTACCCCATTAGATATCTTTGTCACCCACAGCATATTTAGGGCCTGCTGTTTTCACAATTCTCTGCCCCTTACAGTATGAAATGAGAGATCCAGGCGCCCTTAACAAAACTCCCTTCTTTAAGTTTGATCCTGAAATATTTCATGGAATTTCACATCACTTCTCTGTTGCCTGATTTTGTTAGACTAATAGTTACATAATAACATTGCTTCCTTAATGTGTGTTCTTTCCAGATCATTTTGCCTTTAATGACTTTACCATAGTATAGCTGATCGCGTCCCATTTTTGTGCCCTTCAAAATACTGACTCCTTAGTGCCTGACCATGTGAGATCACAGCATTTGCTTCTTTGAACACCTACACTGACAGGTCTATGGACGAGTCCTAGCATTACGTCTGCCAGACTGATCCTGTCTGATGCTGTTTGTGCAGTTATCTCCTGTGGCCACTAGGGGGCACATCAGAGCCCCAGACCTCAGACACAACTGCAAACACAAAGTTATGGGTTCAAAAAAAGTAATTTTATTTGCCTGAGTACCTTGACAGGCTTCTTTCTGTCAGTCTAGCATAGCACAGTACAGTATAATACAATACTGTATAATGCAATACATTTTTTTCTTAGCCTTCCCTTTTCTCTTCTTACACGCCTCCCAGCCAGCCTTGTCCCAGCCTTCCACCCGACTCCCAAGTCCCTGGGTAAAGCAGAATGCATCTTTTTATGCCAGACCAGGGAGTACTTCTGGTGCCACAGCATTGCTCCCCAGAAGTATTTCTGGATTAGGCAGTGTGAGAGAATAATTTAGAGGTAGCAATAGTTAAGTATTTTGGTTTGCAGTGCACAGTGAAATATATAAGCGTTTGTCTGAAATTATATTAAGAGACTTCTGAAATGGTCAAGCAAACAAGTAGAATGTTCCAGGGGGATGGTTCAAGAAACTGGCTTATACAGTGGATCTGGAAAGTATTCACAGTGCATCACTTTTTCCACATTTTGTTATGTTACAGCCTTTTTCCAAAATGGATTAAATTCATTTTTTCCTCAGAATTCTACACACAACACCCCATAATGACAACGTGAAATAAGTTTACTTGAGGTTTTGGCAAATTTATTAAAAATAAAAAAACTGAGAAATCACATGTACATAAGTATTCACAGCCTTTGCTCAATACTTTGTCGATGCACCTTTGGCAGCAATTACAGTCTCAAGTCTTTTTGAATATGATGCCACAAGCTTGGCACACCTATCCTTGGCCAGTTTCGCCCATTCCTCTTTGCAGCACCTCTCAAGCTCCATCAGGTTGGATGGGAAGCGTCGGTGCACAGCCATTTTAAGATCTCTCCAGAGGTGTTCAATCGGATTCAAGTCTGGGCTCTGGCTGGACCACTCAAGGACATTCACAGAGTTGTCCTGAAGCCACTCCTTTGATATCTTGGCTGTGTGCTTAGGGTCGTTGTCCTGCTGAAAGAAGAACCGTCGCCCCAGTCTGAGGTCAAGAGCGCTCTGGAGCAGGTTTTCATCCAGGATGTCTCTGTACATTGCTGCAGTCATCTTTCCCTTTATCCTGACTAGTCTCCCAGTTCCTGCTGCTGAAAAATATTCCCACAGCATGATGCTGCCACCAGCATGCTTCACTGTAGGGATGGTATTGGCCTGGTGATGAGCGGTGCCTGGTTTCCTCCAAACGTGACACCTGGCATTCACACCAAAGAGTTCAATCTTTGTCTCATCAGACCAGAGAATTTTGTTTCTCATGGTCTGAGAGTCCTTCAGGTGCCTTTTGGCAAACTCCAGGCAGGCTGCCATGTGCCTTTTACTAAGGAGTGGCTTCCATCTGGCCACTCTACCATACAGGCCTGATTGGTATATTGCTGCAGAGATGGTTGTCCTTCTGGAAGGTTCTCCTTTCTCCACAGAGGACCTCTGGAGCTCTGACAGAGGGACCATTGGGTTCTTGGTCACCTCCCTGACTAAGGCCCTTCTCCCCCGATCGCTCAGTTTAGATGGCCGGCCAGCTCTAGGAAGAGTCCTGGTGGTTTTGAACTTCTTCCACTTACGGATGATGGAGGCTCATTGGGACCTTCAAAGCAGCAGAAATTGTTCTGTAACCTTTCCCAGATTTGTGCCTCGAGAGAATCCTGTCTCAGAGGTCTACAGACAATTCCTTTGACTTCATGCTTGGTTTGTGCTCTGACATTAACTGTCAACTGTGGGACCTTATATAGACATGTGTGTGCCTTTCCAAATCATGTCCAATCAACTTAATTTACCACAGGTGGACTCAAATTAAGCTGCAGAAACATCTCAAGGATTATCAGGGGAAACAGGATGCACCTGAGCTCAATTTTGAGCTTCATGGCAAAGGCTGTGAATACTTATGTACATGTGCTTTCTCAATTTTTTTATTTTTAATAAATTTGCAAAAGTCTCAAGTAAACTTTTTTCACGTTGTCATTATGGGGTGTTGTGTGTAGAATTCTGAGGAAAAAAATGAATTTAATCCATTTTGGAATAAGGCTGTAACATAACAAAATGTGGAAAAAGTGATGCGCTGTGAATATTTTCCGGATGCACTGTATAATGTTCTTTCACGCACCTAGTAAGACTTGCTCATTGGCACATATATAGTTTTCATAATTTAATAAGAATTCAAGAGATTGAAGAATAAGGATATAATGGAGAACAAATTTTATTTTATGCTGGTTGTGCTCATATCTTTTAACCAAACAGAGTATGATTTGCAAGCATTAATTGTCTATAAATATAACCCTCTAACTGTATTTTTGATCATTCTGACCATGCTGTAACAGACTGCCATGATGGATGCTCCCTCTACAGCCTGGTGCTGCAAGAATAATAAATGATGCAATGGATCATTTTTCTCCTGCCTTATTATTGACTCAAAAAAGGTTTTATCAAACTTGTTCTGATAGAGGATATGTTCCTTTTTGTTAATTAAGATGTCGATTTTTAACACAGCAGACCAGCCATAAAGTATGGGAGGCCTCTCCTGGCAGCACCGCCGGTGGCCCCACAGCACCCAACTGGACTACAGCTCCCATAAACCTGCACATTGGGGCATACCAGTGAAGCAGCACCACCTAGTCTATTGGGGGACTCGTCTACTTTTGTCCTTTTAACCTTCCTAGGGCACCCATCCATCTTATTGCTCCCTCCAGCATGGTGTACTTCTGCCCGGGAAAGGTATGATCTTCTGTCCCAGCAGGTGGGTCAGTCAACCCGTGTACATTACCCTCTACAGAATGTAATCATGCTGGGTACTTCTGTCCTTCACAACATTACCGCCTCACAATGTGTTCCTCTTAGACATATTACTATTGCCTTCTTGAACCCTGATCCTGTCAGATCTCTCTGTGTTTATTGAAACGTACCATTTCAGATCTATATACACCTAGGAGTTTTCTTTCTTTTACGGTAAATTAGTAATTATATTGAATATTTTCTGGGAGAAACAATAGGTTAGACTAATAGTGCTAGACAGTTTAATACTTGGAAAGCCACTAGAAAACATATTGGCTGCTAGTTGGTTGTTATCCTTTTAAATTCCTTCTGTTTAAATGATTTTTTAATGTGAATTTAAAGTGATTATCATTGTCTTTCAGCCATCAGTGATGATTTAGACTTTCTGTGATATCTTTTTCAATGCTTCTAAATAAAAAAATAATTTGGTCACCGAGACAGTCAATTTTCTCATCACATAAAACACATAGGGTTTGCCACTAGGTGTCCACATTTGCAACCTTACAGGTTTTATATAATAAACAACTTCATTTTGTAGTCCTTTCTGGACCTAAGAGCTGGAGTTGCTGGGATATAATACTGGTATTTGTAGTATTGGTGTTCAACAATAACAATTCATTTTTATTGCATATAACACCTTTTATACTTTGATGCGTAACATAACACTTTATTTAAAAAATCACATTATGGCACATAAACGAAGCAAGTTATTTAATGGAAAGTAAGAAATAGGAGTAAAAACACATCAAAATAATAAGGCAGAGTAATGGAAAGTGAAAATGCATCAGAATGTTAGCATTGTAAGTTTCAGAGTGCAATGCATAGGAGGCGACTCTTCAAATGAGATTTCAATTTTTGAAAACACTGGGGAAAGAGTTCCAGAGAGTGAAGTTGTGAGATGCTGTGAGGGGAGTTTATCTTATGGTTAGTTAAGTTGACACCACATTTGCAGTACAGCACTGTAGAGGGATAGTTTATTTTTTTCCCTACATAGTGAACCAGTGATGGGATTTTTCAAAATACTTTGTTCGACACATGAGTAAAGAGCACAGTGACTCTCACCAGGAAAAGCAGTTTCAGAAGATTAGGTGAAATGAAAATAAAGGTTCAAGTGACAGGTCTTTGGAACTTTTGTCATTTTATAGAATCAGCAAAAGAAGGGAAAAAAATAAAAACAATGCTTTTGTCCAGTAAAAAGTCCAGCTTATATGTCAGACCTTGTCCAGTTCATCCTACTCTTCTCTGTAATATCTGAAACTATCCTTCTAGATGAGGTGAGAAATTTCATACAGTCTATACCAAGAGTGGCCAAATCCGACTGAAGAGCCACAGTGGCTGCAGGTTTATGTTCCAATTAGAAACTAATCCTCACCAATAACAGGTCTTATATACTTTTATGGCTTGTTAGTGTTTAACTCTACCATGTCAGTTGATTCTTAAATCATAGATTTGTTTTTTTATCCAAGTGATGTGAAGCCTAAAATAGCTGAATAATTTTCAGTTCTTCACTTCAGTTTCCTATTTAATTTAACATATAGTGAATGATGAATACACAAAAAATGGAAATAAAGACAAGCTACATGTAAAACTGCTGTTTCCTTTGTTTCAACATTTGCATCTTACTACTAATAAGGAGAAGTTAAAACAATGGATATAGCTGTTTAAGACTAAAATAAGCAATTAAGGGTTCAAAGTCTTTAAAAAAGATACAATTAAAATGAAGCAGAAAAATGTCACTTTAGCAATAAGTGCTTCTTCAGCAATGAATGATTTCTCATGAAGGAATTGGGATGGAACAAAAACCTGAAGCCACTGTAGCCCACCAGGAATGACTTTGCTTAGTCCTGATTTAAAATGCCTGAGTCTTAAATAGCAAATAAATTAAATGAAGTTAATTAACAGCAAAAACTAGTCACTAATAAAGAAAATAGAATGAGAACCTGTTAGCCACTGTGGCTCTCCAGGATCAGAGTTGGCCACCACTGGTCTACAACTTACTACTGTACATGTACGTTATCTTGTCGAGCTTGTTCTATGATGTCACTACTTCCACTAACATTGTAAACAAACCATACCATCTTTAGTGTCTCCTGTTCAATCATATAACTCTAAAACAGCAAGCAAGATTGCCATGATTAATTCCATATAACCTGTACTCCACAAATCTGTTTTTCCCTGAACCTGTCCACTAACCTGTTTATTTTTCATAAAATCTCCCTTACAAAAGTATGAAAGCACTCGGGAGGATTTAAAAGTCACTGTGATCAATCGTAGCTGGCAATATGGCCCCAGTTTCCCAAACCCCCCGCCCCCCCCCACCTTATCAGGATCTCGGACCATAAGCCAAGACTGTTTCAGTGTGTCAGGAGTGGCGCCGGGCAGCCCAGCAGTGTCCACATTGCTCATTATGAATACAATAACAGGGAGGAAAAGCAGATACCAGAGAAACAATGCGGGCAGCCTGGAAGGGAGGGGTCCTTCCTAAAAATAACTTTTCTGGAAAGCGTCCAACAGCTCAGCTTATCAGCTGGAAGGTTTTAAATGTGCCTCAGTCTTAGGCACATTTTGCCCACTTTTTGAATGTTTCGGACAGAACGTTCTTTTACCACTAAAGAATTTTATTGTGGATGTGATTTTGCAAAATGATACACACAGACAAATGCGCACATATACCTTTATGCAGCTGCACTGGTAACATTTACAGACACGTTTAGATGGTATTCCAAAAATATGAATTCTTACATGTGTGTTAGCTTTGACTGATTACACACAAATAATTTTCATGTACAAATATGCTTGCAGCTGTACTGTACACACTATTGTGTACACTTACAAAGATGCAAACACTTATGTAGAAATGCATATATTCATATGCAAATTCTCTTACACAAATTAACACAAGTTTGATTATAAACACATTGTATTCTGCAAGCTGAAATCTGCAGGTAGTTTTTACAGTATGTGCATAGCTGTGATTATACAGTAAATGCATGGGCAGCCACAATAAAATGAATTTAAAAAGAGACAAATATGAATTTTGTCCTGTATTTTTCTAGATTTATTAACATGTGCAGTATATAAAGACATACAGTTACACACTTCACTGTTTACACAAGCTATCATGTTTGCTAGTCATGGAGTGTAGCATGCAGACTTCAAAAGCACAGAAATAGGATTGGTGGGGCGGGCAGGCTAACAATTGTTATTTTAGCTGGAAATCCTTTAAGTATCTCACGTGAACTGGGAGTTGCTGCACTAAAGTGTCTGGAAAGCTGAACAGCAACAGATGAGACGAATGCAGAGGCTCTCAGAAGAACACCTTAGTTATTCTATGTGTGCCAATAGTACAAAGAGCGTTTAGCTATTAAAGTGCCTTTAATATGCAAGTGCTTCTGCAAATATTTCACGCTCTCCTAGTCCGTTGTCCTCACTATCAAGGTTTAAGAGAATTTTGTAGCATTTTTTCCATCTTTTATTGTTTTTGTTTATTTTAACAGTATCAACTCAATAGCAGAAGTTATCACAAGCATCACCATTTTGTTCAGCTGTTACTGTGATGATGTGTGCTGTCAGGGCCCATCTTGCATCATAATATGAGATGTCATTGTGACTATCAGCCTGCACGTCACATTCCGGAATCCTACATTTTTTTTTTTATCAAAGTCTAACCATGCTGTGGGTTACCAATTTTTAAAAAATCCTGTATTGCAGACAAGTTTTGCAATATCCTGTTCCTTAATTTACTTTGTAATCGGATTACACTTGGAACTTCTAATTTTAATGTTGCATTTATGAAACTCAACATTGGCACCTTTTAGACTTTAGAGATTAATTTTGTCATTTCTCAGATTCATGTTTCTTTATTACAGAATATTTTAATGCTATCACATACAATATTTGTGACCTTGGGTGTGATCCTCATAAATCAACATATTGAAGGTTTGCTTCTAAAGATTTTGGTTCTAAGAAATCTATTAGAATAATGTGAAAAGAAAGTACAGTAAGTACTATTTAAGATATTACAATATAACTAGCAATACGGTAGCCCATTTGCAAATGTTAAAATTAGATAAATCTAATATCAGGTGACAAACAGCTAGTTCATTATTTATTAAATAAAATAGCCGAGAGGCACAAGTCATGTGTGAAAATGTTAGTACACCCTTACAGCTTCCATATCAGTTGCAAAAGGTAGTGATATCCTGGTATAACTATCAAGCATACTTGATGAATTGGTCGTGAAGTTCTACTACTTCTATAGAAAAACAGAGTTTTAGCAGGTTTGGAGTATTCAGGTTTACAGTAACTCCATACCAATGATAAAACCAGCTGTAATTATCTCAGGAAAGTATTTCCTTCTGTCAGTTTGGAAGGCTGTTTCTGAAAAGTAGATAGCTTGATCTTTGTCCATTTTACATTTTTATTTTTTATTTGCCTAACAATGACCGTCACCAGTACTGTTAGCCAACAGGGTGCTGGCGGAAATTGGGCTACTGTTGGCTGAAGAAGGAGAAGGAGAAGAAGAGGGGGGAGGCGTGTCTGGAGGCAGGAGGAGAGGAGGAAAGTAAAGAGAGTGTAACTGAGGGTAGGAACTTTGAATGTTGGCAGTATGACAGGTAAGGGGAGAGAGTTAGCAGATATGATGGAGAGAAGGAAGGTTGATATATTGTGCATGCAAGAGACTAAATGGAAGGGGAGTAAGGCCAGATGGATCGGAGGTGGATTCAAATTGTTCTATCATGGTGTGGATGGGAGGAGAAATGGAGTAGGGGTTATTCTGAAGGAACAGTATGTCAAGAGTGTTTTGGAGGTGAAAAGAGCATCAGACAGAGTGATGATTACGAAGCTGAGAATTGGAGGTGTGATGATGAATGTTGTTAGTGCATATGCACTGCAAGTTGGGTGTGCAATGGGTGAGAAAGAAGAGTTTTGGAGTGAGTTGGATGAAGTGATGAACAGTATACCCAAGGGACAGAAAGTGGTGATTGGAGAGGATTTCAATGGGCATGTTGGTGAAGGGAACAGTGGAGATGAGGAGGTGATGGGTAGATATGGTGTCAAGGAGAGGAATGAAGAAGGTCAGAGGATAGTGGATTTTGCCAAAAGGATGGACATGGCTGTGGTGAATACGTATTTTAAGAAGAGGGAGAAATATAGGGTTACGTACAAGAGTGGAGGAAGATGCACACAGGTAGATTACATCCTATGCAGAAGAGTTGATCTGAAGGAGATTGAAGACTGCAAAGTGGTGGCAGGGGAAAGTGTAGTTAAGCAGCATAGGATGGTGGTCTGTAGGATGACGTTGGAGATCAAGAAGAGGAAGAGAGTGAGGGCAGAGCCAAGGATCAAATGGTGTAAGTTTAAAAAGGAAGAGTGCAAGGTTGAGTTTAGGGAGGAGGTGAGACAGGCACTGGGTGGCAGTGAAGAGTTACCAGACAGCTGGGAAACTACAGCAGAAATAGTAAGGGTGACAGCAAGAAGGGTGCATGATGTGACATCTGGAAAGAAGGAGGAAAAGGAAACCTGGTGGTGGAATGAGGAAATACAGGAGAGTATACAGAGGAAGAGGATGGCAAAGAAGAAGTGGGATAGTCAGAGAGATGCAGAAAGTAGGCAAGAGTACAAGGAGATAAGGCACAAGGTGAAGAGAGACGTGGCGAAGGCTAAAGAAAAGGCGTATGATGAGTTGTATGAGAGGCTGGACACTAAGGAGGGAGAAAAGGACCTGTACCGATTGGCCAGACAGAGGGACCGAGCTGGGAAAGATGTGCAGCAGGTTAGGGTGATAAAGGATAAAGATGGAAACATACTCACAAGCAAGGAGCGTGTGTTGAGCAGATGGAAAGAATACTTTGAGAGGCTGATAAATGAAGAGAACGAGAGAGAGAGAAGAGGTTGGATGATGTGGAGATAGTGAATCAGGAAGCACAATGGATTAGCAAGGAGGAAGTAAGGAGAGCTATGAAGAGGATGAAAAGTGGAAAGGCCGTTGGTCCAGATGACATACCTATGGAAGCATGGAGGTGTTTAGGAGAGATAGCAGTGGCGTTTTTAACCAGATTGTTTAATGGAATCTTGGAAAGTGAGTGGATGCCTGAGGAGTGGAGAAGAAGTGTACTGGTGCCGATATTTAAGAATAAGGGGGATGTGCAGGACTGCAGTAACTACAGGGGAATAAAATTGATGAGCCACAGCATGAAGTTATGGGAAAGAGTAGTGGAAGCTAAGTTAAGAAGTGAGGTGATGATTAGTGAGCAGCAGTATAGTTTCATGCCAAGAAACAGCACCACAGATGCAATGTTTACTCTGAGGATGTTGATGGAGAAGTTTAGAGAAGGCCAGAAGGAGTTGCATTGCGTCTTTGTGGACCTGGAGAAAGCATATGACAGTGTGCCTCGAGAGGAGCTGTGGTATTGTGTGAGGAAGTCGGGAGTGGCAGAGAAGTACGTAACAGTTGTACAAGATATGTACGAGGGAAGTGTGACAGTGGTGAGGTCTGCGGTAGGAATGAACGATGCATTTAAGTTGGAGGTGGGATTACATCAGGGATCGGCTCTGAGCCCTTTCTTATTTGCAGTGGTGATGGACAGGTTGACAGACGAGATTAGACAGGAGACCCCGTGGACTTTGATGTTTGCTGATGACATTGTGATCTGTAGTGATAGTAGGGAGCAGGTTGAGGAGACCCTGGAGAGGTGGAGATATGCTCTAGAGAGGAGAGGAATGAAGGTCAGTAGGAACACAGAATACATGTGTGTAAATGAGAGGGAGGTCAGTGGAATGGTGAGGATGCAGGGAGTAGAGTTGGCGAAGGTGGATCAGTTTAAATACTTGGGATCAACAGTACAGAGTAATGAGGATTGTGGAAGAGAGGTGAAAAAGAGAGTGTAGGCAGGGTGGAATGGGTGGAGAAGAGTGTCAGGAGTAATTTGTGACAGATGGGTATCAGCAAGAGTGAAAGGGAAGATCTACAGGACGGTAGTGAGACCAGCTATGTTATATGGGTTGGAGACGGTGGCACTGACCAGAAAGGAGGAGACAGAGCTGGAGATAGCAGAGTTAAAGATGCTAAGATATGCATTGGGTGTGATGAGGATGGACAGGATTAGAAATGAGTACATTAGAGGGTCAGCTCAAGTTGGACAGTTGGGAGACAAAGTCAGAGAGGCGAGATTGCATTGGTTTGAACATGTGCAGAGGAGAGATGTTGGGTATATTGGGAGAAGGATTTTAAGGATAGAGCTACCAGGCAAGAGAAAAAGAGGAAGGCCTAAGCGAAGGTTTATGGATGTGGTGAGAGAGGACATGCAGGTGATGGGTGTAACAGAGCAAGATGCAGAGGACAGAAAGATATAGATGATGATCTGATGATCCGCTGTGGCGACCCCTAACGGGAGCAGCCAAAAGAAGAAGAAGAAAATTGATTACAATTTTTCATTAATGTTCCTGGAGTTTTCCTTACACTTAAAAAAAACCTATTTACATAATTTCTGGGGTTTACTTATCCAGCGTATCCATTTTGGCATTTGTTTTTCGTTTGGATTTAATAACATTATTTTCAATGCCATCTTGTTTTGAAAGCTTCTCATCACCTGTTACCTTGTTAATGCTCCTATCATGCATCAGGAGTATATGTTGGTGATGTCATCAAGAGCAACAGTATAAAGTTTGCTACTTGTAAAATTCAAACTATCCAAGATTGGATAATCTTACTGGTAATTACATTTGACTCTTTCTTTGTTATTTTGGTATTTGATCATTGCTTGAAATAAGTCTTTGAATTTATATTCTGAAGTTGGGAATGGATCCTTCAGTGGTTCATTAATGTTTAGACAGTGCTGTCCTGTCATGAGTATTGTGTTTTGGATTGTGGATTTTTGCTTCTGTTTTGTGGTATTAATTTTGGATTTTATATTGGAACTTGTTTGTCTTGAATTTTCCTTGGTTTGCCTTATTTTGCCCTTTTTGCCATTTTTGTTCTTCTTGTGTTTACGTGAAAAAAAATCTTCTTTAATAAAGATTCTTTGTGCACTTATTTCTCAAGTCAAAAAACTTTCCTTTTCTTTGAGAGGTATTTTGATATATGTTGGGGAATTCAAAGTAATTAGAACTTTCAAGATCCGTTTCTCAATTTTGGGGCATGGACAGGCCTGAAGCCTGTATATGGAGTTGAGAGATCAGGCTACCTAAGGTGAGGCCTATTCTATGCAGGCCGGGGAAGCCCTGGTATAGGCTTGTAAGTTTTCTAGAGACCTGGCACCATTTTTCTATTTTGTGTGCTGTTCTGATTCAATACCAGAAAATTCTCATAAAGATCAGACTGTGTAATGTTGTGAAGAACTGCAAAGAACTTAAAAAGCTACATCATGTATCTACAGGTTTCAAAATGATAGCAGTTCATAACTACAATCAGAAAAAGATAAGATAAGAATGGAAAACATGGAAGATGAGCCAGGAGAAAGACCATTTTCTCCAAAGGGAAAATGGAAACATGGCTTAGATTTGTAAGGTTTGTATGTGAATGAACTACAAAAATTTCAGAACAATGTCCCTAAGAGAGAAAAGACCAGAATGAAGTTGTTTAGTTGATATGAACACCACTATGTATGGTAAAAACACAAGGTGATAATTTGTAGGACAGAATGTACTGCAAGGAATTGCTTATTCCCTCCATCTTTATAGGGCTGAAGGCAGTCCCTTGGTGGTGATAGAGAGGTTACCTGTCCCTGCCTCTTGTGGAACCACACACAAAATGCAAGGAACACAGTAAAACAAACACAGCAATTGTAAGAACTAAGGACAGAGACAGTCAGTGTTTTAGGGCACCCTGAGTCAAACCCTGTATAAGTAAATGCATTAATTCAAAAATAAACTGGTGAAAATATGCAAAATAGTCTTCTCAGACATGAGCACTTATTGAGATTGCCCATGATTGTGCTCATATGGCAGCCAGACAGGAAAAGTCAGGTCCGGGTAGATGGACACTGAAAGTGACGTTGGCGGAGGAGAGCTGTCAGTCTTCCTGTATGCAAAGGAAGGAAAAGAGGGAATGTTATCATGCATTGCCACCCCACTGATGGAGAATTACCTTCACCTGAACCCTTAAACTCAATGCATAGAAATAAAACAATACACAAAACTAATAAAAAAAACACAGAATAGCATTATGAGGATAAGCAAAAAAAAAAAATCAAACCTGAACAAAAACAGAAATAAAAATGGAATTTGAATACTGGCTGAAACATAACTATGGCAGTATGGAAACATGGGTAAGGAGTATATCAGGTCAGTTGAACTGTGTTTTCTAATAAATAAAATGTAAAGTATATAATGCATCCTTATTTATCATGGTAGCAGAGAGTAGTGACACTTTACTTGTTTTGCTCAACATGTAAGTAAGATTTTCTTTGTACTCTTTATACATGGCATTTCTGTTACTACGCTACTACTACTTAAACCACGGGAAATCTGACTTTCTTGGAGCGTGATTCTGTAAGACCCCAGTAAAGCCTTACTCAACAGAAACTTATTCTGTGTCACTTTAACATTCTGTTCTTTTATTAGATTGAATCTGATTGTGCCATCCTTATTCAGTGAAATGTGATGCTCTTAGTTTAAAAAATTATTTAAAAAATTATTTAAAGAATTACTTAAATCCTACTCCTTGAAATTCTTCTGTCTTGTACTTTTAGGATGTTCATGATGCTGACCTTTATACCATCACATTCCCAGCACTCCCAGTACTCCTGACATACTAACACGGTAGCAACTGCTAAGAAAAGGACAAAACAGTGGCGTCCAGAGGAAACAAAGATGACATTGTGGGAAGATGCAAAAAATCTCTGTAAAAACAATGTGAAAAGTAAATATTGATAGTAAAAAATTAAATCGGCACCTTAAAAAACCCTAAAGGAAATCTGAAGCATGAGAAGAACAAACAGGACCATGTAAAAAAAACAACTTAAAATTAAATCAAATCGTGACATGTTGTTTTGTTTGGAATGTAATGCTTGCTCAGTTTATTATCCCGGAGCAGGAATCCTCAAGTTTTGGTCCTGGAGGGCCATAGTGACTGCAAGTTTTGGTTTCATGCCAGTTTCTTAATTAAAAAGTAATTATTGCTATGGAAGCAATCATTACTCAAGCAACTTTTTATTGTTTCATTTTCATTAACTCACTTGTTGTGGTTCTGAACCCTCAATTACTTCTTTTAATCTTTAATAGCCGTATTCTTTGCTTTTAATTGCTTCTCGTTTCCTTATCCAGCTGCCAATTGACAAATTGAGATACAAACAACAAAGGAACCCACAGTTCAGTACCTAACATGGTTCCATTTACATTTGGGTGGTCATCATGAAAAAAATAATTGGAAATGGAAGTGAAAAAAGGTGATTGACCTGGAATTTCTATTCTGGTCCAGTTCACAAATCATTTTGGTGATATTCTAATTAATGAAAGGTCTAGGAAATATAAAGAATGACCTGATGTGGCAGAATGAAAATGCTAGCTAACCAAAAAATTAACTAACAAGTTCCATTATCAATAAAGAATTTAGACATTACATTAAAACATAAACGGCGGTGCGGTGGCTGCCTTGCAGTAGGTGGATAAGGGTTTGTGTCCCAGGTCCTCCAGGTGTGAAGTTTGTATGCTTTCCCTGCGTCTGTGTGGGTTTCCTCTGGGTGCTCCAGTTTCTCCTCCCTGTTCAAAGACACGCAGTATAGGTGAACTGGTGACGTTAAATTGGCCCTAGCATATAAATGTTTGCCCTGCAATGGACTAACACCCCGTTGGGGCTTGTTCCTGCCTTGTGCCATGGGCTAGCTGGGATAAGCTTCTGAATGGATTAAATGGGTTAAAAAATGACATGATATTGAAACAGAAAACTGCAGCCACCACAGCTCTCCAGGACCAAATCTGAGCACCTATGTCCTGTAGATTTATTCTGAGTAGTTAAATTCGGTTGTTTTTTTTGTATTTGCTTAGTTAATTCAAAGGGGTTTGATCCTGTCAGATCTTTGTGTGTTTATTCAGTGTTGATTGATCCTGTCAGTTCTTTGTATCATTTAGACTGTAGTTTTATTTAGAAGATTCCAATCCTGTCAAATCCTTATATTTTTTGGTTATATCACTCTAGTCTTTTCCTGAAAGATCTCAGTATGCCATGTCTTTAATCTGGGGAATCAGATATGTTTCAGTATTCTACTGTTTTATATTTGTGTCTGGTCTTGTAAGTTAGGGTGCTCCAAGTTTCTGACTCAGAACTTTATTCAATATAGTCTGATTCTGTATTATTTCAGGGCCATGTAGCTTTATGAAGGAAATTCTGATTCTCTCACATTTTAGTATCTAGTAGGTTTACTCAGTGAAATCTGATCATGTCAGATCTCATATGTTGTACAGGGCAGGCATTACTAAATTTGATAAGATAAACTGGGGGCTAAACCATATTAGGCTGCTCCCCTGACATTAGCATGAGATTAAAACAAAAGAAAATCCAATGAGTCACATTTATAAGGACAAAAAAACTTATCAATGAGAGAGGTCAGAGGAGAATGGCTAGACTTATTTAACTTAATAAAAAGGCAACAAATACACAAATGACATCTCTTTACAATCTTAATGCACAGAAGTACAGCACTATAGCAGAAGAAGACTATGCCGAGGTCCATTCCTGTCAGTCAATCACATTTACATTTTACATTTATTTTCTTAGCAGATGTTTTTATCCAAAGTGACTTACAAAAGAGGTCAAGATAATTGAGTATAATTGGTCTAGAGACTGCTTGGGGACAAGTGCAACAAGACAAGGGTACAAAATTGACCATCACGTGTGAAAAGTGAGTTACAAGTCCTAGATTTACAAAAAAAATGTCAGACAGAAATTCATGAAATAACAGTCTTCAAACACCACTTGAACACATTGAGAGAGAGTTTTGAATGGAGGTGTGCAGCTCATTCCACCAGTCAGGAGCTACACATGAAAAGAATCTCAATTGAGATTTGATACCACACAAGTGGCATCACCAGACATCATAGATCAACAGACCTGAGTGGTTCAGAAAGAGCATAGGACCTCACAAGTGTGTCCATATGTATAGATGCAGATCCACTGGCCACTCTGTAGGCAAGCAACAAGGATCTGGACTTAATACATGCTTCTACAGGACGCTAGTCTAGTGGTATGAAGAGAGGAGTGACGTGCCCACCTTGGCTGGTTGAACACCAGACATGCCACATCATCTGAAGCAGCTTGGTGATATATGCTGGTGCTCCTGCCAGCAGAGAATTGCAGTATTCCAGCTGTGACAAAACCAGAGCCTGGACCAGGAAATGTGCTGTATATTCTGTCAGATATGGTCTGATCTTGCAGATTTTACACAGAGTGAATCTGTAAGACTGAGAGGCCATAGCAATATGGTCCTTGATTGACAGCTGGTCATCAATCACCACACCAAGGTTGCGTACCGACCTGACGAGTGTTAGTGATAATAAACCAAGCTAAATGGAGATAGGGTGCTGAATAGACAAATGAGCTGGGATAACAAGAAGGTCTGTCTTTGGGTTGTTGAGCTGGATATGGTATTCCTTCTTCCAGGTTGCCAATATCAGTGAAGCTCTGCAGAGATTTTAGCTGATACCATGTGGTCCTCTGGAGGGAATGACAGGTATAGTTGTACATCATCAGCTTAGCACTGACAGGAGAAACTATAGGGCTGGATGATTGAACCTAGACAATAGAGGGAAGAGGTGAGGGCCCATCATCAATCCTTGGGGCACACCTGTGCTCACCTAATGCACCCTTGATATCTCTTCATGCCAGGACACATGGTAGGATCTGCCCAAAAAGGTAGGACTCAAAACACCTAAGAGTTTAAAGTACACGTAGATGAAGATATAGTGGGCACCACTAAAACTACACTACTGAATGATGGTACAATTTAACCTGGTCTAATAAATATTGATTTCTGTGGCAATAGGCAGAAAGTAGGGTCAGAATAATGCATCACTGAACCTTTCTTGCTTCCTGTTGATGGTTCAGGCTGATGGTGGTAATGTAAAGGTGTAGGAATTGTTTTCTTGACAGACATCTCATTACCGAGTGAGTATCATTTAGTTGCAATAGGGTACCCAAAGAAAGGAGGATACATTCAATTTGATACAAATGAAAGACCTGAGTATAGCTATCCATATGGCCTAAAAAACTGAGATTTGCCAAACCTGGTCAAATTTATGCATTTAGTGTATAGTGCCAACTGTAGCCTTATCTTCATGTTCTTACCTAAAATGAGTGAAGTCAATGCAGTTGTGCTACTGTAGCCCATCTACTTCAAGGTCTGATACATAATGAATTCACAGATGCCTATCTGGAAACCATTGTTTTATAGAGCTCTGATTTGAGTATTTGTGTTCTTTTTATTAGCCTGGGCTAGTCTGACCATTTCTTCTCTGACTTCTAATGTTTGGTCTAATAACAGTTAAACCTACTGAACATGTCTGCATACAAATTAAAACACCAGTTACAACACCATTTAAGGCCATGCTACAACATTCTGAAAATAGAAATTTCTAATAAAAAACGTGTTTTTTCAAGATAAGAGTCAAGTTGTGAAGTTATACGTTTTTTTTAGATAGCTGCTCTCATTTCATTAATTCATGAACAAGCAAATGCATCTGATTTTGTTTTTCCTTTTTAAATATCTCATTTAATTCTGTAGTACTAGGGTGTTGTACTTTGTTAGTCATTATGAATGTAGTGAGAAGTCAAGCAAAATGACATCTTTTATTGGCTAGATAGATAGATAGATAGATAGATAGATAGATAGATAGATAGATTACAATATGCAAGTTTTCGAGGCAACATCTTGCCTGAAGAAGGGGTCTGAGTTGCCTCGAAATCTTGCATATTGTAATCTTTCTAGTTAGCCAATAAAAGGTGTCATTTTGCTTGACTTCTCATTTCATTTAATTCTGAAATACCTCTGATTGTTGGCAATTCATCCATCCATTTAGTTTCGAACCCTGAAATTGTGTGACAGACTACACAAGCCACTCTGGAGAATGTTGGGGCTACAACCTTGTGAATCCCTATTTAATTGCACAAAGTAAAGAAAATAATGGATGCTCAAAGGCACAACAAAAATGTCAGCTACAGTAGCCAAAGCACTGCTCTATCTGAGAATATAGAAAAAGCAAACTGGAGCTCCATCACTGTTGAATTTCAAGTCTCAAGGACACCTTCTGGTCGGCTGTCCTTCTTTATAGTGCCCAGTCCATAAGATGTAGGATTTGCTCTGGAAGTCCCAGGTGGTGATAGGCATCCTCACTGGGTGTTTCCACAGAGCTGTGGGAGAAGGAGGACAGGCTGTAAGCATTAGTGTCCCCTCATTACCTCAATTAATCCTTGAAGGTGATCCCAAGGTGTGCATATGTGACAACTCTTTTACCTCATTTGAAATTAGAGTGAGATGTGAACAGCATTTTCTTTTATTTTTTAATATGTGAGACTGTTTTGAATGTTTTGAGTCAACGCTTAAGTGACACCCTTCTCCTTGAATCTTTCTAGTAAGATTACTCCAAAGATAAACCAGTTTTGGTTCACACTTGGAATAATGTCCTCCTTACTGTTGATCCCAGATCTCCTTCAGCAGTGCTTCTTATTGATCTCACTGTTTCCTAAAGTTGGCTATAATACTTTTCTAAAGTTTTAACCATACATATGGATACATGCTACTTGTGCTTATACAGCTGCTTCTCTTGTCACAGGTAGCCTGTTGTTTTTGGTGTTAAATCAGTCTCTCATGTGGTGTGCTTTAAGATCTGATTTTTGGTAGCCTGAGGTTTAATGCCTTCCAACCTGATGGTGGGATTCTTGATTAGTTAACGCATTGTCCTTTGGTATGTGGATGATATACAGCTCTGTTGACCTCTTTCTTGGCATGTATCTTCTAGATAGATAGATAGAGATAGATAGATACTTTATTAATCCCAAGGGGAAATTCACATACTCCAGCAGCAGTGTACTGATAAAAAACAGTATTAAATGAAAGAGTGATAAAAATGCAGGTATAACAGACATTAACTTTGAATAATGTTAACGTTTACCCCCCCGGGTGGAATTGAAGAGTCGCATAGTGTGGTGGAGGAGCGATCTCCTCAGTCTGTCAGTGGAGCAGGACAGTGACAGCAGTCTGTTGCTGAAGCTGTTCCTCTGTCTGGAGATGATCCCATTCAGTGGATGCAGTGGATTCTCCATGATTGACAGGAGCCTGCTCAGCGCCTGTTGCTCTGCCACGGATGTCAAACTGTCCAGCTCCATGCCTACAATAGAGCCTGCCTTCATCACCAGTTTGTCCAGGTGTGAGGTGTCCTTCATCTTTATGCTGCCTCCCCAGCACACCACCACGTAGAAGAAGGCGCACACCACAAGCGTCTGATAGAACATCTGCAGCATCTTATTGCAGATGTTGAAAGACACCAACCTTCTAATGAAGTATAGTTGGCTCTGTCCTTTCTTGCAAAGAGCATCAGTATTGGCAGTCCAGTCCAATTTATCATCCAGCTGCACTCCCAGGTATTTATAGGTCTGTACCCTCTGCACACAGTCTCCGCTGATGATCACAGGGTCCATGAGGGGCCTGGTCCTCGTAAAATCCACCACCAGCTCCTTGGTCTTGCTGGTGTTCAGGTATAGGTGGTTTGAGTCGCACCATTTAACAAAGTCCTTGACTAGGTTCCTATACTCCTCCTCCTACTCACTCCTGATGCAGCCCACAATAGCAGTGTCATCATCGAACCTTTGCACATGGCAGGACTCCGAGCTGTACTTAAAATCAGGTATGATCCTGTTTTGCCTATAGAACAGCCCAAAATCTTCAAGACATGGATTCAGTGAGATGCTGGAAATATTTCACATGCAGTTTACTTCATATTGATTATTAATAGAGTCACACAGTTCCTGCGGATGTTAAATCCACATTTTTATGATGTAAATATCCCATTCCACCTTATCCCAAAGGTTTCTGGGGACTGTGCAGGCCATTGCTGTAAACTGAAGTCACTGTCATGTTTGCAGAAGCATGTAAGTTGATGTGTGCTTTGTAATGTGGTGCATTATTCTGATGGAAAAACCCATATCACAAAAGTTAGCAGTAAGAAAATGCATGTGATCAGGCACAATATTTAGATATTCTGTGGCATTCAAATGACAATCGGTTGGTATTAAGGAGTTCAGAAACACCATTATGAATAACAATATTTACCTGACTCTTCACACAAGCCAGATGGTTCATGTTCTTGCAAATTCTGACTCTACAATCTGTGTGCCATAGAAGAAATCGAGATGTGTCAAAAATGTTCTAATTTTCCCATTCTTCAGTTGCCTATATAGTCTTTTGCTGCAGTAGTCCATGTGCTTCAAAGTCTGATGAGTAGTTTATAAAGAGATACCCTTCCGTGCACAAACTGTTGTTAACAGATGTTATCTGAGTATTTATGGTGTGATGGACGGCACACATCGACTGGCATCCCAACTGGGATTGTACAAAGATCCTTACCTGGCTGGGTGGCCAGTACAATGGAAGGACTGGGGGAGATATACACTGATAAATATTTTCTACACAACATGGTAGGAGGCTTCCATGGGGGGCACAAGGTGGCGCAGAAGGGATTTA
The DNA here is from genome assembly GCA_026402145.1 of Polypterus bichir lapradei. NCBI lineage: Eukaryota > Metazoa > Chordata > Cladistia > Polypteriformes > Polypteridae > Polypterus > Polypterus bichir. The sequence continues at coordinate 88,770,728 of JANRMT010028174.1, forward strand.
CAATCCCTACGTTTGGGACTTCTGATTGGCCCGGAAGTGCTTCCATGGGTCTGTGCCCTAGCACTGCAACTACTCCTGGGTCTGGCATAAAAGAAGCTGCTCAACATCATCCAGTTGAGTTGGAGTCTGGAGGAAGAAGGACAAAGTTCGCTTGAGAGGTGTGGAGAAGAATAGAGAGAAAGAAGAAGAGAAAAATAATTGTGTTGTCTTTGCCACTATTAAAAAAGAAGCCTTTTTGTCACGGTAATATTTTATAATAAACCATTGATGTGAACCCAGGACATATAGTTGTGCTTGGGGTTTGGGGTGCTGCAATTCCTCCTACTGGTCACAGTGGCCATTCAGCTCGCCTGAATAAATCGAGTCATTCTCCTCTCACCTCCTTCATTAACAAGGTACTTTCTCCCACAGAACTGCTTGTTTTTTCTTGTTTATCAAACCTTTCTCTATAACAGGGCTGTCCAAAGGCTGCAGGTTTTACCTACTACCACTTTTTTAATCAGTAGCCAATTTCTGCTGTTAATTGGCTTCTTTTCATTTTAATTCCTATGTTTTTAAGTCCTCTGAATGTTTTTCCCCCAAATGGAAGCCAAACAAAAATGAAGGTGAAGTGAGCCAACAGATGAGCAGCTAAGTCGGGGTTTCAAACTCCAACCAATTTCACTTTGACTAGTTTCTTAATCAGAAGCCAATCAGTTTTCTTTTTTTTCTAAGAGCACCATCAATTTTTTTTTGTTTACTTCAACAGATCCAGCTTACTGAAACCTTCACCTTTCTTTATTTTCGGACACAGGTTAGCTGTTCATGTGTTGGCTCATTTTGTATCACACTATTGTTTGGCTGCTAATTAAGAAAAAAAGAAACAATTGAGGGGTCTGACTGTTGAATTAAAATTATGGGAAAAGAAGTTAATTAGCAGCAACACCTGGTTACTAATTAAGAAAAGGGGTTAGAATGAAAACCTGCTGCCACAGAATCCCAGGATAAAGTCACTTTTCAGTGACTTTAAATTCCTCTTTTTCGTCTACTGCACCTCTTAAATGTGGTGTTCCTCAGGGATCCATTTTGGGTCCTATCTTATTCTCTATATATCTTCACCCTATTGGAGCTATTTTTAGGAAATGTAACATTTCTTTTCACTGCTATGCTGATGAATCACAGGTTTATATTCCTGTCTGCAACTCTGCAATAAATCACATGCACAACTGTCTTTCTGAACTAAGATCCTGGATGGATAATAATTTTCTTGATCCAAATCAAAATAAAACGGAGGTGCTTATAGTGGGTCCATCAGCTAAAGCCCAAATTGGTCTTGGACTTCTCGGCTCTTTCTCTGTCTTTTGCAAGCCTCAAGTCCGCAATCTTGGTGTTATCTTTGACAGTAACCTCTCTTTTGAGAAACAAGTTAATTCTGTAGTCAAGAGTTGCTTTTTCCAGCTTCGTCTATTAGGTAAAATCAAGCCTTTTTTTATCTTCAAAGGATCTTGAGAAAGCTACTCGTGCTTTTATCTTCTCTCACCTTGATTACTGCAACTCGCTGTATTCTGGGATTAGCAAATCCCTGATACGCAGGTTACAGTTGGTCCAGAATGCTGCCGCTCGCTTTCTGGTTGGGGCAAGAAAGTTTTGAATTGATTTTAAAATGTTGTTGCTAGTTTTCAAATCTTTACATGGGCTTGCTCCTGCCTTTTTATCTGAATTGTGTGCTTTACATCAGCCATCCAGAGTGCTTAGATCTTCTGGTCAGTTGTCTCTTGTTGTCCCTCGTACCAAGTGTAAAACTAAGGGAGACAGACAGGGCTTTTGCAGCTCTTTGAGGAACTCTTTACCTCATCACATAAAGGAGTCGTCTACAATTGAACTGTTCAAAACGAGATTAAAGACTCATTTCTATTCACTTGCATTCCGTGACCTTCAGTAATACTGACGGTTCCCTCATTGTGAATATGTAACATTACTTCTATTTATCATTTATTTTATTTATGTTTCATTTATTTTGTTTCTATTTATGTTTTTTTATGTTATGTTTTTATGTTTTTCCTTATTTTTTTTGTAAAGCACTTTGGCCACAGCATTCCTATGTTGTTTTAAATGTGCTATATAAATAAAGTTGACATTGACATTGACATCCCTCTGAGGTCACATATGAACTGTTAAAATCCAGGGAGGGAAGCTGTTTAGATGCTGAAACCACCATGTCTGCCTCAACACACAAACTAAAGTCGATGTTGCTTAGATCACATATCTTGCCCATTGTAAAGAAACAAACAAACAAACCTGTTGACAATGGCTATATACAATACAGACTGAGTTGCAGCCACACAAGTGACTGTTCAGAGAAGCATGTTATAAAAACGTATTCACTACCTTGCAAGCTTTTACAGTTTATTGTTATACATTGAATATCAGTGGATTTGGTTCGCCTTTTTGGTGATGATCAACAGAAAAAGACGCTTTAACATCAAAGTGAAAAAGATCGCTGCTAAATTAATTCCAATCATAAAAACATAAAATAATTACTGACAGAAGTATTCAATCCCTTTTAATATGACACAGCTCAGTGATCACTGCTGCAGCCAATTGGATTTACGCATCACATAATCAGTTCAATTGAGACCACCTGTCTGTAGTTAGGGGTTTTCAATTGACTGTAATATAATTACACCTTATCTGGAGGGTCCAACTTGTGGTGAGTCAGTATGGTGGCCTAATCTACGCATTGAAGACAAAAAAAACACTCCAAGCAACTCGGTGAAAAGCTCAAGTCAGGGGAAGAATACAAGAAGATATACAAGTCACAGAATATTCCTCAGAGCCCAGTTAATTCAGTCAATAAGAAATGGAGCAAGTATGGCACAGCTGTAAATCTGCAAAAACTGAATTATCCTGTAAGATGAGGATGGGAGGGTGGTCACCAAGAAACCTAGGTGGTGGTAACTGGGCAGACTGTTGCTACAACTGTTGCCAGGGGAATTAATTAGTTGAAGCTGTATGGAGGAGTGGAAAAGAGAAAGCAGCTCTTAAAAAACACACACACCTGACATCTCAGCAGAAGACACATGGGAAGTCAGCTAGCAGAAGGTTCTATGGTCTGATGAAACCCAAATTGAGCTATTTGGCTGTCAGACTAAACTGGTGAAAGCAAAACATTGCACATTATCAGAAACACACCATTCACACCATGAAGCATGGTGGTTGCAGCATCATGCTGTGTTACTACTTCTCTGCAGCAGGCCTTGGAAGGCTTGAGAGGGTAGAGGGTAAAATGAATGAGGCAAAAAACATGGAATTCTGCAGGAAACCTACACTTTGGGAGAATTCCAGTGAGACAATGACCCCAGCATAAAGCAAAATCTGCACAGGAAAGTCTTCAAAACAACAAGGTTAATGTCCTGGAGTAGCTGAATCAGTGTTCAGAACTCATTATCTGAAAATTTGTGTCTGGACTTGAAATGGGCCATGCACTCACGATATCCATGCAACCTGACAGAGTTTGAACAGTTTTTCAAAGAAAAATTGGGAAAAACTGCAGTGTCCAGAAGTGCAAAGCTGATACAGACCTGTGTACATAGACTAAAGACTGTCATGGATGCAAAAGGTACATCTACTAGGTACTGGCTTAAACGGGTGAATACTTATGTGATCATTTATTAAGCTTTGTTTTCATTGTCACATTAAAGAGTCTTTCATGTTGATCAGTATTGTTGATCAATATCAAAGAAGCCTAACTGAATACTCTGTGATTCAATGTTGTATAACAAAAAATATGAAAACTTCCAAAAGATTGAATACTTTTTATTGGCACTGTATGTTAACTAGCAGATGGTTGCTGAGTGTATAGTCTGCTTTATCTCTGATGGGACTTTTCTCTTCTTTGCAAACACTTTCAGTTAGTTTAATAATAATAATAATAATGGGATTATATAAAATAAGGATTGTTTAACATAGCATTTTCTGATCTTCTTTGCATTTCATCTGTGCTATTGTTCTTATGAATATTAGTAAAATAAAGTTTAAAACAGAACAAACATGGGCTGAACTGTTCAAGTGCATCTTTTTTTTTTTTCTTTCAAAGTGGCAGCTTCCACACAACTTGACCTTGGGCTATCATATTGCTCTGAGGTTAGGCATCAACAAAGTATTCTCGAAATGACTTCTCGCCCTACTACCAAACAGCAACTCTCTAGACCTTCTGACTGTTCATTGATTCTGACGTGTGACACAGCATTTCAATTTACCATAGCCTTAGCTGTTGACCCAACTAAGTGTCTTCTCTTTCCGAGTGATCTTTTTCCTTTTGCTCTGGCAAGTCACTTTTTCTTACAACTTCTCTCTTTTTTTCTTCTGAGCCTTTTAACACAGTTGGTATTTGGCATTGAACTGCTAAGAACCTGTCCGGCAGAAGGAGCACAGCCCCTCTGTAAACATCTTCCCCTTCTGATGGGGTACAGCAAGCAGGACAGAGCAGAGTTGAGGGACCCTGCTGAGGCGACGCCCCCGAAACGTGGCTCCTAGAATGAATGTGTGCATTGTCCTCCCTGTAAACAAAGCTGTTATTGATTTCTACCAAACACAACTTCTGATGTTTCAGAGATTTCCGAGAATGTACCCCCCCACCCCCAAAGCCTTCAGTCGGTGTGGCTTTGAGAGAAGAGCCCGCCAGAGAGTCGCTAACGAGAACCATACGTTGAGAGGCCCTGCCCCAACTACCCCCCCTTTTCCCAGCCACAGGAAACGGGGCGGCTGCAGACCAGCAGGTCTGGCTGAGAGTCACTTCCTGCACACACAAGGCAGGCTCCAGCCACCACCCCCCCACCAGCCAACTCTCCACTAACAGCCGGGCAGCAGCCGATAAACAGGAGGGAGCAGCCCTCAGCCTCACTTCCTGCACTTCCTGAGGTGACATGGAGAGGGGAGAGAGAAGCGAGTGAAGGGGAAGAGGCAGGAAGCTGAGCGGCTGCATGTGCCCACAGGTTGGTAGATGGACACAGAGGGACCGCTGGCTGCTTTGCTGGCCGGTTTTGAGGATGGAGGATTTTTCCCCAGCTCGTCTCTGGCATGTCATGAGCTGGCTTAGCTGACCACTGGCAAGCATTGAGATTTTTGGACCCCTTTCCCATGTTCCAGAACTTCCAACTGATGCTGCTGCTGCTCTTGTAAAGACCTTCACGGATCCCTCATGAAGAACAAAGCTGCAAAGCAGAAGAGCAAAGGCAAAGGCAGTGGCAGTGCTTTTGGCTGCGACCTGACTGAGCACCTCCAGAGCTCCGGGCATGAGGGTGAGTCTGATGGGGTTAAGGGTGGAGGTGACTGCTCATCAGAACCCGCCTTCATTGAGTTGTCTGATTGTACTTGAAAGCATTCACAGGTATGGGGTAACTGCTTGTTCTGGGTGACCTCAGTCCTCAGATTTTTAGATGTGTTCTGCTTGCTTCCTGTTGTGGCGAAAGAGCACAGGCATTCGGAGTCTGTGAAGAGTATGACTGATCTGAGATCTGGTGTGCGAGCTTTCTAAATGGGTAAAGGAATATAGCGGAAAACTCTCACCCGGTACTTGGCTCTTACACCATGCTTAATGACTAATGAGTCTCAGATGTGAAGGTGAATCTTCCATCTGCTGGGAATCCTTGATATACCGAATATTCATTGCGTCTCAAATGCGCAGCTGCAGAAAATCTAAATGTGTCATTTGAAGTCCATGATAGCAGCTTTGGGTGATATGTATGTGTGTGAGCTGTGAACCTCCTGGCACCACTGAACACAGTTCAGAGGTCAGAGAAGTGGTGCCGCAGCTGCTTTCATCTGTGACCAGCTGAGAAAACAAGAGTTTTAGTCTCAACTGAAGTCTTTGAAATAGGAAAATTTGTAGCTCTTGTTTCATGCTTAACATCTTGGTGCCCTGCTAGAACTTGATCTTCCGTTATCCAGTTTTGCATTCCTTATGCCAGCTGATTACAGTGAAGAGGTGGAGCTCGGCAAAGGCAAAAGCACCTAATGAATGGTTGAGGAGATCTACACTGGTAGTAGTGGTTGAGTTCAGTGGAACTACTTTTTGAGTGGGGAAAGCCTGTTGCACTTGAGGCCTGCGTGGAACGTGCAGGGATCATAAATAGATAGTTGAAGATTGAGGTCTCAGGAAAAGGCAAGGCACTAACCTGGTGGTTTGATAAGGCTGTTTTGTGTGAGAGTGTGTGAGTATTTGGGCCTGCTGAAAAAATCAGTGCAGGAATTCCCAACAGTTGTACAGATGAAATCCAGTGCCCAGTCGATTTGCAGAATCAACCAAAGTGATTCCAGGTTACTAGAAAATATGCCAGTCTGGCCTTCTAGTAGACACTCCAATCAAACACTTTGCCTAAACACACATTGGCCGGTAGAGAGATTATTAATTGGCCCTCAGAAACAAGTGCAAAGTCTCTAGTTGTTTAGCCTATGGCGTTCTAGTAAACCAACACCATCTCATCCACACGAATGGATGTGCAGTTCAGGAGCTCTAGTTTCCCACTGTTCAACAATGTTATGGACTCCCACAATGCACTTAGGGCCGTCGGGATAGCACTGGGTCTGAGCCATGAGTGCACAGATTGTGTTCCTGCAGCATGTTTACGTTGCTGCCCTTAGCCTCTCACTTCCTGTATATCAAGGCCGTGGTAGCTGAGGCAAATGCCAGGCCCTAGCAGCAAACAGGATGAGCATTCCGATAAGAAAACCGGCTTGTGTGGGGAGAATGGGGCCCCATGGGCCCCCTCCCATCAGATAGAGACGGGCATCTGGACAACGTGGGCGTGAGATGCTTTTGCCTCTTGGGGTCCTAAACCCCATTGAGCCACAGTGACTGAATAAGACTGATTGTTTCACTCGAATTGTATGACTTTTCCCAGGATGACTTACTCATTCTTTACTTCATTTACATATTGTGTCAAGGGTACAGCTTAATGGGCTGGGGGGATGAGTAGACCAAGGCAGAACTTTGCACTTTATGCAACATTTTTTTATTTTTCCTTTTCACATACACACACAGACACACACACACACACTTAAGCACAACTGGGTGGGACACTGAAGGAACACACATCAACCTAAAGAACAAAGCAAAAGCACAAAACCCTAGAGACTTGTGTGGGCTCGCTCAACCAAACAGGATATGTGTTGCCTAACACAGAACCCATCTTTTCTGCCTCCTACCAAATCACCTGAAGGGCCAGATTCTCTCTCATCTCTAAACCCTTTTCCTCCCATTTTTAACTGCTCATCCTCTTTACTGCTGAGCCATTTTCATTGGCCTTCCAGCTCTAAACTCGGTGCTCAGTATATTTTATAGCCTGCTTTCCTGTTTTGACCCAAAAGGTCTTACGCTTCTAAAGACTCCCAATTTCCTTGTGATCTGTAGCATTACTGATAAAATAAAGGATTAAAGGTGTCAAGAGGTCCCGCCGTCTAGTAATCACTGGTATTGCTGTCCCCCAACTGTGCTGTCCATTAAAGGACCATGGTCTTCAATCCCTTGTGCTTTTAAAGGAGGATTACTCAGTCACTTAAACTGAGCATGTCCAGCCCCATTCTTTCCATAATTTGAATAAGAGCACCACTATCACTCTTTTTGTCAAAATGTCACTTCTTTATGTTCCAAAAAGTCTTCTAGCCTTCTCCCTTATATTAGAACACAAATTGTTCCTAGTTTCTAGGAACAAACAATTTTCCTTATTGAAATAGACAAGCTCCTTTTTTGAGCCACCAGGTGTTTCATATAGCTAAAGGTCATGTCACATTAAATGACATTTACATAAACTTAGCAAATCCGAAGCAGTCAGTGGCTGGGTCTGATATACCCAGTGACTTATTCTAACTGGTCCACAACTAGCCCCTACTTTAGTTGTAGAAGTGGGTTCTGTGTATATGAATGCTAACAAGCAATGAATGCTCATGTGGAAGTACAATACATGGAATGCATCAATGAGGAATAAGGAATGTGGCTGTTTTGATCCTCACAAACAGAAGAGAAGCTCATCTGTCTGATGTCTGGTGCTTACGTACCGACAGAATGGAAATAATAAAAAAAAAGGGCCAAGACTGCGGCTGAACTCCACATACTTGTTAATCCTTTGTTCATCAGATAGCATGCTATTGGATGTCAGAAAAAGGGGCGAACATGGTTGTGCTGGAAAGTCATCATGCAGTTGCTATTTGACTTGTCCAGCATTTTCAGTCATGTAAATTAACATGGTCAAGCAACATGATCAGTAACTATAGACATTGTGTCTGACATATCCTATGACTAGAAGTCATGTAATGTGACATTGGCAAAAACCCTTCCTGCTGTGCGATGGCCCAGAACTGTCCATATCTAATAATGGGTAACCTGTCCCCACAAGAGCTCTTTATTTTATAGAAGATATTTGCATTATCAGCAAACAACGAGTTAGTCCTCAACATTGGAGTGAGAGTTGACAGGGTAAAGACTCAAGAACTTGTGAAAGGTGTGACATGTGGATGTTGGGCCATATTAACCTTAGTGTGTCCCATTGTTGTTTCACGTTAGCTGGTAATGGTTTTCTATTGTATATAGGTTGACAGGTGCTTAATGAAATCAAAATCAAGTGAGCAGGAAGGATGCATGTAGCTGAATTCCCAGTCACATTCATGGGACCATTCCAGGACTTCTGTAATCTTTTTTCACATAGCTTTACACTTTTGAGCAAAGACCATGCAGACCTTTTCAACATCCGTGCTCTGCTGCATAAAGGGATACCCCGAATTGACAATGATGTTAAGATATCTTGTGTTGCTCAAATGATGATCAACTCACATATGACCAAAACACACCCTGTACCATTTGTGGAAGACAGCCCGGACACAGACAGGCGGACAGCAATGGTTCAACCCACACACGTTTATTATACATAATTTCCTATTTACAACAGTGCACACAAACCCAAACAACTCCCCCAAAAGTCCAGGCCTCTACCCAATGCCTCTTTCTTCAGGCCGTCTCCATTCCTCTCCAACAAGACTTGGTCCTCTCCTCACCTGACTCCAGCCCTTGAATGGAGGGAGGTGGCCCCTTTTATGCTCACCCGGACGTGCTTCAGGTGCCTCCCGATTAGCTTCTACCGGCACTCCCCATTGTGGCGGAAGTACCGGCTGCGCACCCGGAAGCACTCTGGGTGTCCCTGGTCTTCTTCCCCCAGCACTTCTGGGTGTGGCGGTAGTGCTGAGGACCAGGGCTCCTCAGGCATTAGGGCATCCCCTGGTGGTGACCACGGGCCCCTATAGGGTTGAGCTTCCATGCTTAGATCCCGTGGTCCCCAAAGCCACCAGGGCAGTCGCCAATCCCTCCTCCAGTCCTTCCGGGCATCCCAGCTAGGTGCCGTCCCCAGCTGCTTGCCACACATTACACCAATACCAGTCTGCTTTACTGACACCCAGGAAGGTGTGTTCAAGTTTTTGCCACATCCTGACCTTCCAAGCATCATTAATCAGTAGGAAAAGGTATTCAACTAAGGAAATGTTTTAGAAATCTCCAATGCTGTGTGTGTGATTTTCAAGCCTTTGCAGCCATTTTCTTGGTCACCTGATAGTAAAAGTGTAAAATTGTTGGCTTGCTGGCTACCATGTTCCATTCACGATAGCATATGATAGGAAGTTCATTCTGATGTGCCATTGTAAATGGTAGTGTTCAGTTAGATGGCTGACTACACCTTATCTGTTATTCTACTTGATCATATATTATTATTAGTTGCAGTGGCGTTTAGAGGGTTGGGCTTTTGATGCTCTTTTTTTTTAATTTGGAAGAGGGTCCAAGAGGACCCCCAGTGTCTGATTCTACCTTGAAACAAATGTAGGGGGCTAAAGACCCTGATATCATCAATCTTAGAAACACATCTGATTAATAGTATTATTGATAGTACCCATTGGCCACTTTAAATCATTGTTTTTGATTGCAGGATGTAATTGGCTGGATGTTTTTTGGATGGTGATACAACAACAATGTCAACAACATTTATTTATACAGCACATTTTCATACAAAGAATGTAGCTCAAAGTGCTTTACAAGATGTCAAAGAAAAAGTTACAAGAAGGTAAAAAACAAGATTAGATAAGAATATAAATGAACATGTAACAAAGAAAAACAATAAATCCACGCAATCATATAACATACAGATATATGGTTAGTTAAAGGGTAGAGTCCTTATATATAATATCATAATGTAAGTCTCTAAAGATGAGTCCGGTGATAACGTCAGATGGTCAGGAGAAATATCTGCAGCATGTTTTCACTAGGCTAGAAGTGCTGTCATGCATTAAAATCCTGAAAGGGCTGATTTTAGTAATCGACCCATTCACAGACAGACATGCCCCATTTATAGCTACTTAAATACTTAGTGTTTCTTGTTTCTTGTGTTTCTTATCTTCTCACACAGGTGATCCATTGCTTTCTTCTGTCTGCACCTAATGCTCCAGTAAATAACAGAGCAAAGAAATTATTGGAAAAGGCAAGCATACCTAATAAAATGACCACACAGTTTGTAAGAGTGAACTGCATGCTGGTTAATTGACTGGAGACAGAGTACAACTATTAGGAGGCTGAGCACTGAAAGGACTGACTGGTCTTTTCTCATGTCTTCTCATATTCTTCAGGATTTGACATGCATGATTTGATTCTTGTGCCCCCAACACTTTGACCTAATCTTGGAATATCTTTTTAATAAAGTTATCTCATATATGCCCTGTTTACCACACGCCAGTGGTGACTTTTAATCTGATTGGCACAATGCACCTTTTGAGAACAGGTCCATTCTTTGGGTTCAAGAACCAACTCCCAGATGTTTAAACTATGATAAATGCCCATTGATAGGAATGTATTTTAAGGCTTAAATGATTTATCTAATTCTTCTTTTGAACATCTTTTGTAGCCAAAACTTAAGATCAGTACAGAGATTAAGAAAATGCCAGAAAAATGTGGAATGAATGGTGCTAAGCATATTTATATTATTTCTGGGACTTTAGCCTCTCTTTTGCACCATCATATATGAAGAATGCAGATCAACAATCTTAAGAGTCAAGTATTCTCCTGCTGTGATGCAAACGAGTCAAAGTAAATCCTCTTCATAGAGTAAGAATGGTGCTAGCCAATTCTTTAAAGTTTCTGTCTCTCAAGGGTATTGTAACTGTCTCATCTATTTTGCAGAAAAGCATGTTACTGTTATCTGCATGGCAATCCTCAGCACTGGCACTGGCTGACGAACAGGAAATACAGAATTTGGTTTTAATTAAAGTTTCATGTTTAATACTGTTTTCCTCTGTCTGTGACATTTTCATCTCCCTTTAGTCTAATTCGTGGACAACACACAAGTCCCAGGTATACAAGAGACACATGACTGATTGAGCTTCCAGATGTTTCCACTCAGCTTACAGCTATCTTCAGTTGTGGTCAGGGTGTCAGCCAGCTTGTCTGTTACAATGCAGAGGCTATAGTCATGATGCCCAGTGTGAGATAGGAAGATGGGCCTGCTGGAACTGGACAATGCACTATGTAGTGATTTCAGCTTGAGGTGCTGGACCAACATGGGACAGGGAAGGAGGTCTGTTGGTTGACAATCTGGAAGGTGATGTCTTAATAACTATCAAAGTGCTTGATTTTTTTATTGCACTCTGGTAACCATCGTCAGAAGGCTTTCATCCTGCTCTTTTTTTATATAGGAATATCCTTAACTAGCACTAGCCAGTGCTAACCCTTTCCTGGGTATATCAATTCTTTGAGGTACCAGAGGTTAAATTAATTTTTGACAAGTCAAGCCACCCTTGGTCGTGCCTGGCTCTGCCCCCTTGTTAAAAGTAAATGATCAACTTTCTCTTGCTGTGTTGAGCATCCAGAGATAGGGGTGAAACCTTAACCAGCTCTCATACTGGTAGTGCAACATACAATCTTAACTGGATAAAATGGAGATGTTTATCTTTGTCCTGCTTGCAGGGACTGGACTGGTCATCGCCCTCTCTGTTTCTATACACACTGGCTTCAGCTGCCCTTTTCCATTCAATGCCCCATTGCTCTCCTCATTCGCTTATTGTGTTTCCAATTGCATGATGGAAAAAAAGGCCACTGGCAGGAAGTCCAATGGCTTGCCAGGAAGTGAGTTCCGACATCAACAGGATGCATCCTGTGAGGAGGGAGAGGACAAGCACACACATTCCCAATGGAAATTAATGAAATTTCTTACTGGTTATTCTTTGTCTTCTGTGGGATTGTGTGTGCAACAGAGATGCAGGCTTCTAAACTGAGACTCATGCATTTTCTTCCACCTTTCTCACACCGATGTCTGCTAATATCCTAATGCCTGACAGAAGAAACATTGATGTGGAGCAGCCCACCATCCTGTTGCTGACACACTAACTTTAATGGCAATGAGAATGGCTTTAGCCCTGAGTTGGGCATATGCAGACGTGATTAACTATGAAACACAATAGGCATGACAATTATGAAATATTTTTAAATCTCCATTTTAGACTTGCTGTGCTGCTCTATAGCACCTTGTCTCCTAACCTATCCAAAAGCATCTCTTCTCACTTCTCTCCATCCTGAAGAAACTATTCTTCTGCTTTGTTCCAAAAGTCTCACCTTTCTTTTTGCCACCCTAGTTTATTCACGGATTTCCTGTGCCTGCTAGCCTGTGCTTGTTATTTTAGCGACACAATGTGTCAGTTTTATGACTCCTCCATTCCACTTCTTAGCACAGTGCATTATATTTGATGTAATGCCCTGTCTACTTGTGGAGGGTAGGCCTAGTGATTTTTAATGTCTCCAGCAAACTGAAGTTCAGTTTAACTCTCTGAATCAGACTGGGGAGTCTTGTGGGGAGCCAGTTTGGGTGTCAGTCCATTACAGAGCCATCTGAACAATGTCTACTCCATCCCAATTCGGATACTTGTTACTCCCATTAATTCTACATGGACATATTTTAGTTTTTAATTCCTAAATCTGCATCTTTTTCATATTCACTACTTTGGCTGCCATGCCAATTATAATCTTTGACATTGTCATTTTCCATCTGCTGTTCTTCTTGTAAATCAGCATTTTTCCTCAATTGCTGTATGCCTTTCTTACTATAAAGAACTCAATGTGATCTGCAGTATTAATTAAAAAAATCAAGGGCTGGCAAGCACCTGGCATCCCAAAAGACATGATCTGTCACTTGTGGTTTGTGCAAGTCTGCTTAACCCATGGTTTAGTCATTTTATGTCAGAAACTGTAGTTTATATCATCGAGTATTCCACACAGTCATCACTACTGGGGACATTACGTAGTTTGATTATGGTGAGCATGTGCATCAGTCTCTTCAGACAATTTCGACTCATATGAATCTCAACTTTTTTTTTTTTAAATCTGTCAACACTGTTGTTTACATCGCACATGATTTTGAAGTTTTGAAAGGTAATCATTGATAGCTGCTTTTACAAATCTGTAAGGATAGTTCAGGTTTTTCTGGCACTTGACTTCACCTTCATGAAGATTTGATTTTAGAAGTAAAATATTGCAGGCCAATATTTGTATTACAAACAATGAAACAGATGACTCATATCACGTTGAAAAAAATTGCAACATCCTTTCCCAAATGTGCTGCAGTTTTGTCAGACAACTATTATTTGTAATGATTAGAATTAAAGTATCAGCACATCCAGTGTTCAAACGAGAATCCTGAGCTATTGAATTGTGGAGAAATGTAAGGTGAATTTCATAGCTTGGGAGGAATTTCAGATACATCACTACGACCCCTATTCCAAGCAGCAATCAAAGCAATTGAAGCATGGTGGTTCTCCAAGACTAAGGAAATTCAAAGTCCAGGCCAGTGCTGGCAAGATCATGTGCACAGTTTAGACCACATTGATGGTCTCAAATGGACTAATTTACATCAATCAGGGAAAATACGCAAGGAAAGCTGTTGACCATCCCATCTTCCGCTTTATGACAATGTCCCCACTAGTAATGTGTGAGTTGCAAAGACTGCCTCTTAAAACTGTTGATTTCCAGATGCTACAGCCACACGATTCTCCAGACCTGGTCTTTTGTGACTATCATGCTTTCTCCAGTCAGAGTGGTTACCACTGTGAGGTACAATGTGACAATGATGTAGATGTCAAGACAGTCACAGAAAGCACTTGCACAAGTAAGTAACTATCTGAGTAGCACTGAAGCGCATTGTGAATATTAAAACAACTAGTGTTCATGCATTGCAAAATAATGTATATGCAAAAACAAGACACAAAAACTTTAAATGGAAGTTGTTTTGCTTGTATTTAGCAAAAAAAAAAAATCTGCCAACAGGGTAAGCAAAGTTTACTTGACAAGATTTCTTAAAGTAAGCTAAATAATTGTAAATGCTCATTTTTGGATAAGTCCATAATTCTTACAATAAGAAAAAGTAGAGTTGATGTCATGATTCAAAGATTTTATTTTTTGCAGTGTGGGAATAAAGATTGTTTGGTGTTGTGCATACTGACGGTATATATAAGGAAAGCAATAATGATTGTTTATTACTGCTATGTAAATAACATTTGTTTTGATTATTGACACATCTGAAGAGCGGCATAAAAATTGTACTTTACAGAAGTCTCATTCAATTCACATTTTGTCTCTCCACTTTCCCTTTGACCATTCTGCCATTACAAACATCAGGTAGAGGACAATTTACTACATGACTTCTTCCTCCTTTTTTTCTCTGGCCTCCTTGAGCCACCCTTCCACAAAAGCAGTTCTGTTAAAGACTGTGCTGCTCCTTCTGTTCATCAGCACCCCTTCTTTTCCCATAGAACTCTCTGCCTTTCCCCAGGGGCTTGAACAGACCACTGTTACACTTTATTTTTATAAGCAAGCTTTTTTCTACTGAATTCATATGTTGCACTGCCGTACAACCCTTTTACGTCTTTAGTGTTCTAAGACTTTACACAAATTAAGATCCCTATCCTTTATTCTCAGCCTTCATCTCTTTTACCAGTCCAAACCTCGTTTTCGCTCTGATAATTCCTAACTGTCTTTCCATCCATCCATCCATCCATTATCCAACCCGCTATATCCTAACTACAGGGTCACGGGGGTCTGCTGGAGCCAATCCCAGCCAACACGGGGCGCAAAGCAGGAAACAAACCCTGGGCAGGGCGCCAGCCCACCACAGAACTGTCTTTCCTCTGTCCAATAACCCTACACTATTCTCTTTCGGCTACTCTACATCTCCGTAACTTTTCCCACACTCCTTTACAGTGCCAGCGCTTTCAAAGGTAACATCTTTGGATCTAAAGAACTAGAGGCTTTAAGAAGAATACTCAGCACTGCCTCTGAAAGCTCTGGAAGAAGTTTGCATGGTCTCACCCTGAGTGCTCAAATTTAATGTTAGGGTGTGGCCACAAATTCCATTTTAGCTCCATCACTTATTTGTGTAAAATCCCAGGAACATGCTTTTGCTTTAACAGTATACGTCTGAGTTCATTTATTTTCCATGGCAAAACTCCACGAGGTGGCTGAGCCTGACAGACTAAATCAGGATGAGCTCCACTGGGGTACATGGAGCAGCTGAGCTTTTGATATGGATGTTCAAGAGAAACTGCTGGGTGGCAGTTAAAAGCTGTGATCTAAAAATAAGACCTCCAAATTAGAGGAAGCGGCTGCGGGAGTTTACTGAAGGGTATGTTTAGTGACTGAGGCCGACTCCCAAAACCAGTTTCTATAAGAGGAAGCGCTGGTACAAGATGTAAGTCATGGGCGTGCTGGCCTTGTCTAAAAGAAACAGCTGGTTTGTCACTTCCTATGAACTTGAGACTTCATTGGCTGCCACATGCTGCATTTACTGCCTTGCTTGTAGCCGCTGAGCTGAGATCCACAGAGCTTGGCGCTGCTGTAATGGGTTAGTAAGCTGCTTCCCAAAGATCTAAACTGAGTAGGAGAACGTGACTTGTATCCATTCCTTATTTCACTAACTCGGGGTTATAGGTGTCCATGAATATTTCACTCTTGTACGGAAGAAACAGCTTGTGTGTCCTTAAAGAGAATCTCCTGTAATACAGATAATGTCTGAGACTCGCCAATTCCATCATGCTGAGATGGAGAACTGCTTGTCAGTTCCAAATTGTGAAGAAAATGTCTACACCACAGCTTGGAAAAATGGATTCTTGGAGTAATCAGTCGGTATTTATGGATGCTAAGAATAAGTCAGGATGCTGGGTTTTTTTTTTTTTGCAGAAAGAAGTTGAGGGGTTAGATTTAGTCAGTTGCAAACCTCAGCTGCTAGTGCCACCACCTCACAGATCCAGCATCCTGGATTTAAAATACACAGTTTGATTATTGATTGTGTGGGATTTCTTCCAGGTACTCTAGAATTCCTTCAATATCACCTAAAATTTGCAAGTTCACATCATCCTGTAAAAGCGCTTGATACTCCTTTTTATATTACACTAGACAGAAGCATGTTGATCATGCTCTAAGGCAGTAGGTAGCACTGGTGTGCAAACTGTAGCACACAGGGTAAAAAAACCCATTTGGACCCCCAGGGTCAAAATTTTGAGTTCCAAAGTAGCCTGTCTTGTCCGTATAGTCCTAAAGAGCAACTATTGTAAAATGTGGTGTTGGATTGTATGGGTAACAGAAGGATAGACCTTGTGTTATATATATATATTATCTACTATATATATATATATATGTTACATAGTTAACTGTCAAATAATGCAAAGAGTATGCGACACATGTTTCGCCCTATTTTGGGCTCATCAGGTGTACACACTCCACTGCACCCCTCATCGGGGATCGAACCTCGGACGTCAGCGTTAGAGGCAAAGGCAGTTTACGTTGCGCCACGGCGTGTGGTTCATTTACTTGACAGCCTGGAGATCGGAGTAATTACATACATAGCATTCAAAATCTGAATCACAATCTGATTGTATGGGTGGTCACCTATCAGGTAACGCGTGTGGTTGGTCTGCAAGTCGGCAAACATCAGCCATGGGTGCCCTCTCAGTTGCGAGAAGCAGATCATAAAATGTCACCCATACAATCAGATTGTGATTCAGACTTTGAATGCTATGTATATATACAGTGCATCCGGAAAGTATTCACAGCGCATCACTTCCACATTTTGTTATATTACAGCCTTATTCCAAAATGGATTAAATTCATTTTTTTCGTCAGAATTCTACACACAACACCCCATAATGACAACGTGAAAAAAAGTTTACTTGAGGTTTTTGCAAATTTATTAAACTCTTTGTGCTTATTAAACTCTTTGTGCTTATTATTACTTTAAGGCTGTCAGTCCTGTTAATCTAATTCTAATCATGGTTGGTCTAATTTATATTTCCTTAATACAAAGATATTGTGACTCTCCCAAGGTGTCCTGGCACCTACACTGTTATCAGCCCTGAGATGAGAGTCAGTTCACTTCTTGAGAGCTTGAGTACTTCAGTGAGTCACTCGTATGTGAAAGGAAGCTATAAGTCTCTTGGTTGCCTAATGTCCACTGTCTTTGGAATATACTTAAGAACATACTTAATGGAGCATAGTG
Organism: Polypterus bichir lapradei; assembly: GCA_026402145.1. Lineage (NCBI taxonomy): Eukaryota > Metazoa > Chordata > Cladistia > Polypteriformes > Polypteridae > Polypterus > Polypterus bichir. The sequence goes on from JANRMT010028174.1 coordinate 88,788,271, forward strand.
CATGGAGTAGTCACTAAGAAAGCCATTATATTAAACAGGGTTTGTTTGGATATCTGTGATATAAACAGAGTGTTGTAGACAATGAGTTCACAGTATAATTAGAGATGACAGGGAGAACTAATGGTTGTGAAATAGGTGTGTGTGGAAATGATTCTCTAGGCAGCGACCTCCCTAATGAGCATTGCTCTTTGCAAAAGACTACATGCTAAAGGCATCATGAGAAGACATTAACCATCAATAAGCAGATATTTACATGCCTGTTTTCCTCTTTTAGATATAAAGTCCAATTTTAGAAATGCCTAGTACATCATCTTGGAAAGAACAAACTATGTATCATAGGTGCATTTTGAAACCACCTGCTGCCCCACTAAAAGAGTTTCTATCAAGGTCTTAGGAAGGAACAAGCGTTAGCATTACTTTTTTTGACTCTGTCGGCCCAGTTGCTGCCATTGCTGAGTCTGCACATTCCTTCTTTGTCTAAATATGTTTTCTCTGGGTCCTCCAGTTTTCTCACACACATCCCTAAAATGTAAATGTTAAGTTAGTTAAGTCTCTAATTTTGTCACATCATAAGTGAGGTTGTTTGTGTGTGTGTGTGTGTGTGAACGTACCTTGTGATGGGCTGCTGTTTTCTCCTGAATTGTTTCCAGCTTTGGGCCCAGAGCACCAAGAATAAGCTTTGTCTCTCCAGCACCCTCTCATGAGAAAGTAAGGTTGAGAACATAGACAGATTTGAGAATCTAACCCACATTGTGCGTGGTATGTTTCTATATGAACCTAGTCCTCTGTAGAACTAATCATTTGTACCCAGGGGATAGTGAAGTTCAGTTTGTGATGTATTCTTCAGATTCTATTGACTGTACCTTAGAGCTAAGCAAGTCGCTGTGCTGCATTTTTATGTGAGTAATGCAGGGTTCTGTTGAAGAAACACAGTGTGCTAGAACAATGCATTCAGTGCTTTGAAAAAGCCTGGGCTCTTCAGTATCCTGGAAACTTGGAGTGCCAGCTGACCTCTTTACACGTGCTCCCGTGCAAAGAGGAAATGCAAGGGGCAGCACTGGCAAGTGGCACATTACTTCAGGGTGACGTAAACCTTTCCCCCTCATTTGTGTCTTGCAGTTTTCAGGGTATGTGGTTTGCTTCTCCATCTGAGTCATTTAAACAGTTTTGGATACTGCAAAGCATTTAGTCAAATAATAGCTGACTGAAATACTGAATGTAAAGATGGCATTACAAAGAAACCAAGCAAAATGATAAATCAAAACCTCCCGGTTTCAATCAAAACTAACTGTCTGCTCGTATGCCAGTTATTCTTAAATGTTTTTATGATTTGATCTTTCAACATGTGTTATTTAACTTGCTATATACTTCAGACAGTATGGCCTGTAATTTCTTGAGTTTTGTTGTTTTCCATATGTATACTGTAGGTGTAAAAACAGAGTATTGTGATAGGGTCAAACTTTAGACTTCTGCTTTTCAACCGATTTTAGGAAACCCTGAATATGAGTAATGTGTGCATGTTATGAGCATGCGTATGTCCACCTGCTAGTGTGTCTAAATATGAGTCCATGAGCACAATCACTCAAAAACAAATTGCTCAGTCCAAATGAAACTTGCTATTAACATTATAAAATACCAGAAGCCCATTGACTGAGGAAGTTTGCTTTAGATGTTGTGCTCCTTCAGTTTAATTCCCTCATTACAATACTGATTAATATATTGCTTTCATTGGACTTCATTACAGTAAAGAACTGAATCGAGATAGGAGAAAAAGCTGTGGTTTGGAAAAAATCATTTGGTGGCACAGATCAGTCAGATACAATAGCATTAGATCTGTCTTAGCAGTGCATGTTGAATCACGGCCAAGCAGAAACATCACATAGTGGTAGAGTTGCTCTTAATTTGTTGTTATCAGAGCTGGCCTATCCATTAGGTGATGTAGGCGGCCACTTTGGGTGGAGTCATCTGAGGGCATCATTTATGAAATTTAAGGGACAGGTGCTGTGGACACAGAGGTGAAACTCCTGCGTCATCTGACTATTTATGACAGTAACAGTACGTGCACTCTTTAAAGTCCGCAGTATAAACACAAAGGGGTGGTGTTTGTGGTACTGGCGCTGGACAATAATACTGACTTGGTGCTATGGACAATGAGGGATGACATCTGTCCACCCCGTCTAGTACTCCAAATAGGCACTGGCTGTTATAGAGGACAAATGAGTTTGCAGAGAGATGTAGCATTTAGTGAGAATTAACTTATGTGACTTGCTTTTTGAATTGGACATTTTTAATATAAATGATGTATGCACCCCGAGATTATTCCTATATTAATTAGGATTTTTGTGTTTCTTGTAAGCCAGTCACAAATGAGCAGTTGGAATCAAATGACTGTATAACCAAAAGAAATTAAAAAATGTTAAAAAAAAAAAGTGGTCCTTTAGATTCAACAGATAAAAGTTTCCTTTTTGCACCTGAGTTATGTCATTTTCATCATGACAGCAAAATACATCCATTACATTCACACGTGCATTTATAAAAGCATGGCACCAGATTTATTAATATGTTTTTTAATTAATAATCATTTTAAGGTCTCATTAAGTTGTTCTTTCCCATTCATCACTCATATATAGTCAGTGTCAAGCTGCATAATACAAAGGGAGACCCAAACATTTTGGGAATTGGTCAATAGCACAGGAGTAGGGTGTCATTAACTCTCAAACTCTGTTTAATTAACTCTCTGGCTAAAGGCTCCAGGCTGGTAACTCGAAGGTTGCTGGTTCAAATCCTGGCAGTGCTACTCCTTTGGGCCCTTGAGCAAGGCCCTTAACCTGCAACTGCTACAGGGAGCGCTGTACAAATCGCTGACCCTGCACTTTAACCACAAAAGTTGGGGTATGTGACAAATGACAAATTCCTAATACAAGAAATTGTCAGTCAGTCAGTCATTATCCAACCTGCTATAACCTAACACAGGGTCACGGGGGTCTGCTGGAGCCAATCTGAGCCATCACAGGACGCAAGGCAGGAACAAATCCCAGGCAGGTCGCCAACCCACCGCATCAAGAAATTGTATATGGCGAATAAAGGATTATAAATCACTGAAACAAAATCACTAGTTATCAAATACACTGCTAGATATCTTGATAATCCGGTTAATCAGTCCAACAAGTGGCACCATGCAGAGTTGATCGAGTGTGTACTTCTAGCATTGATTCTTCAATTGTGCCCATGACTTGGCCTGTTTTTCTTTCTCCAAACCCACCACGGCAGATTTTCAAGAGAAAATGGTGATTGTGTTTCTCGCCATTAGTAGACTTTTTCATAATACAGACTGTTAATCAATGACAGTAAATTGAACTGCTGAGACATCTTCAGGAAAGCATCAGGAAAAGAATGTTCAGTGAAGTGACACATGCAAAAATGGATTTTGCACCATGACAGCTCACCTGCACAGATCACGTTGTCGGTCAAAGAGTTTTTTAGCCAAAAACAATGTGCTTGACAGATACCATTCCATTTGACACCTTTTTCTTCCTGAAATTAAAGTTTAGACTGAAAGGGAAAAGATTTGCCATTGTGGAAGAAATCCAGGAAAAAATGTAGATGCTGTTGACATGGTAACACATAATGAGTCATGGGAAAGGTGCGTTACATCTCAGTGAGAGCATTTTGAAGGTGACTGAAAAGTAATTGCTGTAAATCTTATAATAAAGGTTTTTTTAACAAATCCCCCAAATATTTCAGGTGGCCTGGACTTTGTCAGGTTTCATTTATTTGACCCTTCACTGTTTTGGTTTTTCAGTAGTTCTCCAAAAATGCACACTTTACAACTAAACTGCAAAAATAAACATGCAAAGCCATCAGACTTTCCTATGGTGGAACTGGGCCACATTATATTACAAATTTTATAAAGTGCAGCATTTCTTCTGGATCCAAGTATACAGTAAATACACCTACTCACAGGCTCCAGCCTTCCCTTCAAATGTGAGCTTCTCCGTATAGCTGTGCTCGTGCTACATGGCGATTAGTTGGTCCAAATATTTGTCACTGTGGATGCTATAAGTGCTGTTGCCCTGTGAAACCCACCAGACAGACGTTTAAAAGCACCAAAAAATAATTTCTTTAATATTTTTCTTAAATAAAGTGCACAAAGCACAGCACACTCCACAATTCACGATTCAATAATCAATAAACACAATCTTTCACTCCCAGCAGCTTCGTCACCTAACCTCTCAACTCCATCTCTCCTTGCTGGGTTTCCCAAAGTCCTTTAAATAGTTCACGACCTGTAAGTGTTCCTTCTCTGGGTCAAACGCCACATCATCCTCCTCAAGTAGCCCGGAAGTACTGTGGGCTTCCATCCTCGTGCCTCCGAAGTACTGCCGGGTCATAATAACAGTAGGAGTCCCCAGGTTTCTTGTGAGCTCCCCCTGGTGGCACCCCCGGCACCCAACAAGGCTGAAGAAACAGACTCCATGTCCCATGATACCCTGAGGGAATCCGGGGAACCATTTCCGTCCAGGGGAGCCGCCATCTAGTGTTCCAGGGGAGGCAGTGTCCTAAAAAACCTGCTCTTCCTCCTTCTTTCTGTTCAGGGACGTCCCGGCCAGACTGAAACGCCAGCCGTCCATCACACCACATAATTCTAGTTCATTGGAAAGAAGTATTTTGTTTATTTTAAAATAGCAGTGACATTAATTTCAGGCATTAAATGAGCCTGCAGTTCTTCCTAATTATTCTAACGTGTTCATCCATTAAAACTTTCCGGATCAGCATTTATTGTAGTTTTTAACAATTCAACCACAGGCAGATTAAGTGACTTGTTCAGGGTGTCAGAATGAGACAGAGACAGGAGGTGAACCCACAGTATTGCTGTCCGCTGCAGCATGTTGCTTACACTTAACTGTTTTATCCGTGATTATGGCCAAAGGGCTACTGCAACCCATGGGTAAGCAGCATTTCTAAACCTGATGAGTTTTACTGAGTAAAATAAAGTAACATATTGTAATATCTCAAACTTACTTAGGAGTGACAAAGCCTGCCTTAGTAGCATTAAATCGGGCCACACAACAGTGTCAGTTCATTTCAGGGTCCACTCTTGTGTTCCAGCATAAAGAGGCTAATCATAAAATATGAAAACAGTGAAAAACTGGACAGAGTAGAGGAAGAAAAAAAAACATGCTATCACAGGGAGAATGTGGTAACTTCTTACATCCAGAGCCAAAACCCTGATTTAAAGGTTGGATTGTGGAGCTGTGAGGTACCAATGCTTACGACTGCACCATTGCACTGCCCCTTGCTGTTTAAGATCTTGTGGCAAAAGAGATCCTACTCCACCGGGCCCTTGAACAAGGCCTTTAACCTTAATTTCAGTGGTACATGTGAATTATTAATTATTTTCTTCATTTAGATCTCCTTATTTAATTTTGTTTTTCTCGGTAAGATTCTGCCCATAATTGCTGTTTCAACAGTATGCATGTGCCATGTAACTAACAGAAAAGCACCACATCAGATGTCATTTGCACATTTGTGCAATCATATGAGACACGGCTACCTTATACAGTATACTGTGAAAAAGCAATATTGTGCAGCTAAATATAAAGCACACCATGTTGTGAAGCTGCTTGTTTCATAGTAGGGATGCAGGGAGTCAAAGCACATTAAAACCAACCCTGAAAAGGGCACCATTCCACTGTAGGATACACCAGCACACATGCACACTCACTTTCTCCAGGCCAGTTTAGACTCAGCAAATATAATCTAATGTGCACGTCTTTTGACATGTGGAAGGAAACCGGAATGCTTAGGGCAAATCCACACAGGCAGTGAGAGAGAGGGAATGTGCAAACTCTGCATATACGGGGACCAAGCCGGGAAATGAAAGCAGCAATAAAGTACTATATAAAATACACCAAAATTCACATTTAATATAGTGTATTATGTAAAGTGTCCTGTATGGTAGTCCATCTTAGAGCATTGTAGAGTTTATCACAGAAATAATGCAAAACAAAATAATGACCCGATAAGAAATGACATCAGAGCTTCTGGGTGATGTTGCCACTTTGGCTATTAAGGCCACATCTCGTTTTGCAGTTTATAAAACAATAAGGAACTGATCAATTGGCAAAAGACAGAAAAAGGTGGCGCAGTGGGTAGTGCTGCTGCCTCGCACTCCGTGGAGCTTGTATGTTCTCCCCGTGTCTGCGTAGGTTTCCTCCCACATTCCAAAGACATGCAGGTTAGGAGCATTGACGATTCTAAATTGTCCCTAGTGTGTGCTTGGTCTGTGGGTGTGCGTGTGTGTGTGTGTGTGCCCTGCGGTGGGCTGGCACCCTGCCCGGGATTTGTTCCTGCCTTGCACCCTGTGCTGGCTGGGACTGGCTCCAGCAGATCCCCGTGACCCTGTGTTAGGATATAGCGGGTTGGAAAATGACTGACTGACTGACAGAAGAAGTTAATGGATTTGTGCATGTTATCCTAACTTCTCTGAGGGCACATGATATTCATTCCTGGTGATGAACTGATTCTCCGTTATGTGCAGTTTTTCATTGGTATAACTTTAGTTTTATACAGTATGTCTTCTGTGCTTTTCCCTTGCAAGTCTGTGACCAGCTGCCGTTAAATTTTGTACTCTAAAGCACTGGGCTGCGGGTTCAATCCCCACCACCAACTCACTGGCTGAGCCTTTTCACCTGCCATTGATACTATTATAGGTGCAGTGATTACTACAGCAAGGAGCTACATAAAGTAAAGTTTAATTATAACGGCATCCCATCAAGTTGTTTCTCTGGTGAGGACGTCCTTTTAAGGCTACCATCTCATCCAGAGTTTGTTGCTTCTGGTGCACCAACATCATATAAAATGAATAGATGGAGAAATGTCCACTTGTACATGTATAATTTTTACTTGCCATTCACTATGTGTCATTCTTTTTTTTTTTTTTAAATGACCATTTCCTAGGGTGTGTCATTAACACAGCTAAACTGAAAACAGGAAAATGATGTAGCTGCCTGTTTGTATTAAAAAAGGTACAAGGGTTTTTTTTCTGTTTTTTAGTATACTGTAAAATGTGGTGTGTCCCAAGCAAAGGCAGAAACCTGTTTAGATTTTTAAACATTTGCTTTATTATGAGAAAAAGGAAACATTGTACAGTATATTGGTGTTTTAAGAAGTAAAACAATACAGTAATACTTTATAAATGGACCACTTAAACTATCTGTCCTTTAGATATTCCTGTTACTAATTATCACCCATCTGTGTTCCCTGAACAAGTGAGAAGCCTGGAAGTAGAGACAGCAGAAATAAACATCAAGGATCGAAGACTGACTTTCTTGGTTTTAAAAAGGATTGTTGTGCCTAAGAAAAGCTGCTGTGTTTTATACAGTAGAATAGCTGCATTGATCCCCATTTCATGCTTTAAGCCATTAGGATTCTTCCAGTTCAAATAATTAAACATCAGTCAGGAAATATAATCAAATGATCATTGAAGATGGGAGAACTCTGAAAGGATCCATAACAATAAGAGCCAGTGGAGATGCCCAAGATGTCCGTGTAATTGTGCTTAATGGATGCTAATGCTTGGCTGCATCTGCTACAAGTTGGCGTCTGCATCTAGATTTTAAATTTTACATGCATGGTATATATGAGGGGGAATCAAAACGTCAAGGTAGCTTAAATACCGCTAACAGCAGATGAACATAACAGTTATATCACTTCTCCAGATAGTCTACCTATGTTGGGTATGTTAGATAGTTATGAAGATGGACCTCTTGAACTGTTCTGCTAACTTTGGTTGCTCCTAAATCTAAGTCTGCACATCTTCTTTAACCTCATCATAACAGGTGAATCTCTGACCAAGGAGAACCTCTTTACTGTAAGTGGACTGGAGATATAATAGTTGGTAGGCCACAGCTGTAAGGAGGATGTGAAAGACGTTGAGTCTGCAGCTGTTGCATTGTCTGTACCATTGTGGCCACCACACAAAGACATCGGTTGTCGTGGAGCAGCAGGAATATTTTTGACAGCATTGCTCTTCTTTTGCTGCAAATTTCAGATTTCAATTTCTCTCTAAGCATAGCACAGTACGTTGCAGTGGCTGGTCACTGATTTTTCATGTTACTGAAAATGCAATAGAACATTCCCCTTTATGCCCCATCATGATTTTCTTGGTAGAAGGCTGTTGCTTGAATTTTCTTTTTTACTGGAAAGGATGGGTGTTTCGACTGCATGCTTTGTCCAAAGAAATCTCACTTTGGCGCGTAGTTCAACATTGGTACAATCCTGCAGTGGAGCATCCATGTTCATTTGACCATGGCTTCAACTAGATTAATAGCAGGGCACTACGTTATGCGTGTTCAAACTACCCATAAGCCATCTCAAACTCATTGTATTGCGTCAGCTTCTATCCATTGTGGTTGCTGTATAATTTTCAAATGGAACTTTACTTTTTGATTTACCTTCATCTTCTTCTCTTCTTCTTCATTCGGTTGCTCCCGTTAGGGGTTGCCACAGTGGATCATCTTTTTCCATATCTTCCTGTCCACTGCACCTTGCTCTGTCACACCCATCACCTGCATGTCCTCTTTCACCACATCCGTAAAGCTTCGCTTAGGCCTTCCTCTTTTCCTCTTCCCTGGCAGCTCTATTCTTAGCATCCTTCTCCTAATATACCCAGCATCTCTCCTCTGCACATGTCCAAACCAACGCAATCTCGCCTCTCTGACTTTGTCTCCCAACCATCCAACTTGAGCTTACCCTCTAATGTACTCTTTTCTAATCCTATCCATCATCGTCACACCCAGTGCAAATCTTAGCATCTTTAACTCTGCTACCTCCAGCTCTGTCTCCTGCTTTCTGGTCAGTGATTTACCTTCATATTAAGGAGAAAAATATTCAATTGGACAGTGACTTACCACTCAATAATCATAATCATGAATGTGTGATTGTCCTCCAGCTCTGTTTCATAGATTCTTTGGGTCAGATATCTTGTAGACACTGGTATAGTTCTGATGCTACTACTTTACCCATAGAGATTTTTTAACAGAGTTCTCTATAGTGGACAAATTGGATTTTTTTAAGAGTAGACATTTCTCTTTTTGTAAAAAATTACAAATATTTAAGTTATATTTTTAATGGAGTCCTTCAAATAATTGTAAAATGTAATAAATATATTATGCTCCAAAGTCCTTGATATTATGTTTTTGCAAGAAACAGAATGCTGGATATTTCAATGAAATTAGAAACATGTGATTGACTTGCAAAGTGCAAATGAGAGAAGTGACGTGACATGACTTTGAATCAAAGTACTACTGCTATGAAGTCTTAATGATTTTTGAACCATTAGACATTTATAATATGTTTATTCTTAAGAAACACAGTTCCACATATGAGCCTAATATACTATCTGCTAATTAAAAATACAATGTAGTCATAATGTAACACAAACTTTAATCTTGAAATGCCAATATACGGAAGAAATACCTATACCCACAATTTTTTGTTCTTTTTTACATGATAATAAAAGTTTCTATGAGCATCTTTAGTCTCTGATTCTGCTGGTCCTAGATCTGCATTGCATAATGGGGCAGTCAAACAGCAATGAGTACAGTAGAACATCACAAAGTTTTGGCAAGGACTCCATTATTGGTGACAGCAGTGTCCACTTGAAAGTATGATAAGTGCCACATCAGGACCCCAAAAAGAGAAATAAAATTAGAGAGACTTAGCTTCTGAGAAAAACATCTGGAACAATAATCAAAAAGCAATATGAAAGGCCACAGCAGCAGTTGTAACAAGCATGCAGTTCACTAAAATAACTAGGTTTGAACCTCGATTCAAATGCTGAAACCGAAGGGGCTTCTCTAATATTGGTAGGCACTTTAATCCACACTTATAAGGCCCTACAGCTACAGGCAATGCCTCCAATGGTAGATGTACTTTGTACTGAAATTTTATGCAGGCTTTTACCTTGAGATCATAGTTTATACTCATAAATATAGGTATTAGAGAGTTTTGTAAGGTTAGAGGCACACCGCCATTTATAGCTATATACGTGAGAAGGAGGATTTTGAAAAACAGCTCTGAGCTTAACTGCAATCCAGTGTAGTGATTTAAAAGGTGGACATATGTGGTTGTGATTATTAATTCTAGTTATGAGCCTTTCTTCTGTGTTTTCAGTTAATTATAGAGTGGTAAGCAAGCTATTTGAATAGCCTGAGAGTAAAGCATTATAATAGTAAATTCTGCTGAAAATGAATAAATAGAGTAGCCTTTCCAGCTCCTTCAAACAGAGTTGTAATTTACGCTAGAATCCCCTTGGTCTACCGTTTCTACTGTGGTAAAATCAGTGGTACTGTGAGTCAGTATGGTGTGATGGATAAAGAAACAGCAAGCCCCTTGTTAGGAAGATCAGACATACAGTATAAGGTGACGTTTATCACTTGTAACTTTTTGTTAAGTATTAACTTCCTCTTAAAAATAGGATTCTCATTATGTCTACAGAGATGCACATGAGATATTCAGAGTAGAAAGGAAAATAGCAAAAGGTTATTTTCACACTTAAAAATAAAAAGCTTATAGACATAATGTTTCAGCTTCTTTAGGAAGAGACAAATCTGACAAAGACACATACTGTATGGTCAAAACATTGTACCTCTAAACGTCTTGATCTTATTTCAGCATGGAAATAACCCTAAGCTATTATTACTTTTCCAGATGCATACTGAAACTGTACCAGAGTTAGTCTCATCGATACAGTCTATAAAGGAGGATGCATTTAGCAAAGTCTCCATCTGAGACGAAAAATGGATTAAAGTGTTTATTGGAAAGGTTGCTCAGTATCTGCCATGGAGTTAGTGCCATGAATAATAAGTGGAGCATGATATGAGAATAGACTGAAGAAGTCATCAATTTCTGGGTAACTTTGAAGAACTGGAAAGAATAAAGGACTTCCTTCAATGTAGAAAGAAGCATATTCAAAAGTGCAAACTTTACGGACCCTTACAAAGTCTTAATTGCTAAAAATAATAGTAGTACTATCACATGTTCAGAGAAGAGTGAAAGTTCTGACTTCCAAGTCCAACCCAAATGCAACATATTGTCACTTTTCCTACGCCATGATAAATAAAAGTTAGTACTGAGGGTGAGCAATATATGGTTGGCTAAGTATCATTGGCTAGTATACTGTACATTTATGAGAGAAGTAATTAAATTAAACATCAACTCACTGTCATGGCAGTTAGCAGCATACAGGAGCCAACTTATGTATTCATATCTGTACCGTATTGGTATAACTTTGCCAAGTTTCTGTCCCGCATCCCTTCAAATATTAGAAATGATTCCTCATGTGCAAATGGGTCGACTTTAAAAAACAGAAAAAAAGATAAAAACAGATTAAGATCATTTGCCTTAATTAGTATGTTAGTTTATTTCAGAATTTAATCCTTTGACATTATAATTGATAAAGTTCATTGAACAGTCAATCCAAGGAACAGTCCTATCCTTTAATTTTAAGTATTGTTAATGTTTGATTTTAGATTATAAACAAATAATAATCCATACAATAATGGAATGGGTTTTCATTAACTGGTTGAAATAAAATTAAATTATAAAAAAAAAACATCTTTATATCTCATTCTTCCAGGTGCATTATATCCAAATGAACAGTGTTATATTAGGGCACAGCAGATGGGTCACTGTCGCCGCTCTGTAGTGTTTTTTTTTTTTAATTTAATTTGAATGGAATTGTGGCACACTGATGCAGACCTTACACATTCTCAGCTTGTCTCCATGGGTTTTCCTCATGGCAACCTAGTCTTTCTTTTCCAGATTCCAAAAGCATGACTTTAATTTTGATTAATGAATGGACTGTTGTATCCTAAAGTGGGCTGCAATTAGGCTACCATCATGATGTCTGCAATAGGCTTCCAATGACTGAAGGTTGTTTTCCATTTCATACTGTTGAAAAACCACAGATTTATTTAAGCTGTGCCCAGATTTTCCTTGCAGCTCTATGATCTTCTTTCTTTCTTTCTTTCTCAATTTTTTTAGAAATATCAATGTCTTGCCTATTGGCTCTTTTGATAAATTGGGTTCAATTATCTTTTCCATTTCTACATGTGGATCCTGCTGCCGTCTCATGGATCTAGTGCCTTGCCCCAAGACTTTGTGTGGAGTTTGCACATTCTCTCCATGTTGATGTGGGCTTTGCTCCACATACCCTGGCCTTCCTTCCATATCCCCAGTAATGATGGGGTAGTTTAAGTGGTGATTCTAAATTGGCTCCTGTGTGAGTATGTGTATGTGTGTGAGAGTGAGTGGCTCCTGTAATGGCGTGTTGCCCTCTTCAGGGCTGCTCTCCGGTATATATATACCCTGTGCTGCTGGAAAACTATCAGCCTTGAATTAGATTTCGTACATTTGGCATTATGTTATTTCTACAGACTTTCTTTCATGCATTAGTTTATTTACTGGGTCTACAAATGTATACATTCTCAAACCCACTTAATCCAGTTCAGGGCATCAGCAGTTGTAAGTCCATATGGAACACTAGTTCATCACACCACCCATTTACAAACATCAGTTAATGTAGCATTATCAATTGACATATATTCATTTTAAGATGTGGGAGGAAATCCATATAGATTTTAGGAGAACATGCAGAGTCCACAAGGACAATGGTGGGGTAGAATTCAAACCCTGAATGTTAGATCCATGAGGTAGCACTGTTAACCACTGCGCCACCCTCTACCAGTTTTATCTTTTCATAATTCAAGTTGACTTTCAGGTTGTGTTTCCGATATTTAGATGTGTGATTGAATCTGGGTGACCATAGCAGCTTGATCCTTCCTACTGCCCTCTATTCTATACACAGTCATTCTTCCTTTTAAATAATGAATTCAATTCAGAGAGCCTTAGGCTGCCAAGGGATGCTTTTCTGGGATGAAACAAATTCATAACAGGAATCTGGCCTGAGGTAAGTATGATTGTGGTTACAGCTGCTGGATTGGCATAGTGTGGACATTTGGCTGTGGTTTTTGACCCAGACTATTGGCAATACATTAGAATAACATGCAATAGCAGAATGGCACAACTCTGATCAACGCAAAAATGTAATTGATACGGTGCCATGAGACTGACTTGGACTGATGGATGTGATACAAGAACAATGTAAACTACTTAATTGTCATGGATTTGAATCACAATAATTGGTTTTAATAATTTTTCTCTTGTCTTCTCTGTAGTCCCACAAGTGCTGAAAAGCTGTGCTGAGTTCATCGAGGAGCATGGCATTGTGGACGGCATATACAGGCTATCAGGCATTACCTCCAATATCCAGAGGCTACGGTAAGCCTTATCTATATTGGTAACAATTAACTGCTTGGTTGGTGCCAAAATGCAAAGAAATTCTCACTCGTGGCCTGCTGTGCACAAAACACTAGTCCACATTGTACAGTTGGCATAGGTGCCCAGATCCTGCAGGTATGCACGTCATCAGAGCAGATTTCAACATTTTCTTCACAGAGTGTGGTAATCCAGCTTGTTGGTTTATTTTACCAGATGGCTTTTCTTGGTTCCACAGCAAACTAGCAGACAAAGAGGCACCTCATATGTGTATCTGTCCTTTGTGTTGTTTGAGAAGACCACGGATTCCAGTGGCTCTGAATCAGCGTGTTTCTATTCAAAACAAAATTTATTAAAACTGACCTCAGAGGAGCTGAAACAAACTATAAATTGTGCCATTTCAGGCAGGAGTTTGGCTCGGAGGCATGTCCAGACCTAACGAGGGAGGTCTACCTTCAGGATATCCACTGTGTGGGGTCTCTGTGCAAACTGTACTTTAGAGAACTGCCCAACCCCCTGCTGACCTATGAGCTCTACAAGAAGTTCACAGTAAGTGAGAGTCTGCATGAGGCGAGTGTGACATAACGCTTGTGTGTGTGTAAGTGAGTGGAGTGTGGCCTTGCAGGGAGGCCTACATACCTGAGTGCAAGGGAGCGATGTGTGAGTCCAAACTGAACTGCGTCCATGTGTGGTGCAGAGATATTTGGCTGTTTGTATGGTATGTGTGGGGGCTCTATGAAGTGTGCCCAGTGTGTGGGCCTGCATGACTCTCCTGCTTTTTGAAGTTTTTTGCTTTTGATTCATGTATTCCTTTACCCCAAATATGTGCATGGATGATTAATTTACTGCTCTAAATTGCTTAATGTGAGTAAACATGGATGTGCCATATGACAGCAGCCTGATGCTAACAAGAGCAGCTCCAGTTCCTTGGATTCCCATAAAAGAAAATTTAGATTTAAAAAATGGAAAGGAGGATATTTTTGATGTTGCTCCTTGCAACCTTGCTTTCCTGTTGCTATTTTTCCATCACTGTGTAACAAACACAGGAACTAATCTCCTGTCTTAACCAAATGTATTTGCTTGTTCATCAGGAGAATGTATACCGATCAGCCACAATATTGAACTACCTGCCTAATATTATGTAGATCCCCCTCATGGCACCTGAATACCTCTGACCCATCGAGTCATGGACTTCACAAGACCTCTGAAGGTGCCTTGTAGTATCTGGCACCAAGTTGTCTGCAGCAGATTCTTCAAGTCCTGCAAGTTGATTAGTGGGACCTCCAATTGGATTGAGATGTGGAGAATTTGGACGCCAAATCAACACCCTGAACTCTTTGTCATGTTCCTGAAACCTTTGCTGAACATTTTTTGCAGTGTTGCAGGGTGCATTATCCTGATGTAACAGACCACTGCCATCAGACAATATGATTGATACTGTTGGTCTGCAACAATCTTTATGTAGGTGGTATGTGTCAAAGCAACATCCACATGAATGCCAGAACTCTAGGTTTCCCAGGTCATAATATTGCCTTTGCTGGCTTGCATTCTTCCTATAGTACATTCTGCTAATATCTCTTCTCCAGATAAACAATAAACAGGTAAATAACACACATGCACCCACATGTTCACATGATCTAAAAGAAAATATGATTCATTAGACCAGGCCATGGTCCAGGTTCTGATGGTCATGTGCCCATCATAGATGCTGTCTGTGGCTATGCAACCCCATACGCAACAAGCTGTGAGGCAATGTGTGTTTGGACACCATTCTCTCATGGCCAGTATTAAGCTTTTCAGCAGTTTCTGCTACCGTGTCTCTTCTGTGGGATCAGACCAGACAGGCTAGCATTTGCAAACCCATATGCATCAATGAGCCTTGGGTGCCTATGGCCCTGTTGCTCGTGTGTCCCTTGTCAAAGTCACTCCGATCCTTACAATTGTCCATTTTTTGCTCTTCAAGAACTGGCTGTTTACTTGCTACCCCAATATACCATCCCTCAACAGATACCGATATAATGAGGTAATCAATGTTATTCAATTCATGTTAGTGGTGTTAAAGTTGTTTTTGATCCATGTAAATTCTTTTCTCCATCGTCCTGTTCATGTACTGTACTCATCCTTTAGAGCTATGTTTAATTGGTGTCAGCAGAGGGCGCCAAGGTTTACTTTTTCAATTGTGTTTTGACTCAAGTATTCAGGAGCTAAAGATACTGTCTCTGGGAATTGCAAACAAACCGCCTTTTTTGTATAACACCTTTCTGTTGTGAACAACTCACAAGGTGCTTTATAAATATTGATATATAGTGAATCTTTAATTACAACTAGAACACCTTGCCATGTTAGGTGATTTGTTCAGGTCTAGTGATGTTTTTGCCCATATCCAGACTGAAGGTGGCCCAGGAATTACACAAGTTGTTTCTCTAGTTTTAGTTGTTGCAGATGCAGTGCAATGTGCATATGTGTTCTAACTGACCTGCTCTATGTATTGTTATATTTGTGGTTCCAATAAAAAATGGATCAAAAAAAAGAATGCAGACATATGGGGGTTAGCACTAATGCCTCATGGATTCAGTGCCCTGGGTTTGAATGCGGTATCAGACTACCATCTTCTACCTCACACTGAGAACAGTGCTTCTTTTCTTTAAGCAGACAGCTATGCTGAGGATGTGTGTTGGTGTCATAACTCTTTAATTGGTGATCTTCTGCTGTAATATCAGTGTATCATTGAATTTTAAATGTAAATTACATACTGAATCTTGAAATTTGAACAAAAGATAAAGAAATGTAGAGACACAAGTTTTCAGCTGCATGGCCTTTATTAGATGTGCCCCCAGGCTGCACAGTTGAAACTTTGACTCTACTTTACATTTTCTTTTTTTTGGCTTTAGATTAACTTTTACCTCTTTTTATCTTTTGCAGATGCATGCTGACATAGACCTTCATTAATTCCAGCATACTCTTTTTTTTTTTTTTACAGGACGCTGTATCTGTTAAAGAGGAGCAGGAGCAACTGCATCGGATTCAAGATGTCATCAAAGAACTCCCTGCTCCTCATTATCGGTAAGAGCACTGTGCTTTTTGTGCTTTGTATGTTATTCCTATTCCTGTTTTATAATTGAGTGCTCAGTCAATAACAACATTTAATAGTACAGTATATGCAGAGGATGCTTTTTGAAAGCAGGAATGCAATAACCAACAGATTTTGGAAAAAAAAATGCAAGTGTTGTGTGGTAGTAGTGCTGTGGTTTTCATTCATGGCAGTGTATACAGAATGAGCCATCCCTTAAAACAACCAGCAAGTGGCAGCCGTCTGGTTTGACACAGCAGTGATGACTCTAGAAATTCAGCTGAAAGATGAGATAAACAGAGGTCCTGCAGTGACGTATAAGGATACATGACTTGTCGCAAATGGGGGATAGACACCTTTAGGTCAGACCCAGCCAAGTTTCAAGCTTGTCAATAAAACACCTACTGTCAATTGGTTAGTCTTTCTAACATGATGAACATTTGCCAATCTGGTGGTCTTATTGGTGTTAATTTGTCAATCAACATACAAATCTTGTCCTTTGTACATTTGCAGGACCCTGAAATACCTGATTAAGCATTTGAGACACCTGGCTTCACTCAGCTCCCAAACAAACATGCATGCAAGGAACCTGGCACTTGTGTGGGCACCCAACCTGCTCAGGTAAGTTTCTGAACCCAGTAAGGCTGGAATGAACATCATTAGGTAGTATAGTCTTGCAAGCCAGATGTTTAATGTATACGTCTGGAGACAATCATGAGTGAATTTTGCTTAAAACTGAGTTGAATTCAATTAGACGGCTCACTGAATGTCACATTTCTAAACCATCTTAATTCCTTTTGAAGGTGGCCCTTAAAGTAGGGGCAGTGATTTTGAAGTGCAAAGAGCAGTGGTTGTTGTGTTTACCTGAACCAAGAGACAGCAAGCTTCTGTTTACGATAAACCATCTACAGACAAAAAGTCTCCTAAAAGACCTATATTAAACACTTAAATGTGCAGAGAACATCAGATTGTAGTTTGGCATTCAAAGACATCAATAGACAAATGGAAACAACTGATAAGTTCTAACAGGTTCTGTGTATGTGCTCTCTGTTGTTCGGCGATACAACAGAGTGTAGGAATTGATGTAAGGTTAAAGGAACTGGCAGCTATATTCATGAAAATATGAACAGCAAAATGTGCATTTAAAGTAAAAGGTTTGTCACACTACGTCAAAAGGACTGCTGTTAATTAAGAGAGCTGCTAACAAAGAGCCACAGGAGATGCAGATTTCAGTACTGAAAACATCAAAATCAACAAATCTGAGTAACAACTGCACGTCTAAATGAATAACTATAGCAAGTTAACATTACTTTCTAATTGGAAAAGCAAACATTCCATGCAAGAGTATAGCCATGGCATTAGAACACATTGTATATCCATAGACCACAATGCTTCTCATTACAATGAACACATTAATTATTAAGCTTCAGTTACCTTGTGCTATTGAGCTCCTGAATGGATAATGACAATTTTAGCTTTTTATTTTCTCTCAGCATCAAGTCTTTTGTGAGGTTTCCTTTGCTGTCTTCTGGAAACCCCAGCAGTTTAGACTTCATGGACTGAAGGAATTGGGACCGGGTGTCTTAGGGAGAAGGCCTAGCCTATAGCCATTTCAGCTGGATGTTGCTGCTGTTCACTACACACCTTTTAACAGGTTGTCCCCAGACGTGTATTCTCGTTTGACAATCACGTCTTGCCCCTTGAGATTAGGTTTAGTGTAGCCTCTTCACTAAAGTTCAGAATTTGTCACAATCTTGGTTAGACAGAAAGTGATGAGCAAGAGATTAGGCAGCCGGGAGACTTGTACAAAACCATTTAAATGGCTTTAAAAATAAGATTTATTAATTTTACTTTGTATGAGAATGTTTAGCTTTATGAATAATTTTCAATATTGCCTGTAAAAAATAATACAGATATAAGAGATGCACCAGAGCTTTATAATAACACAGATAAAAGAGATGCACCTGGTGTTCCATCCATTCCATTATCCAACCTACTGTAACTACAGGGTCACGGGGGTCTGCTGGAGACAATCCCAGCCAACACGGGGCACAAGGCAGGGAACAAATCCCGGGCAGGGTGCCAGCCCACCACAGGACACACACACGCACACACACAAACACACCAAGCACACACTAGGGACAATTTAGAATCGCCAATGCACCTAACCTGCATGTCTTTGGACTGTGGGAGGAAACTGGAGTACCCGGAGGCAACCCACGCAGACACAGGGAAAACATGCAAGCTCCACGCAGGGAGGACCCAGGAAGCGAACCTGAATTTCCTAACAGCAAGGCAGCAGAGCTACCACTGCGCCACCATGCCGCCCACACCTGGGGCCTCATGTATAAACAGTGCGTACACACAGAAATGTTATGTACGAACGTTTCCACGTTCAAATCTTGATGTATAAAACCTAAACTTGGCGTAAAGCCACGCACATTTCCACGGTAGCTCATACCTTGTCGTACGCAAGTTCTGTGCTCGGTTTTGCAGACTGGCGGCACCCAGCGTCAAAGTAGTGCTACTGTTCCTGTGTGGTTTATCTTTCTTTTTCAGATCCACATCTCTGACACGGCTTTATAAATACACTGAAATTAACCGCATATTGTTTATTAGTTTAATGCATCTGGATTGTAATTAACTTGTAGCAATATAATGGTCCACAGAATGGTCAAACTATTCTAAATACCATAACTGCTTTAGCGTTGTTACTCTCACTGCACCTTCTTTTTCTTTCAGCTGCTCCCATTAGGGGTTGCCACATCGGATCATCATTTTCCATATTACTCTCACTGCACCACTCGGAGTATTTATATCACTGTATCTGAGTGGGGAGTCACAGCAGCTGATTGGAAAGAGAATTACAGCATCAAGCACACGCTGCTTCAGCCATGCTTCCTATTTGAACTGCTCTCATATGGCAAACGCTTGAAAACCTTTACCATACGGACCTCACGGTTCAGAAACAGTTTCATCCCAAGAGCTCTAAACGCACTCAATCAGTCCATCAACTGCTCCTTGTAGAACTGTTTCTACTTATTAGTACAATCACTTCACTGTAAACTTGCGATACAGTTATAATATTGCACAACCTGAGCCACTTTATAAAGCGCATATTTACATATGATGACAATATCATTTTTAAGATGAAATGCAGCAAAATATGTTTATTATATTATACAGATAAAACTTTAACTTAATTTAAATAATCTATATTGTTAATAATTAAAGAACACGGTGTTGCTACGCTAGCAAGGATCTAGCACTCCGCTCTTGATTGTTCCTGCCTCGCACTGTATTCTTCACTGGGACTTGCGTGAAGGATAGAATAATTAAACATGTACTACGAAGATATTTCAATGTTCCTTAAAAGTTTTGAAGAATCGGCGTTATAAGCTCACAGATGGCTTAACGTCTATTACAGAGCTGATTGTGTGGCGATTGGGTATTTGGAGAAAGAAAAGGAAGGACAGGAATTGGAGGTTAGTACGTTTGAAAGAGACAGTACTGCTGAAATAAAGCATTTCATTGAAGGTCGCGCACAATCACTGCGCCACCGTGTTCCCATGTTTAATAACATGCTTTAACTCCTATCATCATGAAAATGATATCACGTGTACATCTCAGTATTTTAATTATTCAGAGAGCTGTAATATCACAAATGTAATGGATTCTGTGTCCTGTCAGAGGAAGAGAAAGCTGGTTTAAGAAGCACGTAGTGATTCACACACACAGAGCACATAGAAGATCAAATACAAACAAAGCATTTAACGTGCTACTTTAGTTACGATAGGATTTGAGAAACTAGTCAATTAAACGATTTTAAGATGAAGATTATAATGTTCTACTTTAATGACAAAATAAACTACGTGATTAAAGTGGAAATTTCAAAATTAAAGTTGACATTTCGTGTTTTTTTCCCACTGTGTGCCTTTTTTTTCTGTACCCTAATAAGCTTTCATATGACACTCAGACAGTGGGCTACGACTCGCCTTTTCACGGCGACTTTGATATCTGACAACTTTTTTATTTCGAGCACTGTGTGACTTTGTGAACTTGAGCTTTCGAGTTTCTCCGACACACTATGTCACTCGATCAGCTTCGTTTTGTTGATTATACCACTGTTTAAACCAACAAATACTGTAGTACGTTTTTCCTTGCCTCCACTTGGTATTCACTGAAATTGTTCAATTTTTCCTCCTGGTTTTGCCATTGTCTTTTCACAAAATGCTGTGCTTAAGGGCTATTTATATTAATTTACATATTCAAAGAGGCGTAATTCTGGGAGGAGTTGGGGCAGGACAGCAGGTGCGTGCACGTACATTACTTTTCACGCTGATCGGGATTTATGTAGCGGAAGAACATCGAAGTTTGTGTACGCACAGATTCCTGCATCTGGATGTTTCTGTGCGTGCACACATTCCCGCTTTTGTGCTTACGCCATGTTATAGTGTGAATTCTATGCACGCCGTTATACATGAGGCCCCTGGTGTTTTCATCAAGAAAATTAATTTTGTGATTGCATTTGTTTTTCAGTTTCTAGCAAAGAAATTAACTGGTACCAGAGATTCTTCGCCCTGCCTATTCAATCCTGTGCCAGCTTATACCGTGATTATGCTACTTTTTCATAGATCTAAAGAGATTGAGATTTCTACTTGCAATGGGGATGCTGCCTTCTTGGAGGTGCGGATTCAACAGACTGTAGTGGAGTTCATCTTGAACCACATGGAGCACATCTTCAACAACAACACAGATCATCCAGCAGCAGAGAAAGAAGGTAGCCAGCAGGTTTTGAAATATTTACAGTATGGTAGGGTGGCATTGGGACAGTGAGAGATGTTTTATATAGTGTGTCTCTGATCAGTACTACATTTGCTTCCATATCTCTACAGCTGCAGCACTGTCAAATTAAGTGACTTACACCAATAGAAAATTAGAACAATTTTGATGGGAAGAGGCCATTGAGCCCAAAAATCTGGCCAATCTTATTGTTTTGTCCAAAATAACACAGAGTCAAAATCTGAAGGTCCTTAACGTCTACTCTTTATCACATTACTTGGTAACTTATTCCATGTGTCTATGGTTCTGTTTTTGAAAACAAACTTTCTTGACATTTGTGCAAAATTTTCCCTTAACAAGCTCCCATGAACTCGTGTTCTTGTTGAAGAATTTATTTTAAAGCAACAGTTTTCATCCAATGTACTAATTACTTTCATAATTCTGAACACTTCTTAATCTTGGTTTTACTTATGGTAAAAAGACTTAACTCCATCAGCCTCTCCTCATGGTTCATACCTGTCATACCCTGAATCAGCCTAGTCACTCTTCTCAGGCCCGTCTCCAGTGTTGCTATGACTTTTGTTGTAATTTGGAGACCAAAACTGAACACAGTGCTCAAGTGAGGCCTCACTAGTGTGTTACATAACTTAAGCATAACCTCCCTTGAGTTGTTCTGTACACACTGTGATATATAACCTTACAACTCAAAGCTCTTATGATCTTGTTTTGTTTCCATATTTATTACTGTTTCTCTGCATTATTTGTTTTATTAGATAGATAGATAGATAGATAGATAGATAGATAGATAGATAGATAGATAGATAGATAGATAGATAGATAGATAGATAGATAGATAGATA